>OX940974.1:145019626-145331451 GCA_954871275.1 Leptopterna dolabrata
TATTAGAGCAGAGGATGGTGGGATGGTGCTTGAAAAGGGTACTGAAAGAACAGGAATGTTGAACTCCGGCCCTCCCACGGTCCACATTATTCCTCCACTCAATTACCGTACTAAAGTTTACAGCCAGAGTCCTCAGGAGGCTGATCATTAGAATGGTGGTGGGGAGTGTTCCTTGGGTTGATGATCCCTACAAAGTATTCATTTCATATCTCGGTGGATACTGTTTATTGTTCATTGTGCTAATTGCACGGAAGATAAACAGCGGTATTCTCATTATACTTCCGCGCAACAATGTTGGAAAAGGTCGCAATGCTCCGGAGATTTTTTATGAAAGAAAAGAAAGGATTAAATCACGCCAGCGCTTGCAATATCCGTTGTGAGAGGGTACGGTGGAGATAAAATGTTTCTTACTCTGAATCTTAGCAGCTCAAGCTTTACATATCTCCTCCACCTTTTCCTCTCATATTATGTCAATATAAATAAATATCTGTATTAACAGAAAGGAAGGGAAATACCAAATGACATTCTACAAAATGGAATCAAGAGAATGGAAAAACCCTCATTTGTGACTTCGAACCACAGAGAACTAAAATACTGAACAAGGTCTTCTCAAGTAACGCGGATAAAATTCACATTAAGGCCCCTCCCTTGCCTCTCAGTCAATGCCCCCCTCTCAGTCAACTGTTACGGGTGGAAAAATATAGGTAGGTACAAGATACAATGAAGAATGCGCATGGATTGGAATTTTGATTTCTGCTTACAACACAGAAACCTCAGGAACGCCAATTTTCAGCAATATATTTCTCAGGTTAAACAAAAAACGGGTGGAAAGGAGCCCGTGACATCACAATTTACAGGGCGCAACGCTCCTCCCGCCCATCCAAGCGGGTCAATGTCGTCACCACTTGTTAACTTCAACACCCAATTCATGTTATCACCCCTTTTGGTTTATTATTCTGTGAATAATACACCCATCTATTCGGTCAGCAAAGAATTTTTATAACAACCCCTCAAAATTTTTTCTTTCACGTTTCAAGGTGCGTAGATTCCAAAACGCTGCAAAGTCCTTGTCACATGGGTTTATTATTCTACTGGACATACCTACAGAATTTTTGGCTGTTCATTCATTGCTTTCATGCGCAATTATTAAAATGGCTATTTCTGATGGTTTCCCACCCAATTTTTGCCACCGAAAACACGAATTAGGCTGGGCTTTTTTTTGCAGATTATTTTTGATCATTGATTACTATCAGTTAATTGTCTTGATTCACCTGCCGATACTACTTCTAGTGTTATTGTACAAATGTATGGTAATTTCAGACAATTTCCCATGTTTTTGATACATAAAAAATTAATTTCGGTAGCTTAACCTTCGTCACAACTTCAATTTTCACTCTTCGGTCAAAATCAACCTATTATTCGGTCTTATCGCCCTAAAAAAACATGGAAAAAGATACCTCACAAGCTCATGTTCACTAAAACCTCAAAAATCCCTCAAAAACCTCTATTTTTACACCTATTTTTCTCCCATAACACCCCTGGGTGTATGCCCATCGGGCTGCCGAGTTTCGGAGCACAACTAGGACCCAAATGTACACCCAAATGGGGACCCAAACTGTGTGCGGAAGAACGACGATTTTAGACCAAAATTTAAGTAAATTTAAGGTTGAAACTTCGTTAGAACCTCAATTTTCCACTCTTTGGACAAAATCCAGTTCATATTCGGTCTTCTCGTCCCGAAAACATGGAAAACGATACCTCAAAAGCTCATCTTACTAACATGTTACCAATGCTAAGTATAAACACTGCCAAGGTGATGGCACAGGGAGCTTCCTCGTCACAATCAGAGTGACCCCTTTATAAAACATAATTCTCCCTCTTATAATTTCTCCCTTGAGAGGGAAAAACATTAAATCATGTTTAATGTTTTTCCCTCGCAATGGGAGAAAATTAGATATAGTTTTTTAATGTCAAGAAAAAAATAAAAGCCACAATTTCACTGAACTCTACAAGTATAATGTTGCATTTACTGGTACTTATTATAAAACTCGCCATCAACATATGGTTGCTACAACAGAAGGTAGTAACTGTGTAGTAACCAATGAAAAAACGTAGCTATTGACTCTTGTTTCTTTCGAGTGCGATATTCTTTATGGTTGCTACAACAGAAGGTAGTAACTGTGTAGTAACCAATGAAAAACGTTGCATATTTGCGTGTCGGAATTCACAGAATGACCCCCAGCCCTAAAACATTAAACATGTTAAAACACAAGAAGTACCTTTTATTACACCCATTATCACTCATAACACCCCTGGGTATATCCCGATCGGGGCTGCAACGTTTCGGGACACAACTAGGGCCCAAATGGAGCATGTGTGCGAAAGAACGAATTTTTTAGAATGAAAATGAAGCCGGTATGCGTGCTACGGCGGACGGACATTGCATTTTTGGAATCTACGCCCCTTGAAACGTAAAAGAAACATTTTGAGGGGGTGCTTTACAAATTTTTTGCTGAGCGAATAGATAGGTGTATTATTCACAGAATAATAAACTAAAATGCAATGTCCGTCCGCGGTCCACCGTCCGCCGTATCACGTGTACCGGCTTCATTTTCGGTCTAAAAAATTCGTTCTTTCTTAAGCATGCTCCATTTGGGCTCTAGTTGTCAGCCCGATCGGAATATACCCAGGAGTGTTATGAGTGAAAATTGGTATAAAAATAGGTACATTTTGTGTTTTAGTAACATGTTAGTAACATGAGGTTTTGAGGTATCGTTTTCCATGTTTTTGGGACGAGAAGACCGAATATGAAGTCGATTTGACCAAAGAGTGGAAAATTGAGGTTCTAAGGAACTTTCAGCATTAAATTTACGCTAAATTTGGTCTAAAATCGTTCGTTTTGGTTTATTATTCTGTGAATAATACACCTTTGTATTCGCTCAGCAAAACATTTCTATAAAACCCCCCTCAAACTTTTTTCTTTCACGTTTCAAGGTGCGTAGATTCCAAAAACGCTGCAAATTCCTTGTCACATGGGTTTATTATTCTATTGGACGTACCTACAGAAATGTTGGGCTGTTCATTATTTATTGTTTCTTTCATTTGCAACAATTGAAATGCTATTTCTGATGGTTTCCACCAATTTTGGCCCCCAAAACTTAAATTAGGTAATTCCGCTCCTTTTTTTTTTTTTTTACAAATCATCGTTGATCATTGGTAGTGCCATTTAGTCGTATTGATCCACGTGTTGAAACTTTTGCTAGTGTTATTCTACAAATTGATGGTGATTTCTGACGATTTCGGAGGTTTTTGATTCATAAAAAAATCAATTTTGGGGGCTGAACATTTGGTAGAACCTCAATTTTCCACTCTTTGGTCAAAATCGACTTCATATTCGGTCTTCTCGTCCCCAAAAACATGGAAACTGATACCTCAAAAGCTCATGTTACCAATATGTTGCTAAAACGCAAAAAGTACCTATTTTTACAATACATTTTCACTCATAACACCCCTGGGTGTATCACGATCGGGCTGAAAAGTTTCGGGACACAACAAGGCCCCAAATGGAGCATGTATGCGAAAGAACGAATTTTTTAGACCGAAAATGAAGCCAGTACACGTGATACGGCCGGACGGCGTACGGCGACGGCGGACGGACATTGCATTTTTGGAATCTACGCACCCTTGAAACGTAAAAGAAAAAAGTTTGAGGGGGTGTTATAAAAATTTTTGCTGAGCGATTACATAGGTGTATTATTCACAGAATAATAAACCAAAATGCAATGTCCGTCCCGCCGTCCGCCCGTACGCCGTATCACGTGTACCGGCTTCATTGTCGGTCTAAAAAATTCGTTCTTTCTTAAACATGCTCCATTTGGGCCCTAGTTGTGTCCCGAAACTTTTCAAGCCCGATCGGAATATACCCAGGGGTGTTATGAGTGGAAATTGTGTAAAAATACGTACTCTTTGCGTTTTAGCAACATATTGGTAACATGAGCTTCTGACATATCGTATTCCATGTTTTTGCGGACGAGAAGACCCGAATATGAAGTCGATTTTGACCAAAGAGTGGAAAATTGAGTTCTACCAAATGTTCAGCTCCCAAAATTGATTTTTTATGAGTGAAAAACCTGGGAAATCGTCTGAGGTCACCATCAGTTTGTATAATAACACTGGAAAAAACGCTGCAAAGTCCTTGTCGCGTGGTTTTATTATTCTATTGGGACAAACCTACAGAAATGTTGGCTGTTCATTTATCATTACTTTCATTTGAAATAATTTAAATAGCTATTTCTGATGGTTTCCTCCAATTTTGGCCCCAAAACACAAATTAGTTAGGTAGGCTCCTTTTTTTCTTTTTTTTAAATTAATTATCTTTGATCATAAGTAGTACCATTTATTCGTCTTGATTCACGTGTTGACACTTTTTCCTGTGTTATTATACAAATTGACGGTGATTTCAGACGATTTCCCAGGTTTTTCACTCATAAAAAATCCATTTTGGGAGCTGAACATTTGGTAGTACTCAATTTTCCACTCTTTGGTCAAAATCGACTTTATATTTGGTCTTCTCGTCCCCAAAAACATGGAAAACGATATCTCAGAAGCTCATGTTTCCAACATGTTGCTAAAACGCAAAAAGTACCTATTTTTACACACATTATCACTCATAACACCCCTGGGCATATTCTGATCGAGCTGAAAAGTTTCGGGACACAACTGGGACCAAAATGGAGCATGTGTGCGAAAGAACGAATTTTTTAGACCGAAAATGAAGCCGGTACACGTGATACGGTGTACGGCGGACGGCGTAACGGCGTGCGGCGGACGGCGGACGAACATTGCATTTTTGGAATCTACGCACCTTGAAACGTAAAAGAAAAAAGTTTGAGGGGGGTGTTATAAAAATTGTTTGCTGAGCGATTACATAGGTGTATTATTCACAGAATAATAAACCAAGTGTCAACACGTGGATCAAGACGATTAAATGGCACTACCAATGACCAATGATGGTTAAAAAAAAAGGAGCGTACCTAATTTGTGTTTTAGGGGCTAAAATTAATGGAAACCATCAGAAATAGCTATTTCGATTATTACGCATGAATGAAACAGTAAATGAGCAGCCAAAATTACTGTAGGTATGTCCAATAGAATAATAAACCCACGTGACAAGGACTTTGCAGCGTTTTTCCTCACACAGTTCGGGTCCCCATTTGGGAACACATTTGGGTCCTAGTTGTGCTCCGAAACACGGCAGCCCGATCGGCATACACCCAGGGGTGATATGGGAGAAAAATGAGTGTAAAAATAGGGGTTTTCGAGGAATTTTTGAGGTTTTAGTGAACATGAGCTTGTGAGGTATCGTCTTCCATGTTTTTTAGGGCGAGAAGACCGAATACTAAGTTGATTTTGACCAAAGAGTGAAGAATTGAGGCTGTAACGAAGGCTAAGCTCCCTAAATTCCTTTTTTTATTAGTCAAAGACATGGGAAATTGTCTGAAATTTCCATACATTTGTATACTAACACTAGAAGTAGTATCAACAGTTGAATCAAGACAATGATTAAATGGTATCATCAATGATCAAAAATAATCTGTTGTAAGTCGAGCGTAATTCGTGTTGGGGGGGGGGGGGGGGGGGTTCAAAATAGGTGGAAACCATAAAAAATAGCCATTTCAATAATTACACATGAAAGAAACAAGAAATGAACAGCCAGGAAATTTCTGAAAAATTGCTACGTTTTCGGAACTAGTACCTACATTTAAGGTTTTAGATGAGAAAGTGTCCGATGAAACCCCAGAAAAGTTTCCAGAGAGAGCAAGGGTTATGTAATTTTTGGTAGACATGTTTTGTAGTCATCTTAGTTTGATTATGGAATGTAGAAAGGAAGTATTTTATTATTGTATTTATTTTTCAATATGCGTTCTACAAGAAATTTGGGGGTAAAATTGGGCAGCTCTTCGGTCACAACATCAGTTGATGCGCTTCAATGGCTCCGTTGCTCCATTCTTCACGTTTTTTAAACTTACTTTAAACTTAAGACTTATTATACTTACTTAATACGTTAAAAGTAGAGGAGCAAATGAAAAGGTAATATATCCACCATAGTACGCAATCCATCCAGAAGTAAGGAATCAATGGAGGAAATGATCTCGTGATGAAGTGCGTATAGGTATTTCTATTGCCACCCTTTCCTCTAACTACTTGTCACTTTTACCGATAAATCGCCCTTTTGTCCTTCTCACAAGAGCCGCTACCTACTAACGATAAGGTCCGGTAAATGTGACAGAAAAACTGAGGTTGCAGAAGAGACGTGCTCAAAATATCGTCAGCTCCTGTCACATCGAATCACGTGGGTCAGCACACTCCAATCAGAAAACTTTCGATTATTGCTTCCAAGTAATGTTCTCATCACAACAACTCATTATATTAATAGCCGACAGTTCGGCTTACACTCCTTCTTTGCACATAACGCTCATATATCACTGATGACGTCAGAAATATCAAACTCAATGATTCATTTTGACTGAAACTAGAGGTACAGGTCTATTTTCGTACAGATCAATACAAACTTGTAGGGAAAAATAGAACACCCAGAACGACTATACACTGCAGACCACTGTAATTTCGAAGGATGAGTTGATTTTTGTCCTGTTCAAGTTTTGTGGCAATGGCAGATTCTAAAATTTACCTCGGTACCTGATAAAGTCGGGTTTCAGTACATTTCGTACCTGGCTAGGTACTGGTGAACTTCACGGGAGTAATCCGGATAAACCGTTACGTCCGGATATCCGTAATCCGGGTATCCGTATCTTGATAAACAGCTATAATGGATCGGTCGTCTGCCGTATATCGAGCCGCCTGTATACCGAAATGGTTTTCAAACTCACATAGAGGATACACCAATGGTGGGGGGGAGGGGGGGTCACAAAACCCTTCAAGTAATTTATGGTCTATCAATAACCGAAACCGATTAACGAAAAATGAGACACAAAATTAGATACCAAAGAAAAAGAAAAAGTATGAACATGTTTTTTATAATTGAAAAATTGATAAAAAAAATCAATAGAAACGTTAAATTTGTTGAAAGTTCAGTTTGGAACAATGATGAAGTAGATTCCAAGTTTCAGCTCAATTTTTTCATCACGTCATTACATAACTTCGCAATTCGCAATATTCGATGGTATTTCGTTTCTTACAAAAAGCTCACTTGACGGGGTAGTCCTTCAGCAGTTCTTATCCCCGTAATACACCTATAATGAGACTTTCATGCTACACTGAAGATCACGTGCTATACTAATAACACCATACCACCTATCAGCCAACACCTACAATCAACACATCATAATGAGACCCGAAGGTTTGTTCCGCTTGCGGCGCCAAAGTCCCCCGCTGTTGTCCATAACCTCCTCTCCAGCCACTCATTTAAAAGGAGGTGTTGTTCGTGCCTCCTCGCCCATTCTACGTCCCCAAAAACAGAAGTGACAAAAGCCATAAGGAAACATCAGAATCGGAGCCTTTTACCACTTCATCCGTTGTTGATGGTGACAATTTAGGTGAGGTTGAGTAAACGCCCGTGGCTTCAAGATCCCAGCCAGGTTTTCTTGCTGCTTCTGGCAGCAAATTCCGTCAGCGGGAAATGTTTCTTGCGGAGTTTCTCACGCTGGGTTCGTTTGTTCAACTGAAATGGATTGACGGTGAAAAATATTGTTGAGATGTGCGAATGGGCCATTTCAATCCGCACATGTCATTATTTTAAATGTTGATAAGAGTTTCCTTATTTTTAAATGAAACCATCGATCACTTAGATAAAATTAATAATTAATTGATCAACCCTTAATCAGACATCATTAGTCAGCATTAATAAAATCACTACCTATTTAATCATCAATTGATCAACAAATCTTACGCTATTTTAGAAGATGCTTAATATAGGAGTTACCTGGGGTAACCTTGTTAGAAAAATACTTGGGACTCTTAAGGCGCCTCCACCATTGTAAGTCGCTCGATTTGTGCTAATTGTTAACCAGCCCAAACTCGCCTGAAGCCATCAGCTTCAGGAAGACTGACTGGTTAACATACTAGCACAAACCAAGTGACTTACAAACGTCTAAAGTTTTGATTTTTCTCGTTTTTTCATTTTTAGTTTTTTTTGGCATTGGCATTTTTGCCATTCAGTCATAGTAAACATTTTTACTATTTCATGTCACATTCGCAGAAAGATTTCAAAGTTTACAGTCCGCATTACTTAATAATTGATTTAGTTTCACGTACACTACCAAGTCCTCAATGGTGTTGATGTCTTCGTGCTACGGACATTCCGGTTGTGCTTTTGGCCTATGTTGTAAAGACATGCTTTTGTTACTCAATGCCCAGTCGTTCTTATTCGAGTTATATTCTTGTAGAAACTTTCTTTTGTCATAGCACGACGAGAACCACGGCTTCACTGCGACTCTGGTGAACAAGTGTCACCTGCTCGACAAGTTCGAATGAGCATTGCCATCGTTCCAGCACAAATCTTCCGAATGTTCGGTGGAGATCTGATGGTATGTAAACTGGTGACAGCAGTGTTTCGTGCCTCCTTGGAATAAGCATCCACCACCTCATTGCCCTCTACGCCAACATGGGCTTTTACCCATACTAAGGCAGCCTGGGAAGTATCCTGAGCCAAAATCTTCTACTTACCTCTCGTCGCACTAATGGGGGAATCAACGATCTTATATATATATATATATATATATATATATATATATATATATATATATATATATATATATATATATATATATATATATATATATATATATATAAAATTATATAGTCTGCGGACGACGCTGAGTGCGAAACGTTCAGACGAATTGTAAGTTCTTTCTCTGTGTCCTATTTTTGTGTCGGAAGTTATATATATATATATATATATATATATATATATATATATATATATATATATATATATATATATATATATATATATATCAGCAGGAAGCTTCCTATAGATTCAATATTCACTTTATTATTTGATGAGTTGTGAGATGTGAGCTCAACGATCATTTTTTTAAAGTTAGGTGCAGAACGTAGCTGTGCTCACATGATTCCATGTTTTCGTAATATTGACTGTAGGCACTTATACCTGAATACTATTAGAAGCTAGAATTCAGGGTTCATTCCGCATATTATTCTGTTCATTACCTTAATCGCTCAAACGAATCAATCCGTTGCACGAACTACGCCTTCATGATCAAACGAGATTGAGCTAGTTTGTGTGATAATCTGATAACTTCCTCCAGTCAGAGTTCTTATCAGTTCGCTCCCGATCGTCGACGGAAGCTAACATGCCCGATCCAGCTGCACCGGCCATTCCGGAAGATGGAGGTGTTAGTTTCCGATACGCCGACTATGATATCCCTCACGAGCAAGTTATGTTCCGCTCCTAAATCAGTGAAAGGCACCTGTGAACAAGGGGGGAAGGCCAGACAAACTAGAAATGCGACAAACTTAGTTATGTTTGAATGTAAGTGCTTCACTCTTGACCGTTATTTCAATAAGTTTAAGAATTCATGTGATTTTTTCATATATATGAATATGTAGCAATTGGCAGAGACGGCGAGTTTCCATAACAGGCTTCTTAGCCAACATGGTCATATTACTAAAAGCGTTTGTTTATCGAAACAACTCAACAGGACACTCGTTTCGGTACCATCCGCTCCTCCAAATCCGGGTAATATTACTTCGACGAAAACTTGTCAAAAACAAACCTTCCGACTTTCGAAGGGAACATTCTTGACTGGCCTAAATGGAGAGACAAAATTTTGTGTCCCTCATTCATATAGACAATAATCTTACTCCTACACAAAAATTTCACTATTTACCCACCTCTATCAAAGGTCTCACCTCTAACGTTATTAGTCATTTGAATGAACAGAATCGTAGCAGTCCTGAATGGTACTTTAGTAGGTAGGTACTTTTCTGACCCCGTCACATGCATTATTGTCGTACTCGTTCCTAAAGACGCTTTCTCTCATGTTACATAATTTCTGTCAGTTTGATTCTGGTGAATGAAGCCTATAGATCGGCAAAACATTCTGATTCTTTTATCACAGATACATAGATACATTGATACTTGTTAAGTAGAAAGGCGGCCGCTTGAAAGAATGTCGCACTACAAGGGTTTATTAGTTACCAATACAACATTTAAGACCTTGCGATGGGTCGCAGGGAGAAAAGCGATCCCAAAGTGGCTGCTATGGCGTCATTGTAGCTCCTTGGGCCCCCAGAATTTGCTGTACACTTTTTGGTGTCTCGACAACGCCAAGGGGATGCACCAAGGCGCCGGAAGTGGCATCAGAAGAGCCAAGACACTGGTAACAGTGGGATCTTACGGCTTCAAATTATCAGAAAACACAGCTAGGTATCGCTACATAGGTTTTGTATCAAGACGAAGCCAGTTAGTGGCGCCAAAAAAAAAAAAAAAAAACCAGCTCATTTGTCGTAGGTATGAGATATATTCGTTTTAATGCAGACCCACCAGTTTAACATGGTAAACGTAACAGTTTATGATGTAAACCTGTCATCGGTGTATAGTTGTAGGTATAATAAATGCAAACCAGCGCACGACCGAGCAGTCGAGATGGTCTTAGTATATCCAGCGCGCCGCGTCGTGCTCGATATTCTACGGTTCAATAAACATTGTTGGATTAAGGGTAAATGTCACCCGTTTAGTTCCAAGAACGGCCACCACGTTGTGCTTCAAAATGAGCCAATCCAATATTCGAATTATCTCTTGAATGGGTCAACCGATTTTCAATCTGTAAAGTGTTCTGTAATCGTTATGAGCAACCTCAAGTGGCGACAGTCAGTTTTGAATTTTAAATTTTTTTTAACATGGAACATGTTTTTACGGGAGTAAACCGGGCTGCAGATCGTCCTGTCCCGTCCATGTAACACGGCTCCCCGCCCCGTCGCCGGCACAGTTCTCCCTCTACCCCCCCCCCCGGTCCTACCACACGTGGTGCCTTCTCCAAGGAGAGTATTATGGCCAGACCTCACTCCGCCGAAAACTGCCGAGGGGGTTCTACCTCCCCGAAAAACGCAGAAAGCAGCTGACGACGTGTATTATATTACATTGCGTTAGGTCGCCGGTCCAAGGCTTGGAAATCCCACGAAGTTGTTTGCTTCCTCACTACCGAAGGCAGGGAAGCCTTGGATTCGTGATTGAGTAAAAAAAAGTTCATGTCCTCCAAAATGAAAATTTCCACTACCATTATCCGTTTCAGACATCAAGGAACATATTTGGTTCCGTGCCTGTCTGTGGTAATTCCTTGCAACACCCATAACTACCCGAAATAATGGTCGAAGTGGGCTGACATTTTGGGAGTAGATGCGGCTTGAGTCACAGATGGTCCCATACCAAAATCATTTAAAAAGTACCGTAACTTTCCTCTGCGCATGCGCAAACGTGAAATAATTGGAACACCCATAACTACCCTAAATATCGTTGAAATGAGTTCAAACTTGGAGGGTCGGTCAGGAATAATACCTTGGTAGTTCCAAATTAATTTCATTGGAATCGTAACTTTGATCTACGCATGCGCGAACATGAAATGTTGACCATTTCCTTGTAACGCTTCTAACTACGCGATAAATAGTCGCAGAGAGCTGAAATTCTGAGGGTATACGCGGATTAGATCGCAGATGGTCCCGTTTCAAAATCATGAAAATCGTTTAGTCTGCGCATGCGCAAACGTGAAATACTTGGAGTGCCCATAACTACCTTAATTATCGTTGAAATAAGTTCACATTTGGAGGGTAGATCAGTATAATACTTTGATGGTTCCATTATGAACTTCATTGGAATCTTACTGTAATTTCCCTCTGCGCATGCGCAAACATGAAATGTTGACCGTTTCCTTGTAACGCTTCTAACTACGCGAAAAATAGTCGTAGAGAGATGAAATTTTGAGGGAACACGCGGGTTGGATCGCAGATGGTCCCGTATCATAACGAACCTACCCAACTAGTCTATACGTTCATGTGATTCAAGTGAGGAAGCAATAGTGCCTACTCGAATTGGCAGACGTTTTTCTACATATCTCCATATCCTCTGTTATCATGTACCTATTCGAAAAACATGTTCCATGTTTCCTTGCTTTGATCCTTGATCTAAACTGTTATAATCCGGAGGTCTGAGGGTGTCCCCCAGATTTCATTCGACAATAAACGTACCGTCATGAACACAAACCACTGGCGGCTAGACGCCCCCTACGGCAACGCTGTTTTTTCATGGAGTTTTCGACATTATTTTACTTAATTAGTGAATTTTCGAAGAAAAGGAAGCTATTGTTCTCGGTCCGAAATTTTTAAAACTCGAATTTCCGAAAGATTTTTATACCAAAATCCGTTTCAGTCCATCCTGAATTCACTGCCGAAAGACACCAAAAATTATATGTATATAAATATATATAATATATATATTTACATATTTATATATTTATATATTTATATATTTATATATTTATATAATATATATATTTATATATTTATATATTTATATATTTATATATTTATATATTTATATATTTATATATTTATATATTTATATATTTATATATTTATATATTTATATATTTATATATTTATATATTTATATATTTATATATTTATATATTTATATATTTATATATTTATATATTTATATATTTATATATTTATATATTTATATATTTATATATTTATATATTTATATATTTATATATTTATATATTTATATATTTATATATTTATATATTTATATATTTATATATTTATATATTTATATATTTATATATTTATATATTTATATATTTATATATTTATATATTTATATATTTATATATTTATATATTTATATATTTATATATTTATATATTTATATATTTATATATTTATATATTTATATATTTATATATTTATATATTTATATATTTATATATTTATATATTTATATATTTATATATTTATATATTTATATATTTATATATTTATATATTTATGTGTCATTCCAGACGATAACTCTCGAAAGAATTGAGATAAAAAGTTCAAATTTGCACGAAAAATCTGTCTTGGCAATCGACAGGCTAAGTTCGTAGATGGGCAGAATCGGGTCACTCTAAGGGGGAGTTTTGGGGAGTTTTAGGGGGGAAAAATTACCCATAAATTCCCAAAATGAAACAGTCTGGCAAGTGACACCTCATTTTAAAGGTTTTTGTACGCTGAACACGATGGTGAAATCAGAATTGCGATATCTCATTCCGTTCTCAAACTGGAGCACTTTGAAGATGAAGGAACGTGGTTATTTCTTGAGATGTTCTTCCTGGTTCGTCTGCTCTAATCTAAATCTAACGGAATGGGATATCGCAATTCCGACTTCACCATCGTGTTCAGCGTTGGAAAATCTACAAACCGAGGTGTTACTCGGCAAAATATGGAACAAAAAATTTGTTACGTATCCAATACCTACTCTGTATTGGATACGAAACATACGTACTGTACGTATGTTGGATACGTAACTGTACGTATATTGCAGTACCAATACTACAATATACGTACATACTTGAATACCTATAATTACCCAATAAGTTTAAGATTGCCCATATTTGAATGGGATATCCCAAACATCACATTCTACATAAAATCAGTTATTTCTTCGAAAATTCGCTCTTATAGCCATGCTGCATGACTGTGGTTTTTCAACTTAAAACAGAAAGCAAATAGTACTTTTATAGGAAAAAAATCAAAGAATCCAAATCCGTTTTCAGATTGAAGATCGGATCATTAGATCGAACGGCATCTGGGAAAATCACTATAACAATAGGGGCCTATTGTTAGCCCTCTAATCCTCTACCTGGGCCCACCTTGCAACATTGCCTTCCCTTTCCTGTTGATTTGAGCTAGCAGGCGGACTGAGTTCACATCTAAGAGTGTATTTGTCCTTCTACATCTATTTCTTCAACTACAAGATTTGCTTGGCAGAATAGTCGGCTGCTGGATCAAATCGGGGTACAGCCAAAAATTTGGCTGAATCCTGTCAGGGTATCAAGGTTGGTTTTTAGCGTCTGACTGGTATCTAGTTTTCTTGTACGGTTTCATTACTAAATTACTATTTTCTAAGCTTTGCGACTGCAATTTCCATAATAAGCCATTCAATACCTAATGATTTGCAGCGTTCTTATAATCTACCAAACCGTATGAAGTAAATAAACTCGCCACAAAATAAAGGAAGATCGATAAAAGCTTCAGGCAAAATTGGACTCCATAATATATTATGCTGTCACAACGCTATTATCAGGTTGAAGAGTCACAATTGACGCTTATGGAAATATCAAAGACAACGACTGACAATAACAAATATCTCGAACGTATGCGCAAGGTGCAATCGCGCATAATTATAAATCCGACAGTCTAGTCGAAGATTCGAAGATAAATTTAACTAATGGGCCAAATCACATTTTTGGAATAATAGACAATGTAAAGAGTATTAACCCACCAAGGACGAAGAAAAAAATCACTTCAAAAATGAAAAGTTTCACTTGATTACCACTCATTAGTCATAGAAGAACTTAGGAAAAACGTTTAAAAAAATTCACCCCCACCACAGTACTCAAAACAGGGTGTGACGTATATGTCACGCTCGTCCTCATAGGGGGCTCCATTCAGGAGGACGTAGGAAGATCAGTTCAAATAAAATGTTGCTATGCAACAAAGTATATTTTCGCTTGATTCAGGCAAATTGTTTTGAACAAGGAAATAGAAGAATTTACGAGCACAAACATATCAAAACACATTATTTACTAAACAAAATGAAATCTGTCGAACATAATTATAGATGTAGTGAAACAAGAATTTTCAGAAAGTTGCAGTCCCTACAAATAATAATTATTATTCTATAAAATATAAAGAATTGTTCCTCCTATTTTGTATGGAACTGCACATTACAATGGATACACAAGCCCACCTGGCATTTTATACACATCGTGGAATTGACTCGAGTACATCCCTCGTTAGCGCATCGCCTTCTTTTTTCTGTTGGAGTCAGTAGATGGTCTCTTCCATCACATCGGACGTCTTCTGGGACTCGATTACATCTTTTTCCTTTCAGGGCTGAACCACCAGCAGAAAAGCGGCTGCATTTGAAAGGTGTTTTATTGTTTGACAGATATGTTTGAACAATCTCCCTCTTGAAATCAAGTTTTGACATTTTCCTGCCAGTTTTTTTGTATAGTTGCCAAGCATTATTGATGGAGACGTCGATTAACCAGGTCAGAATCACCCAGTACCACTTCTTAGAACGAATGGCGATTCTGTACCTTGAAACGTCCTGATCCATCCTATCGGTTCCTCCCATATTTTTGTTGTATGCAGCAACCACTAAAGGCCTTGGGACATTCACGTGTTTCTTTTCTTTTTGGCTGAACCGCTTTACTGGATTTAGAGGGATTGTCCCGAGCGAAGTAGATGCCACCGTGACTATGTTATTATCCATCCATTTGGCTATGAAAATGCCGTCTTGTTTCTCAATCGCAGTATGACATAATCCACGTTCTTCCTTCTTCAATGAATCATTTTTTGGAAGGGGACAGCCCCCTGGAATACGATTTTGTCTCATTGTTCCTGTCCCGCGGTAACCACGATGCTTTAGATGTTTCAGAAGGTTGAAACTGGTGAACAGATTATCTGTAATAATGTGATAAGGGAAATTACGCTTTTCCTCGGGCAATTCATCCAGGAACGATTTCAAAGGAGACGTGCATTTTCCGAAGACTTTGTCATACTCCTGAAGTCTTCCAGGCGTATTCTTCCCCTGGTATACCTCAAAATCGATCAGGTATCCATATGAGGTGTTCAGACACCACACCTTGTATCCGAATCGTATCGGTTTTCCACGGATAAATTGTTTACAAGGATGTGGTCCAAAATACTTCACCATAGCCTCGTCATAATCAAGAAATTCACACGGAACAAAATATTCAGCAAATTTTTGTTTCAAAAGAGTAATAAGAGGTCGAAGTTTGTAAAGTCGGTCACTTTGTACAATATTGGCATTGTCTGCAACATGAAAATATTTGCAAATCGATAGAAAAGTATCCCTTCGCATACATTCAGTCACTAACTGGTTGTGCAGATCGCCTCCACCTGTCCTGTCCCAAAAGCTCTTTTTTCCTGGAACTTTATTGTAGCCTGAAAGAATTAGAATAGCAAGAAAGGCCTTCATGTCTCTTGATGTCACTACAAAATTTTCATCATTTTTAGTCCGTGCGTATTTTTGTGATTCAGTTATGAGCAATGAAATCACGTTTTCATCAAAAAAAAGTTCAAACATTGAAGTAGCAGTCATTTTCATATACTTGGCAAAAGAGGCTTCATCGGAAGGGAAAAAATTACTCTTGTTCTTGACTGGATCAACAAAGTCCCCTTGAATCCACTTTCGACGTCTCTTGTTGGAAAATCCAGAAAAATCGTGAAAATCGCTCCCGATTCGCCTGTGATTTGATAAAACGGCTTCGGCCTCACTCACCAGTTGGTTGTGGTTGAGATTATCAACAATTCCTCCTCCATCCTCATCCCCACTATCTTCATCAGTTAGGTAGTTTGCTGCCGGTGGAGCGATAAAAACTCTCTCAACTTCAATTTCGGATTGGGTCTCATCTCCGTCAATGACCCCTTGGATTTCTTCTTCCAGCATTTGGGCTATTTCGGCAACAGTTAGCCCATCTCGAAGTTCCACACCTTCCCTGAAGATTATAATAAAGAAAATCAACATTTTCAGTCAGAACTGAATGAATACCTACCTATTGCTATTATAAATGAACGCAATTCACACAACAAATTCATACTGTAAGAGAAGACTAGTTCTTCCACTAAACCCCCATTGAGGACGAGCGTAACGTATTTGTAACGGCCGATTTTTCATTTGATTGAAGTATGAAAATACACTACTTAGTACGAATAAACTGTTGTAATAGCTTGATAAATTATCTCTCATGGAAAACCAGGAACAAAAAGCATTATTTATCAATCAAATAAATATTTATTACACTTACCATAATGCGCGGTCCATGTCAAAAAATGAAGACACTTCGTAACAGAAGGAAAATACAATATATCACCAACCTGAATGGAAACTGGCACTGAACTGAACGGAGAAGACCCTTGGGGACATGTGAGGAGGTTCATGAAGACAAAGTCCAAAAAGCATCTTCAGAAACAGTGTTTTCCTGGAACCTGACGAGCGTACGGTTCCTGACGGTACCTGACGGGAAGAAATTTGATGAGGTAAATGTTATTTTACTTTCTAAAATGCAAGTGGCACTTGCCCCCGTAGGTAGGTACTAGAAAAGTCACTATTATTCAAATGACACTATTAACTTGGCAGAAAGTTACATGGCATTAGTGGCCAAAAGTTTACTGGGGGTAAACAAATCAACAGGGGGAGGAGAGGGTTATTCATGAGTAGTTAGAGGGGCTGCTCTAGATTACCAAATTGGCCACGAATGGCACGCTAAAACTATTAGATATATAACGGGGAAAAGCCCAGCAAGTATAATGAAGAAAATCGCACAGAAGGAAACGTAGGAGTGCTATGTGAAGGCGAGCTCTTTTTATTGGTGGGAATAATAAGAATAAAAAGCAGTTTTCTAAAAAATCAAACGGTGCTCCAGAAGATTACGGCCCAAATTCTACTCAATCATACATTTGTACTTCACAATTTTATTAGTTACGATGAATCGAAATTAATGAAATTTGCTTTGTAGGTCCCGTTTGGGGTCTAGTTGATCCGCGAAGCTCGGCGTTAGTGTCAGTCGTCCCCAAGGGGTGAAGAATAGGGGTTGAACTTTTCAGAACGCCGTAGCACGAAAACTTTCAATAGAAGGTATGATTTTTTTACTTGTTTGAATTGATCTTGAACTAAAGCATTTTTGAGACCACGCTCAGCTTTGTACGTCCAGCCGTTCGCTTTCACCGAAGAGGTCCGTCAACATGATCGTGAATGAAACGGTATAAATCCGGCCCAGATATCATCACTATGGAGCACCAGATTATAATCACGGGTGGGTGTATGAAGTCGAGCTTGTTGTTTTGTGATATTATTCCATTTGAAAAACGCTGCAGAGTCCTTGTCACATGGGTTTATTGTTCTATTGGACATACGTACAGAAATTTTGGCTGTTCATTTATTGTTTCTTTCATGTGAAATAGTTGAAATAGCTACTTCTGATGGTCTCCACCAATTTTGGCCCCCAAAACCCGAATTAGGTACGCTCCTTTTTTTCTGTTTTTTAAAGTTATCTTTGATCATTGGTAGTGCCATTGATTCACGTGCTGAAACTTTTTCCAGTGTCATTATACAAACTGATGGTGATTTCAGACGATTTCCGATGTTTTGACTCATAAAAAAATCAATTTTGGGAGCTGAACCTTTGGTAGAACGTCAACTTTCCACTCTTTGGTCAAAATCGACTAAATATTCGGTCTTATCATCCCAGAAAAACATGGAAAACGATACCTAAAAACCTCATGTAACTGAAACATAAAAAATACCTATTTTTATACACATTTTGACCTTTAACACCCCTAGGTATATTCCGATCGGGCTGAAAAAATTCGGGACACAACTAGGTAGGGCCCAAATGGAGCATGTGTGCAAAAAACGAATGTTTACACCGAAAATGAAGTAGTTATGCGTGATACGGCGGACGGGCATTGCATTTTTGGTTTATTATTCTGTGAATAATACACCTATGTATTCGCTCAGCAAAAAACTTTTATAACACCCCCTCAAATTTCTTTCTTTTACGTTTCAAAGTGCGTAAATGTCAAAAATGCAATGTCCGTCCGCCGTACGCCGTCACGCATGAATACCTACTTCTTCTAGTTGTGTCCCGAAACTTTGCAGCCCGATCGGAATATACCAAGGGGTGTTATGGGAGGAAAGTGGGTGTAAAAATAGGGGTTTTCGAGGGATTTTTGAGGGTTTAGTTAACGTGATCTTGCGGTGAGGTGTTTTCCATGTTTTTTAGGGCGAGAAGACCGAATATTAAGTTGATTTTGACAATTGGGATTCCCAATATGTCAGCGCCAGCTCTGAAGATTCACAGCTCGGAAAGCTCCAGCCTTCCACATGATCCCCCGACGTCCAGAAACCGTAACTCCAAGGCCATTTAGGTAATGTTATTGCGATCGACTGTGAAATGTTGCAATGCGCTTTCCAGCTGCTACAATACCTACATACCTACATGTATCGGGAACTGCCTCAGACTGCCAATAAGAGCAGAAAAAAAATAAGAAGAAGGTACTGCAACAGGTAATGGACCCCGGTAGCAGCTAACAGAACCCTCCCCATCAACGACCCCCCAGAATGACTCTGTAGACAACATCGTGCCAGAGGTACGTTCATGTCGCTAATACGTTACACTTCGGATTCCTGTTGTTGCCATTGTTGTTATAATTTTCATATTGCATAAATTAATCCCACTTTTCAGATGATGAACGAAATTCAGGCGGAGAGTCAGCTAAGCTTCAGTGACCCTCCAACCGCTGCTACTGTTGACTGGGAGTTCATGGCTCGAAAGATCGCACCTCTACAATACTGAAGAAGACGGGTATTTAACTGATAAGTTACAGCGAGATTGGAGGGAAGTGATGAGATCATCAGGGGGCTCTACTGCAAATTACACTCCTTATTTATATTGAATGATATCGTTTTCATGGCACCGCTGAGTGGCTGGGGTACTCAAGGGGTTTCAGAAAGACCATAGCATGATGTCTTCTGACATCAAGATATGCTAGATTTGGACACTCACCTTGATTACCTCCAGCTACTGTAAACGGCAGGTGCAGAAGCATGTATAATTACGTTAATTCCCTCCGGAGAGCTCTCAGGTGGATGCAAAGAGAGGCCCTCTATGAGAGATGAGGCCGAAACTGGCTTAAAACGATTGATGGGAGGGAGGAAAAATGGAAACAATGGGTCAACGGGCACAGCAAACTCCCTAGCAGAGAGAAGGTCCAGTCAGACATCAAGCATTCGAGGAAAGGATGGACGAGGAGAGGGGGCTGTCTGGAGCAAGGCAGGGTTTGGAGTTTGTTTTTTTAATTTTTTTTTTTCACACAGATGAATGCCCATTTGGATGAGAGCCCTCGCAATGTGTCAACTAATAACAAACATACATAGATCGGACGCCCAGTACTGGATCTTGGTTCCCGATAGTTGTCAGGATTCACTCTGCTCCGCAAGGGGCATCGACCCGGGGGCTGGCTGTGGCCAATGTGTCTGATTGGCCACTTTTCATTAGCCACCTGGATCTTCGCAAATGATTCAGGAATGCGAAGGGAAATTGGTTCGTCCCCAAGTCATAAGGCTCCCAGATGCAAGATAAATCGGTTTTCAGCTACATCAACCGGGTGATCTCCAAACTCGGACTTGGGCTCTCAAGTTGAATGCCAGCTCCCTAAGGAAGCTGGCAGCAACGATTGCCCATGAGACGTAGTTGAGGACAGGACGGTCCAAGGACTCGTCACTGGAGGTGGCAAGTTTGATGGTACACTAAGTGGTGACTGCCAAGGCCCGCTATGTATTGCCACTGGCATCTAGATCTGCAGCTGCAACAGCGTGTTTCCCGGATTGGCTCCTCCACTCTGTACCTTCAATTTCGGATGCTTGCTGCCGCTACTGGGTCCATAACCCTCCCACTCCAGATCCTGCCTCCTTCCAGTCATGCTCCCTGGAAAGAGTGTCCCTCCACCATTTAGAAAGTCCACTCCGGAAGAGGAAGAAGAATGGGAATCGTTTGATCATCTTCTCCTTCTCCTCCTCATCCTCTAACCGTTGGATTTTTGTAATCGATATGAATATTTACTGAATGTTTGTTAATGACTGGGTTCAAATTATTGTCTTATGATATTGTTTATTAAATGGATAAATTGGACTGACATATAAGCCTGTTTTCAATATATATGATTCAGGTATATTTTTCACCTAACTGATTGAATGTAAAGCAAACCTTTTCATAGTACCTACTTCATTCATTGTTCGATATATTTATTGTAAATTGAGCTTTTCATTTTATTAAATTTATTTGTAATGTTTGTTTACTGATTGACTGTATAGAACTACTGTCATTTAGTTCATTAATTTCCATCTATGCTGTTTAGTACACTGACTGATTAACTGTATTGTACACTACTCTTTGTTGCAGACTGCTTTTAGCGAATTTTCGAAGAAAAGGAAGCTATTGTTCTCGGTCCAAAATTTTTAAAACTCAAAGTTCCGAAAGATTTTTATACCAAAATCCGTTTCAGACCATCCTGAATTCACTACCGAAAGACACCAAAAATTATATGTATATATATATATATATATATATATATATATATATATATATATATATATATATATATATATATATATATATATATATATATATATATTTATATTTGTTTATAACTTCGGACACAAAAAGAGGACACAGAGAAAGAAACTTACACTACGTCTGAACGTTTCGCACTCAGCGTCGTCGGCAGACTGGAGAGACAAGTAGTGGTCTGAGCAGTCCACCACCTCGAAGAAAAGCAGGGGCGAAAAGAAGGATGGGGTAAAATGGTGGTGGGATAGGGTGGGGTACAAATAATAGTAAAAAATGAAGTAAATGGAGCAAAAACGAAATAAACAAAGGGATATTCGAATGGGGAAAAAAGTATATATATATATATATATACACACATATGTACGTATATATACATATAATAAATATAGATAATAAATTGATAAATGTACAAAAAAAAAAAAAAATGATTATTATGGGCCCTAGGTGTAAGTGTTCAAACCCGGAGGCCGGTGCGCACCCAGGACCCAAATGCATACATATTTATATATGTATGTGTCATTCCAGACGATAACTCTCGAAAGAATTGAGATAAAAAGTTCAAATTTGCACGAAAAATCTGTCTTGGCAATCGACAGGCTAAGTTCGTAGATGGGCAGAATCGGGTCACTCTAAGGGGGAATTTTGGGGAGTTTTAGGGGGGAAAAATTACCCATAAATTCCCAAAATGAAGCAGTCTGACAAGTGACACCTCATTTTAAAGGTTTTTGTACGCTGAACACGATGGTGAAATCAGAATTGCGATATCTCATTCCGTTCTCAAACTGGAGCACTTTGAAGATGAAGGAACGTGGTTATTTCTTGAGATGTTCTTCCTCGTTCGTCTGCTCTAATCTGATAACGGAATGGGATATCGCAATTCCGACTTCACCATCGTGTTCAGCGTTGGAAAATCTACAAACCGAGGTGTTACTCGGCAAAAAATGGAACATAAAATTTGTTACGTATCCAATACCTACTTTGTATTGGATACGTAACATACGTACTGTACGTATGTTGGATAAGTAACTGTACGTATATTGTAGTACCAATACTACAATATACGTACATACTTGAATACCTATAATTACCCAATAAGTTTAAGATTCCCCATATTTGAATGGGATATCCCAAACAACACATTTTACATAAAATCAGTTATTTCTTCGAAAATTCGCTCTTATAGCCATGCTGCATGACTGTGGTTTTTTGAAGTATGCATTCCATTCATGAAACTGTTTTACAAATTTATTGATTGTAAATGACCACCATCCTGTTATTCTTTAAAATGCATTTACATTATTGAAAGATGTGTGGGATGTGTACGCCTGCTTCTTACTATTGTATTTCATAGAAATGTATACTATATTCGTCCCATAAATGATCCTATCCCATAAATTATGGAAGAACAATTCATGGCAGTTGACATCTACGGAGATAAATAATAAACCTTTGCGTAACCATTTGCAGCGTTTTTCATGTGCAATAGATCACATCACATTCATACCTGTAATATAGAAGTAGTGCACAATTTCAGATATATTGAGCCCTTTGATACGCTCAATCTGTATCGATTGATAACAAGAAATTTGAAAAAAAAAAAAAAACGCGGGTACTCCTCATCGTAAATTGTAACGAATGGAAATGAAGAAATTCTTCATCATTCTCGCTAAGCCCTTTAGGGATTTTAGCCCATGGTATCGTTTCACCATGGGGAACGGTTGAACAATATAGGACATTCCTCATGCAGAAATTCTTTATAGAGATGGTAGGTATCGAAAGCGCGTTTGGTCGATTTCTACCCGTTCAGCATCCGATACTTGGCGATCAAGCCCCAGGATTCCAGGAGGATCATCCAGTCAGTCGTTGAGTAAGAGAGGTGAAAACCATGAGGCGTGTAGATGGGCAGAGGGAAGGGAACAACACAAAACTAGTGGGTAATCTCTTCCAAGCCTCGACCCCTACGCAGCCCGCCTCATCTCAACCTGTACTCAACATCCCATCTATCCCACCTTCCTCAACTCGTCCGCCATCACCGGCTGCCACTACGCAGCGCTTCGTCTCGCGCCCACGCTCCATCTCTACCCGATGGCGAGGCGGATTTAGCTGATACTGCGGAAGAGAAATCAATATTGTAAGCCCGTCCTCGAGTGGTTCGAGAAGACCATAAACTCTGGTATGGCTCACGTGTTGGCAAACACCTCATTCAGGGCGTTCCCATAACCGCTGCTCTTACTATATAACGACACCGGGCCACCTTACCCAACCTGACTAATAGGTACTAGGCTCGTTCAGCTCGACTCGATGAACTGCAAGTTAACTTCGTGTGAGAGTTGGAGTCCGAACTTAGATTTGATCCTAGGGCCTTTGAAATTATTAATTCTTCAGAATTATAGATTTTCACATCGATTTGGTCATTTTGCTCTTAAGATTAGTCAACATGTTTGATTAATTGTTCAGAAACTGAACAATTAAGCATATGTGTAAGTAACACATGATGTCTTACATCACCAAACGTCAGACGAACCCGACCTACAACAGAAGCCGAATTGGAACGGGGATTGCGAAATAACAACAAGACCTTTAAATCAATGTTGATTATTTCGCAATCCACGCGCCGGCCACCGTATTGCAAAATACCATCGAAAGTGGTACGAAATTCACTTCCGAAATCATCCGCCTGAGCAGCACATCCTAGACCCAACTGCTGAAACAAGAAGGAAGGGGAGCAATTTTTCCCCACTGACGCAAGGACTATAAAACCCCATGCAGGGCCAGTAACGACGTCTTCCGTTTTCCGTCTTCCGTCTTCAGTACATCAGTGAAGCCCAAGATTCGTAGAGTGGTCCAGAAGAGAACTGTCACCTCCTCCGGATCCGGCACCCATCGCCCCACGAGCGGACAGCACCCTCGGAGGTCTCTGGTCAAGTCTCCGAGTACTGAGAAAACAACCGACGCAGAGCCACTCCGGTGAAGCAGCCAACACCCGGACGTCGGAAGCCAGCATATTCCTCAGGGAAACCGAGGTCAGTACTTGTTCATAGACAACTAAAAAGTCTTCAACCGCGTCGTGAATCCGAACGCAAAAATATTATCCGCGCGCGGCTCGACTACAGTCTTTGGAGGAATAGGTAGGAGTAGGGTATCGAATAAGTAGTTCAATTGTAAATAGGGATTATAATTTATAGGGGAATAAACTATAATAATAATTGTCTTCCGTTAAACTACTGTTCTCATCCCTAACCTAACCAAGATCCCCAGGGACAAGTACTATAAAATATATCTGTGGCACAAAGAGGGCAGCGCCTGGGCAACAACTCTGGACAGAGAGTTGGGTCCACTATACGCTTTAACCTCACAGTTTCAATAAGAATTTTTACACTATTTACTGAAACATAATTCGGTGTAGGAACAATTTCAATCAGTGCACTTCAAGCCGTTTAACAGTCTCGAGCAACATCTGATAAAGTAAGGATTTACCACGTACAGCTCACTGACCTTCCTGTCCTGACTGGATAGATGGAGAAGCCTTCTGATAATGGTGGCTTTAAAGCCCCGAAACATAAACACCGTCGACCAGACATAACAGTTGCTTATCAACTCCCAACTATTGAATTAGCACTGCCGCTAATTCATCAAACAATACAATCCCACTAACAAATTAATTTCAACCTTTGCAACCCGACAGTTACACGAACCTGGATGATGATACCGAAGATGCAATTGAAAATCAACAGCCAGTTCGTGTTCTGGCTAGTTTACCTATTAATTGTCGTTTTGAAGGGTCACCAAATGAATTCGCTACTATTATACACGAAACCGACGACAAAGCCATGATAAAATCGCAGAGCAGATTCGAATATAAAATTTTACCAACCTCACAAGAAAATTATCGCAACCTGATCGCATATTTCTCAGAAATGACGCTCAGTATAAATTCCACACTTATCTCTCCAAACCTGGACAAATCCATCATAGTAGATGCTCTCCAAGCAGAATAAAATGTCAGTCCCAAGACAAATAGTTAACGCGAAACGTAAGTTTGGCGACTACAGAGGCGAGCTTATGCCCATTTACTATGTTGATTTTGCACCTACTGATGACATCACTGTTTTGTACTCAATACGCCATTTAGCCTATCTGTCATGTTCATTCGAAGATTTTAAGCCTCGCTCCGGACCAATCCACTGTAAACGATGCCAACAGTGGAAACATGCAAAACGGCAATGCTCACGCCCACTCAAATGTGGCATATGTGTCTCCTCGCATGAAACCAAACTACATATGTACAACACCAGTGAGCCCCAGGAAATGCGTAAATTGCTGAAACGATCACGCCTCCACGTGGAAAGGATGTGATGTATACCTAAAACTCGCCAATTTGACAAACGATAAGCACAAACGTCCAGTAATTCCAACACTTCCTCCCCCAAATCTGGCTGAATATCCACCCCTTCCAACCGCGAATACGACGGAGTCAACTAGTGGCATTCCAAAGCAAAGTTATGCTCAGTGAACCAGGCATGGTTCGTCACTCCTAAAGGGGAACCCTCAGAACCAGTCAGATGTAACCTTCGGTAGTATGACGAAAGATATTGTCACCGCAGTTATACAAGAAGTTTTAGACCACATCAACAAATAAATATCCTCAGCATTCAAGCGTTTCAATATGCGTAACAAAATTAGCCACAATGATCCAAAGTAATTCTCTGAAAGCCATGACTTTGAACTCGCGCTCTATTAGAGGCACGCATGAGGAACTTCTGGCCCACGTTACCCAACACAAAATAGATATTGTAATGTTATCGTAAATAAGGCTCCCGTCATTTAAGGGGGTATTGCATCACTCTTCTTACCTATTCCCGTTTTTTCTCTTTACCCGTTCACCCAATCAAAAAATTGCTCATAGGAAGTCCTGCTTGCAATCCAATTAATTTCACTATAATGAAGAGAAAATTTAAAATTTCCCAAAATGCATGATTAAACTTTTTTGTAAGCAGGTTTTAAAAAAAAGGCTCCATACCAGCGAACATACTAGTGATACAGTGCGACCGTCGAAGTTAGACCTCTGTAGGTTTAACAGTACAGAAAAAAAACTTGGAAAAATGGAAGAAGTTCTCAAATGGGTGTTTTGAAAAATTGAGGGATTTTACAGGAAATCCTAGAACCTGGAAGTTCAGCAGTCTCCCAATAGATACTGCTACCATCGACGGGCTGCACTTTTGCTACCTGCTCGGAGTAATGACCCCCTTGGGCCATTATGTAGGTCCTTCTTGGCAAATAATCCCATTTTTGTCAGTGACAATAGCATTGGGAACACTAGGAATATGGGGTATTGGAGCTGAACGGGCTAGATGTGTAGGATTATTTTTATTATTCAAATGTTAGGTGTTGGATGCTGTTTCGACATGCGCTCTACCGAGGTCCACGCTCTACGGTCCCAACTGTGATCTACTGTGCTGTACCGTGATCTACATGGCTTAAACTGATGATTTGAACATTGGAATCCGTTTGTTGTTATAGCGTCATTAATTAGGGTTTGTTTATGTAGATCATGCCCCCTCATATCGCTGTGTTGACTTTTGCTGGAGATTAAGTAAACGTTCAAGGGGCCGTTTCGTCCAAGTTTCATCGAAGCAAGTCACCTCAGTTGGCCGTGATATTTCTGTCCTGTCTGTGATATTCCCGTGTTTATTTATTTATTTATTTAATTTACACGGGAATTTTCTTCCCTTTTCTACATAACCATAAATTCCAGCACACTTCGCATAGAAATATACATTCGTACCTTGCTACAAATAAAATATACAAACAATACAAAAAACAAAACAAAAAATACAATAAAATAAACAAACAAACAAACAAGCAAATGAAAAGAACAAAGTGGTAACTCATCTACGCATTTTGAACCATGACTTGACTTGAGCGGGGGAAGCCTCACTAATGTCAATAAACTGGGCAATAGAGTTGGCAGACCGCTGCATTCTGACGACGGAAGAGTTGCTGCCGTAATTGGTCCTGTGGTACTCAGGGAGGAATGGGTCACGGCTTCTAGTGGTTCTGGAGGGCACTCTAAAATTCACCATTGCTAATAAAGCTGGAGAGTCGTACTGGTTTCGGATTATCTTGCTCAACGTGGAAAAATCAAGCAGGAGCCTCCTCTGTTCAAGTGTGTCTAGCCCCATCAACCTCTTCATGCCAATCTCACTGTACTCGTCCAGCACATCAGTCTTGTGGAAGGCCATCCTTAAAAATTTATTTTGCACACGCTCCAAAGACTGGATATACGTGGAATACACAGGATTCCAGACCACCGAGGCGAACTCCAAATGGCTCCGCACCAAGGAGCAGTACAGTATCTTCATTGTACCCAGATTCCGAAACGAACGCGACGCGCGATATAGGAAACCAAGCTGCCTGAAGCCCTTAGAGACAATGTTAAGGATATGAGATGAGAATGAGAAATCAGAATCAATGGTAACACCCAAATCCCTCACCCGGTAAACCCTCTGCAAAGGGACGCCATCAACGCAGTAAGGAAAGTCGAAATGTGGACTTCTGCTCCGAGTGGAGGAAATGAAGCTGCACTTCCTGACGTTAATCAGAAGGCTATTGCTCCTGAAGTACGCACTGAACTTATTTATGTTTGACTGCAGAGCGATGGCATCCTCTGAAGCCCGAATTTTGCAGAACATTTTCATGTCATCAGCATACAAAAGAAATTTGACATCACTGAGGTGATCATGCAAGTCATCCATAAATAATATAAATAGTAGGGGGCCCAAATGGGAGCCTTGCGGCACCCCAGATGAAACTACAAACGGCTCAGCTTTGTGTCCCTCCATGCACACTATTTGTCTCCGACCACTCAGATACGAGGAAATCCAGGCCAACAAAGCACCACCGATACCCAAGGCAGACATCTTCTGGACCAACAGCGGAATGCAAAGCTTGTCAAATGCTTTTGAAAGATCAGTATACACCGCGTCAACCTGAAATCCCTCCTCGATGGCACCCAGAACATATTGCTCAAACTCCAACAAGTTCGTCATCACAGATCTTCCAGAGACAAAACCATGTTGGCTAACGTGGATGAGATTCCTGTAGACGTTGCTAATCTTCTCCACTACCAAGCTCTCGTGGACCTTAGGTATGGCTGACAGCTTGCAGATGGGCCGATAGTTGTTAAAGTTATTTCTCTTTCCTGATTTGAAAATAGGTACCACATAACTAGACTTCCAAGCACTAGGGAACTGGCCGGTCCTGAGGCTGAGATAAGTTAAGTTTTTATTGTTACAGTTCGCGTTGATAATGTTATTGAAAGAATTTTATACGACCGTAGTTATAAGTGAGGATACTTGTGTGGGGTTTTTACGCTTGCATGGATTGTTAGACGGGTTGCGGGAATGCCAGGTGGGATCTGTCGTTCACTCCGCCGAGTGGGCGGCTTAACGTCAACTATCCGGACGAGGTTTTCTTCATTCGACAGTTAACCACCAGAGGACCCTGAGTCTGGGGCCCATACACAGGCGATCGAAAGATCTTGGCTGGATGCTAAAGTGAATATTTTGAAGAAAAAAAGAGGCGTCCCATCCCACCACCTCCAGTCACACCTCAACGAATACTGTTGGAGACTGCACCGGAAGGACGTTCCAGACCTATTCCTGTGTTTTCTACGGGACATCAGAGACACATATACAGCATGAGGTGAAATGTTTTATTCATGTCAGTTGGTTTCTGGTGGGAATCAGTGGGTAGAGCGCATATCAAAATAGTAAGTGGTCGGTATAGCGCATACCGAAACAGTTACTGATCGGTAGAGCGCGTGCCCGCTTTGGTAGAGCGCATATCGAAACAGCACCAGGTGTTGTTGGTCGGTTTGTTGTTCAGTCGGCTGTACTGTTCGATACCTATATTTTTAAAATGTTGTTGCTTGTCTCATCTTCCCACCTGCATGGGAACCCTATTACCTATATAAGACGCCTCCGAGAGTTGCCACTCACTGTTACCTACGATTGTTTGACGACTCATTACCTATCGATCAGTATAAGACACGCGATGCCGAAGTACGATAAAACCGGGAATGTGTACTACTGCAAGCTAATGAAGAGTTCAACGGATATGCAGCGAAGAAAACGAAGATTTCATCATCTCCAGATTTCTCTATAACTGAGGTAAACTACCATGCACTTTTGCTTTTGGTATATTATTTTCATAGTGGAACTTTGGAATCGAGCATGAAAAAGACAGAACTGTACCCCCCCCCCCCCAGGGTCAAAATCCCGCCGTAAATCGCACTTCGCGATTTCCTCAGTTATGACCCAAAATTGATGAAATTTGATTTGTAGGTCCCATTTGGTCCGCGAAGCTCGGCGCTACTGTCAGTCATCTCTAAGGAATGAATAATAGGGGTTGAAAAGATTGGCGTTTGGCAAGACAAACTCGAAATCAAGCTTATTCAGAAAGGTCTAAAACGTAAAATGCTATAACGTTGTGGAGAACTTCAACAGCTTGATAGCAAAAATGATTGGCGGTAAACGGATAAATTATTGTGGTAGTAATGCATACAACGTTCGATGCATGGGGGCAGTTGTGGCACACAACAGTAGGTACCTGCAGTTATCAGTCTACAGAAACTTGGCGGGCCAAAGTCCTGGGTTGCACTCTAAAAGAGTAGAGACGAGAAGGCTCACACACTGCTTTCCGTAGTAAAAGGTTGAGGAGGTTGAAGACTGCGAAACCTCGCAGGTTGCCGTTCTCAAGGTCGTGCTTACGAGACCAGGTCTACGGAGAGGCAGCCAAAAAACCTGACATGGATGCCAAAGACTTTGATAGAGAGTCATCAGAATACTCGGCGAAATTGAAGAAGAGCGGGACAGCTGCACGTCACTGGCCGAGATAGATGTTTCTTCGTGTTGTACACAGAAAAAGATCCGTGCATCCTCTTCGAGGTTATAGAAAGAGACGATGAGTTTTGGGAGAAATGCATGGAGGAGAAACTGGTTGCGTACTACTTACAATGCATTCTCCCAGAGCTAGGGGATCCCAGAGTCTCCCGCAACATGCGAATCCGTGACCCACCATTCATTGAGGAGGCAAAGAAGAAAAAACTAGGGGAGAAAGAATGACACGTAAACAGCTAAGTATTATATAGTTGTTGTGCTTCGTGATGACGTATAATCGTATTGTATATATACCAGCATTCATGTAGTTATGTACTACCAGGTGCAGCATCAAATTTTCAGGACAGGGAACGTCTCGCGGGACACCCTGTATAACATAGGTAGTACTTACAAAATATAATATTTTAGAATGGAAATATAATATGTTTCAGGCGTTCGAGAACGGAAAAAGGCAACCGAAAAAAAGTGAGAGAGAGAAAAAGGTCTTGAGAAAAATAATATTAAATTATAGTTATAATATAAATAAAATTAGTTATATTATAGTTAAATATAGTTAAATTGTTGAATATGTGCAGCAAACTATTGTCTATTACTATAATTAAATAGCAATTAAATTATTAAATTGAATTATTGTTAACTATAATAATATTATTGTTACAATTCAACAACCAATTATAAATTATGTTTACATCAACGTACCTTCAAATTTTTAAATTATCAACCCTATATACTTGTATGATGTACCTTGGCATAATTTAAAAGTGTAAACACCCTACACTACACTATGTAAGTGAATTGAAATTACATAGGGAGGTAACAAATTAGAGAATGTCACCATGAGTAGGTAGGCCTACCAATGTTTCAGCGGAAGTCCCTCCACCATCAACACCTCAAACTCCTATTGATCGTACCTACTGCTGATTTCCCGGTTTGCCGAAAGACCACAACTAAGTGAACCTTTAGAAAGTGTAAAAGTGGAGTGTGTGGGAGAGGAGTGGCGGTACAAAGAAGACTAGTTCCCTCGACCACCGTCGAAAAACTGACTTCTTCGCTGAGATCGTTTGGCCGCACTCGAACTGCCACAACGTTTAGACCAAATATGAAATGCACGAACTGCCACAACCATTAGAGGGGATTAGGGAGGGTCAATTCGCAAGATAAGAAAACCACGAACTGCCACAAGGGTTCAGTCAGACAAGACGGTGGGTGTACAAGAAGTTTAGTTCCCATTCCGCCGCTCGCATTGTCAAGCGATCTGGATGCTCGCTACCGCTCGCATCTCAAAAAAGATAAACAATCCCAGAAACTATCCCGTGAATGAGCAGGTTGTTTGGGACTTCTGAATAGATTAGTGGAATGCATTGTCAAGCGATCTGGATGCTCGCTAGCGCTCGCATCTCAAAACAGATAAACAATCCCAGAAACTATCCCGTGAATGAGCAGGTTGTTTGGGACTTCTGAATAGATTAGTGGAATGTAATGTTAGGTATGTAACAAGACTGTTTAATGCCTTCGAAAATACCAGAAAAGAAGACAAGTAGAGCAGGAATATCATCCAGGGATAACCGCAGTATAATTCCCGTTTTTCCCTGACTTGTGCCGGCTACCTGACCGAACCCTTGTGTCAGTTCGTGGGTTTCTTATCTTGCTAGTTGACCCTTTCTAATCCCCTCTAATGACTGTGGCAGTTCCTGCGTTTCAGATGGACCCAAAATTTGTGGCAGTTCGTGTGTCCCCGATCGTTTTGACGTTCTCAGCCCATAGGTGCAATAGGGTAAATGCCACGGGTTTAGTTCCAAGAACCGCCACCACATTGTGCTTCAAAATGAGCCAATCCAATATTCGGTTTATCTCTTGAACGGGTCAACCGACTTTCAATCTTTAAAATGTTCTGTAATCGTTATAAACAACCACAAGTGCGGACATTCAGTTTTGAATTTTAAAATTTTTTTTCATGGAGTTCCCGAAATTATTTTACTTAATTTCAACCTTTAAAAAAAAAAAGCAACTAGTACTTTTGTAGGAAAAAAATCAAAGAATTCAAATCCGCTTTCAGATTGAAGATCGGATCATTAGATCGAACGGCATCTGGGAAAATCACTATAACAATGGGGCCTATTGTCAGCCCTCTAATCCTCTACCTGGGCCCACCTTGCAACGATGCCTTCCCTTTCCTGTTGATTTGAGCTAGCAGGCGGACTGAGTTCACATCTAACAGTGTATTTTTCCTTCTACATCTATTTCTTCAACTACAAGATTTGCTTGGCAGAAATAGTTGGCTGCTGGATCAAATCAGGATACAGCCAAATTTTGGCTGAATCCTTTCAGGGTATCAAGAAGGGCGTTTGGTTTTTAGCATCTGACTGGAATCTGGTTTTCTTACTATGATTTCATTTTCTAAATTATTACTTTCTAAGTACCTATATGACTGGAATTTCCATAATAAGCCATTCAGTAACTAATAATTTGCAGGGTTCTCATAGTCCACCAAACCCTATGAAGCCATAAAAAAATCGCCGTAAAATGAAGGAAGTTCAATAAAAGGTTCAGGCAAAATTGCACTCGATAACTATATATTGCTACAACTATATATTATCAGTTTCGAGGTTCACAAGTGACGCATATGGAAATATCCCTGACAACGACCGAAGATAACAAACGTGTTGAGAATGATCAATACAATAGCAATAAAAATAATTCAAATGCAATAAAAATATCAATAGAATAATAATAACAAGAATACAAGTACATAAAAAATAACTTGCTATTGGAATAACAAAAACAAGTATCTAAAATGACGAGAGTGCCAAGGATTTTTCATTTGAGCTGACGAACGGCACGATTTCAATGAATTTTATCCAACCCATTTATATTATATTGGTCCAACCCGTGCCTATCCGAAAAATCTGCTACCATTTTTCGGGTACTTATGGGCGTTATAAGGAATTGGCTACATAATTATATTTCCATGTGTTCAACAGAATACTACCGTTATAATTTGGTGAAACTCATATGGAACTTGGAGTGTTTCATTCTAGATCCACCCTCCAAATTTGAATTCTTTGCTACGATTATAAGGTAGTTGTGGGCTGTACAAGGATTGCACGTTCGCGCATGCGCTAACAAAGCTTACAGTATTTTGGTTTATTATTCTGTGAATAATACACCTATGTATTCGCTCAGCAAAAAATTTTTATAACACCCCCTCAAACTTTTTTCTTTTCCGTTTCAAGGTGCGTAGATTCCAAAAATGCAATGTCCGTCCGCCGTATCACGTCTACAGGCTTCATTTTCGGTCTAAAAAATTCGTTCTTTCGCACACATGCTCCATTTGGGCCCTAGTTGTGTCCCGAAACTTTTCAGCCCGATCGGAATATTCCCAGGGGTGTTATGAGTGATAATGTGTGTAAAAATAGTTACTTTTTGCGTTTTAATAACATGTTAGTAACATGAGCGTCTGAGATATCATTTTCCATGTCCGAGACCGAATATGAAGTCGATTTTGACCAAAGAGTGGAAAATTGAGGTTTTACACGATGTTCAGCTCCCAAATTTGATTTTTTAAATAAATGTAAATAAATTCACGGGGTAAATGTCACGGATTTCAGTAAGAAATATTTTCAATAGATGGCTGCACCGTCGAGGGCAATCCAATATTCGGTTTTTCTCTTGAACGGGTCAACCGATTTTCAATCTGTAAAATGTTCTGTAATCGCTATAAACAACCACAAGTGTGGACATTCAGTTTTGAATTTAAAAATTTGTTTTCATGGAGTTCCCGAGATTATTTTACTCAATTTCAACTTTTTTGAAAAAAGCAACTAGTACTTTTGTAGCAAAAAATCGAAGAATCCAAATCCGTTGTCAGATTGAAAATCGGATCATTAGATCGAACGGCATCTGGGAAAATCACTATAACAATAGGGGCCTATTGTTAGCCCTCTAATCCTCTGGGGGGGCTCCACCCCTAGGCTGGTGCGTCGTTGACTTTCTACTTCCACCTGGTGAGAGTCTACCAGGGTCCTGGTGGTCCTGGGGAAGTTTTCTAGAACCAGGGGTCTGGGGAGTTGGTGGATATCCAGGTTCATTATGTCTAATAGTTGGACTTTTTTCCACAAGGTAAACCGACATTTCTGATCTAATGCCGTCGAATTATTCTCAACAGTATTGGTAATACGCTGGCCAACAGGCAGGAAGTATAGGAAGCTATCAGGGGAGAAAGATGAGATTGATGTCAGTTATTTATTTTTGTTATGTTTATTGTCATTTTAACCCCCCCCCCCCCCCCCCGCCTCCCAAAGGGTTTTTGGTTTATTTTTGTTATTTTCATTATATTTTTCGTTGTAATGATTTAATTTCTTCTTGTTATTGCTGTTGCGATTATTGAACATTTTTATTGTTATTATCGTTATTGCATGCATTTTTTTTATTTTATTGACATTCGTAAAACGTGTAACTTGTTATCGTTATTTTATATATTTTCGTTATTGTTGTCGAAGTTTTTAAAACATCTAAAAAATTTTATTCTTGCTATCTTTTTTTGTTCATACTGTCTTCCAAAATCTTTTTTTAATTAAAGAAAAAACGCTGCAAATTATTATATAAAGGTTTATTATTTACCTGTATAGATGCCCCTTCTGCGTAGATCACTGTTTTCTGTGGTCCATACCTACCCTCGAGCTCCCTCCAGGAAAGCACTGAACCGAGTAGTGGCGAGTACTGGACCCGGCCCGGGAATTACAGTTTCATACAAATGCGCGGGATTCAATAATTCAATCATTAATATTATTTGTTGTTATTCATGAAGCGTAGCGTTTGTTAAAGTTGCAAAAGAAATGAAATAATATCTTCAAATGAAATAATATCACAGAACAACCAGCTCGACTTCATACAGCCATCCTTGATTATAATAAGGTGCTCCCTAGTGGCGATATCTGGGCCGGATTTACACCGTTTGATTCACGATCATGTTGACGAACCTCTTCGGTGAAAACGAACGGCTGGTCGTACAAAGCTACGCGAGGTCTCAAAAAACGCTTTAGTTTATTTATTTATTTATTTGAGTACAAAACGGGCTTCGCCCAATTTAAATATTATGATTACAATGTATACGTCAGTTGGCCGGATATGTATGTATTTTTACAAACATTATTAGTCCTATAGGGATGGATTTACAAAGGAGGAGACAATGAAAAAAATAAATGATGAAAATGATAAAGTAAATAATACTGGGGGTATTCAGAGGGAGGATGATGAGCGGAGAGCGTGGATTATAGAATTCCTGAAAGTAGTCTCAGAGCCATGGAAAAAATCTAGTTGGGGGGCCAGCCCTAGTACGTAATTAGCTTGCCTTGGAAGCCGAACCAGGGGGCTGTGACAAAGGTAGTTGGCTGGCTGAAATGGAACGTGAAAAAGAGGAGTACGGGGAGAGCGGTAATTTGGGGCATTTAGGGAAATCACGGCGAGAAGTGAAGGGCAATCAACTTGGTGTTAATTAACTTATGGAGATAGACCAGGTCATTGAACACCCGCCTCAACTCCAAGGAATCAATGTGGTATTGCTCCATGAGCGGCCCATCATCCCTCCGTGATTTGAATGCAATGTACCTGAGAAACCGATTTTGGATCCGTTCCAATCTATTTTTATGGATAGCATAGTAAGGAGACCATACAATTGAGGCATACTCCATAATAGAACGCACCAAGGTTTTGTATAATAGGGTGAGAGTGGTCGGATCAGTAAAATCCCTCGTGGATCGCTTCAAAAACCCAAGGGCTCTCATAGCACGCGCTGAAATCCCATCGATGTGATCTAAGATCACCTCTGATAGGAGAACAGGTTTCCTCCTGCCAAAAAAATTCTTAATTTTTCGACTTTTGAACCGCTAGATACGCGTTTCGTCCCACCGTGCGACGTCTGCCCAGCGTCCAATGCCTCTGGGTGCTTGTGGCAGTACTTCATAGTGTGTTTTATGTAAAGCTGTATGTAAAACGGTATAAATCCAGCCCATATATCATTGCTAGGGAACACCTGATTATAATCACGGATGGCTGCATGAAGTCGAGTTGGCTGTTCTGTGATATTATTTCACTTGAAGAATGAAACGAATGAAGAATGAAGAACGGCTCTTTTGGTTTTTGTTGGTAGGTACTTTCGCAACATGAACAACAAATCAACATCATGAATAACAACAAATAACTGGTGACTGATTATTGGATCCCGCGCGCTTTTATGAAACTGTAATTCCCGGGCCAGCTCCAGTACTCGATTTAGGGGAAGCCCTAAACTGAAGGTAGATATTGAGCACAGAAACAGTGATCTACGCAGAAGGGGCATCTATACAGGTAAATAATAAACCGTTGTGTAACAATTTGCAGCGTTTTCTAAAATTAAATTTGAATTTTGGCACGGTAGGTGAGCGAGAGAAATATTTCGACTGAATATTTATATGAAACAAGCGCTTTGTTAAACACAATGAAAAATGTGGGATTCTCGACCCCAATCTTGGACAACAGACGGGACAATTGGCACCTCCAACTGTTAAAGGAACGCCTGATTGGCTATTACTCGTCTGTCCTCCTGCGGTACAAATGATACTGAACCATCAACGAGACCAGCTCAATCCTCCCTTCTCCAATTTGTAAATATGCTCCAATTTAATGCTGTACCGATATGCATTCATTGTGATACCTTTACACTCCCTCTCCTAACTTCAACACAAACTGTTGGCAGCCCAGTCCTCGAACATATCAATGCCGAACCTCAGATTTTGGTTGAGTTCCATTGTTAGTCATAGAAGAAAACGAAATATAAGTGATGTTGCCGTGACATCACAAAAAACGCTGCAAAGTCCTTGTCACATGGCTTTATTATTCCACTGGACATACGTACAGAAATGCGGCTGTTCACTTATTGGTTCTTTCATATGCAATTATTGAAATGGCTAATTTTGATAGTTTCCACCAATTTTGGCACCTAAGAACACGAATTAGGCTCGGTTTTTTTTTTTAAAGATTCTCTTTGACCATTGATAGTACTATATAATTGTCTTGAATCACCTGTTGATACCACTTCTAGTGTTATTATACAAATGTATGGTGATTTTTGACACATAAAAACGAACTTCGGGAGCTTGAACTTCGTTAGAACCTCAATTCTTCACTCTTCGGTCAAAATCAACTTAATGTTCGGCATTCTCGCCCTACAAAACATGGAAAACGATGCCTCACAATCTCATGTTAACTAAAACCTCAAACATCCCTCGAAAACCCCTGTTTTTACACCAACTTTTCTCCCATAACACCCCTGGGTGTATGCCGAGTTCCGGAGTACAACTAGAGCCCAAATAGAGCATGTGTGCGAATGAACGTCTTTTTTAGACCGAAAATGAAGCCGTATGCATGATACGGCGGACGGACATTACATTTTCTGAATCTACGCACCTCGAAACGTGAAAGAAAACATTTTGAGAGGTTGTTATAAAAAATTTTTGCTGAGCGATTACATAGGTGCATTATTCACAGAATAATAAACCAAAACGCTGCAAAATCCTTGTCACATGGGTTTATCATTCTATTGGACACACCTACAGAAATGTTGGCTGTTCATTTATTGTTTTTTTGGGTGGAGCTCGAGGGTAGGTATGGACCCAAAGATAACAGTGATCTACGTAGAAGGGGCATCTATACAGGTAAATAATAAACCGTTATATACCTAATCATTTGCAGCGTTTTTTCTTTAATTAAAAAAAGATTTTGGAAGACAATATGAACAAAAAAAGATAGCAAGAATAAAATTGTTTAGATGTTTTAAAAACTGCGATAACAATAACGAAAATAAATAAGTAACGATAACAAGTTACACGTTTCAAGAATGTCAATAACCATAAAAAATGCATGCAATAACGATAATAACAATAAAAATATTTAATAATCGTAGCAACAATAACAAGAAGAAATTAAATAATAAAAACGAAAAATATAATGAAAATAACACGAATAAACCAAAAACCCTTTGGTTGGAAGGGGGGGGGGGGGGGTTAAAATGACAATAACCATAACAAAAATAAATAACTGACATCAATCTCATCTTTCTCTTCTGATAGCTTCCTGTACTTCCTGCCTGTTGGCCAGCGTATTACTAATACTGCTGAGAATAATTCGATGGTCTGAGATCAGAAATGTCGGTTTACCTTGTTGAAAAAAGTCCAACTATTAGATATAATGAACCTGGATATCCACCAACTCCCCAGACCCCTGGTTCTAGAAAACTTCGCCAGGTACCCCAGGGTCCCTGTTAGACTCTCACCAAGTGGAAGTAGAAAGTCAACGAAGCACCAGCCTAGGGGTGGAGCCCCCCCAGAGGATTAGAGGGCTAACAATAGGCCCCTATTGTTATAGTGATTTTCCCAGATGCCGTTCGATCTAATGATCCGATTTTCAATCTGACAACGGATTTGGATTCTTCGATTTTTTGCTACAAAAGTACTAGTTGCTTTTTTCAAAAAAATTGAAATTGAGTAAAATAATCTCGGGAACTCCATGAAAAAAAAAATTTTAAATTCAAAACTGAATGTCCACACTTGTGGTTGTTTATAGCGATTACAGAACATTGAAAATCGGTTGGCCCGTTCAAGTGATAAACCGAATATTGGATTGCCCCCGACGGTGCAGCCATCTATTAAAAATATTTCTTACTAAAATCCGTGACATTTACCCTTAATAACTCGCTGGGTAGAAGGGCTCGAGAACCGCAATCACTTGGGTTCAATCCGAATCTATATACTTTTTTCTTCTTCTTTTTTTTTGAGGAACAATTTTTTTAATTAAACATTGAATGTATGTAAGAATCATTTGGCGCATTACACCAAGCAGTGATGAAAGCAATTAAGAAGACAGAACGGTTAAGTAATATAGTGTGAATTAAACTTTTCCAACTCAAGTATGTAACTCTTTCCAACATTCTTTCAAGTTAAGGTGAGCATATGTTGAAGAAATACAGGAAACTCTGAATTGCATTGTTGAATGAAAGTTGTCCAACATTCTGAATGTAATGTGAGAGAAAAGACAATTCAACTATTGAACCAAACAGCATAAACATGATGAAAGATGAAAATAATGTCAGATCAAACAGTTTTGGACTTCCTAACGCAATAAATCAAAATATGTAATCACTCCAGCTCGTTGGTATAAACTGTCACTCTAGCTTGCTGGTATAAACTTCTAGCTTGTTGGTATAAACTGTCCCTTTGATTGGTATGATGGTTGCAGAGAGGGCAAGACATCAACTTCAACTAACTGCAATTGTATATCACATGACACTCGTGAAAGCTTTAAGTACCAGAACTGAATTGTTAAATGAAAGGTGGGAAATGGACAAATCCACGAAAAATCGAGGTTCTAATAGACGATCTTCGAAAAATGGTAAAAACTCTGTGAGCGAGTGGTACAATGTAGCCAGCAACAATGCCCCAGACAACTCTAATCAGGGAATTGTCAGTTTTTAATGGAGCCAATTTTGTTTTGGCTATGATTAAACTCACATTAGTCTGAACGGACTTTATCGTTCTCAAGTAAATTGAAGCGCCCCCCTTAGTGGAGGCGTCACTGAACGCAGCAATTTGATATTGGGCATCGGAAGTCGACCCAACATATCTAGGTATCGTTACTTGAGACAGCAATGGTAGTTCATTCATGATAGGCTCCCACTGAATTTTTAGAGTATCGGATATTGGTTGATCCCATGAAATATCTTCCTGTCAGAGCTCCTGAATAAACCCTTTCAGTTTTATAATAGTCGGAGATAAATAGCCCAAAGTGTCAAATAGTTCAGCTACACAGGACAAAACTCCTCTTTTTGTCAGGAGGAGGCATAGTTATACGGTAGGAAAATACATCCTTGTGAGGGTTCCATTCAATCCCTAAAATTTTTAGGCTATTTTCTTCTTCGTGACTTGACAAAGAGATAGGATCATTTGTAGAGCCCGTAGCGACAGACTCTAGCAGCTGTTGACAGTTACTAGCCCACTTACTTAAAGCGAAGCCACCTTTCTCTAATACGGGTATGCCGATAAATTGCCGTTGCAATTCCTGCTGTGAGTTAGTTCCTGTCGCGAAGTCGTCAACGTAGAGATCCCTGTTTAATATAGGTACCGGAGCCAGCGGAAAATTATGGCCCTCATCCTGTTGAAGTTGGCTTGGAACATGAAGTGCTAAAAATGGTGAAGATGATAGCCCATAAACAACTGTATTCACTTGATAGGTTTCAAGCTCCTGCGAGGGGTCGAATCGCCATTTGATACATTGGAACGGTCTATCTTGAGGGTCAATCCAAATGCATCTAAACATTTTAACTATGTCAGCAACAAAGACGTAGGCATGAATTCCAAAATTAAGAAGAATGTGACGAATATCTCTTTGAAGTTTTTTACCTGTGTGAAGATGATCATTTGTGAATGATCATCGAAGTCTACTCTCCATTTTATTTTATTTCTGTCTTCTTGTGTAATGGAATGTTGCGGGATAACGTATTTTGGTGATAATTTCGTGAGTGACATAGGTATGCTCTAAATTTATAAACTCTTGTATGAAGTCATGATATTGGTCTTTCAATTCTAAATTATTCTTCAATTTATTTTGTACAAATTCATGCCTAAATGGTAGTCTCACAACATATTGTCCCGAAGGAAGACGGTAATGTGTCTCCCTAATGTGTTCCTCACACTTGCCTTCTTCAGGATTTGTAGCGATGACAATAGAGGGTTCTTCAGTCTCCCAAAACATACGCAGGTTTCCATTAAGATCAAGTTCATCTGACATAGTGAATAGTGAGATAGTGTTTTCTGTGGAGCTAGTAGAACCTTGGCCCATAACAATATGACCAATATGGATGGATAAAGTTTTGGGGATTCTGGATTAATTGAGATGACAGTTCTAGTCCAAATTTCCCCAAACAACTCTGCTCCCAATAGGAAATCGATTGGGGCAGATTTGAAAAATGTAGGATCAGCCAATTTAAAGTCGGAGTATAAATGAAAGAGCGACATCGATACGTCAGAACTTGGTACGAGAGATGTGATATTTTTAACCACTATGGCCTCCGTGTTCAGAATGGTTGGATTTTGATTATTTCTGGGGCGAATCGAGCAACATACTTTGCCTTTAGCCCATCAAGGACAGTTTGACCTATTCCTGATATTCGCCTTTTGAACTTGGTAGCCGTGAGACCTAAACGTTTCAAGCAGGAGAGGGTTAAAAAGGAGTGTTGACTTCCACAGTCGATCACAAGTCTGATTGGCTGGAAACTACCACGAGTGTCCCCTATTTCGGCTATGGCAGTACCTAGTACAACTACACTGTCACTTTTATTCGGAATGCAGCAATTTAGAGAACTGGAAGTTGATGGTTCAGCACGGGTGCTCCGGGCTGTAGAAGGTTGTACTTTTGAAGGCAAGTCAGTGGGAGCTGCGCACTGAGTGGCCCCTGCATGGAGATGGGAGTGATGCCTTTCGTGAAAGTGCTTACAACTCCACTTGGATTTACACCCTAATGTTTTATGAGTGTAGGATAAACAGTTTTTACAGCCATTAAATGATTTCAGCCAGTCAAGACGTTGTGAAACGGTACCTTTGAGAAATTTGGGACACTGGTAGAGTGCATGAGACTCAGATTTGCAAAAAATGCACGTTGGATGAGAATAATTGTTATCAGAAGGATTTTGCCTGTCTGAGCTATCATTAGAAAGAAGGGATATGTGCGATTTTGAAATACTTGATTCGCTGTTGAATTGCCGAGAATAGGTTTGCTTCGTGTTGTCGTTAATAACAGCGAGCTCCAGTGCTGTGATTCTTTCTCTGACGAATTTCTTCAATTCATTGAAAGTTGGAAATGCCTTATGTTTATGTGACATTTCAAATTGTTCTCTGGCATTATTATCGAGACACTTCATCGCTAGAAAGAATAAAATAAATTGAGATTCTTCAGGAATTGCTAAGAAGCGAAATGCGGAAATGCTATCCGAAACCTTGGTAGGGAAATCCTTCAACATAGTAGCATTAGGTTTACCACCAATTGGCTTAAAATTCAGTACCTGGTTTAAGTAAGCTGAAGCCAGTATTCGTTTATTGTCGAAGGCACTCTCAAGAGCTTTCCAGGCTAAGTCAAAATTCTTTTGTTCAACAGGTAAATTAGCAACAACAGCCAAGGCTTGACCAGATAGAGCCGATTTGAGATAAATGAACTTACGCTGTACATTTATTGTCTCATCATCCATTATCAACGACTTAAAGGTATCGCGAAAGAGAGGCCATTTCAATAACTCTCCGTCGAAGCTCGGTAGGGGTATGGTAGGTAAATCAGACTTATTTTCGTGGATAACAGTAGTATATCCAAGTGAAGTGGCTGGCTCAGGAGTTAGAAGCGCAGGAGTGTTAAGCCAAACATGATAAGCATTGGCTTCGTACTAGTATTTGCCAGTCGTATTATTCAAACTTTTATCTGCTTCTGTAGGAAACAACAGAGGTTCGCCACTTGCGTGTTCAGCTACCTGATCGTCCATTTCCTCCCATAACGATTCCAATCTTGTGTAGTACCTATCTAAGGCTCTAAACATTGCTTCAAAAAGCGTTTTGTGTTGGGAATCCTTTTTTGCAGCAGTACCCTCTTCATGAATGCTTTAGACCTCGGTAACGCTACTCTGTAGTCTCCGACTAAGAGAGTCCAATGTGACCTGAGTGTCCATGATAAGGGAAAAGTGTAGGTATAAATCGAGATGAATTAAGGCGGGCTAGCAAATAAGAGGGATATGATTGTTTAAAAACCTATCCTAAATTCCAGGCCACTCTGCCCTTTATCCACTGACCCAGAAGAGTGTGAGTTCCTTTCCCCAGGACATTTCTTGGTGGGCGGACCCTTACTTGCATATCCGGAACCATCACTCTTGGACAAAAAAGAACATCATCTAACTCGTTGGAAAAGTGTTAAGAAAATGACACAACAATTTTGGTCCAGGAGCCGAGGCTGAAATCGGTGACCATCGGGTAGAAAAGGTTTGATATTTTTTTTCAAATATGTCCTAAAGGTAAAGTAAAAAAATTGACGTCTACCACTCCGGAGATGAGGCTTAAAGAAATTACGTAAATTTAAAATTTCAGAAAATGGCAAATTTTTGACTTACTAGTTGATGGCTTGAACTGAATTTTTCTCGTTCGTTACCCTCTGTGGACTTGAATTTCACTCATCTGCCTCCCCCACCTCGCTGCCAAGAAGTAGGCAGACGAAATTCAAATTTGGCGAATTTGGACCATTTTTTGTACTTACTAGTTGACGACCAGATGTTGAAAGAGTAAATTCGAGTAGCCATGGACAACAGTAAAACACACGTCTGCCACGCCATGCGTGCTGCTAAAATTTAGCAGACGCTATTATATTTCGCAAAAAACTTTGTTAAAATTTAACTTATTAGTTGACGTTTAAAATTGAAACTTTCATCACTTAGTTGTGAATAACTAGTGAGTTGAAAAAAGCATTGTCTGCCACTCATTACCTGTGGCGTTAGCTCAGCAGACTGGATAAAAAATGGCCAATTTTGTGCAAAAATCGACATGGAAGAGTTGAAACCTGAAAACTGGTAACTAGTTTCGTACCATATCCCTAATGACGAAGGTCAGCGTCTGCCAAGCTGAAACCGCGGCACATAACGGCAGACGAAATTTAAAATGTGACAAAAATACACCAAAATTTGACCGTTTAGTTGATGGCTGAAATTTTTGGTGTGCTTTCTATATGAATATCTAAGCCTAGAAACAAACATCTGCCACTTCGATCTGGTGGCATTTCAAGAGCAGACGTCAAAATGTGCCTTCCATCAGGGCGTACCTATCATACCGTAGGACTCAATTTTTGACCGTCCAGTTGATGGATAATTTTTTTCTACTGCATTTAATACCAATCTGTGGACCTGAAAATGCACGTCTGCCGCTATCATGTTGTGGCATTCATAGTGCAAACGCTAAAAATGGTCTGCAATTACTATAGGCGTCACCAAAGTATCATTACTTACGGTTATTTGTTGGGGGGCGCTGGGTGGTTTTATTTAAAACAAATTGATCATTTTTTTATTTTATTGAAAAAAAATAGTAATAACAGTTAGTAAACGTCGATAGTATTCTTGATAAACTATATTACTATCCAATCGTAACTTTACTCTATCTGTGGTAACCCTAATTTGCAAACATGTTTGGTTTAAAAGTATATCAATATCTAACAGTTCTGCAAATTTTTCTCTTAATATACCAAAATCTTTTCAACGCCTCGCACAGGAATAAGAGTAGTCATGAAAGGATAATGTAGGTGCTCAAATTGAAGAATGTGCAGGAAAATCATATATGCTGATATGAAGAACCATGTCAACGATATAACGAAGCATTAGGTATTATAAATTGATGCAATTTATTTCACGTACCATTAAAAAATACAACTTCACTATTAATAGGTACCTAACATAAAAACCAGAAAACTTTTCCCGTGATTAGGTATTAGGGAGCGAATATAGGGACGTAGGAATATATCAGTTTTGCATGTATATTATTCCTTTACCAGTCTTCGTCTTCAGACTCAGAATCATTTTCAGATTCCTCAGTTCCATAATCTTCCTCATTTTCTTGTGTTAAGACGTTTTCATTACATATTATTTCCTCCATTGTTTGAGGAAGGGCAGGACCAGTAAACCATAATATTTGATATGAGTTATTCTCTATATCTAGAGTCCAACCAAAATCGGTAGGCGACAATACGGGGGATCAGGTAGGGAAATGCTATTCCACATTGGTGTTACGAACTTGGTGCGAAGAGATTTCGCGTGTAGGACTCGTTTACACGGGGGAAATTGAGAAATTACTTTACAAATTAACTGACTTTACAAATTGAAAGTGGTTGAGACTTATTCGGTTTTTGGAATGCGTCCATAAACAGTTGTAACCTAAGTTCATCAACATCTGATACAGATTTTTTTGAATAGAAATGACACATAAGCTTTTCAATCTGTGACTTTTCAGCATCCGTCAGAGAAACATTTTCCCCAAACCGTGCTAGGAAGGTCCTGATGGTGTCCCCCCCATGGTTCTGAGGGCCTGTGCCAAACAACTTTCTGAGCCCCTGGCTTACCTCTTCAACCTATCGCTTTATAGTGGGAGATTCCCTCAACAGTGGAAGTCTGGCTTTGTGGTACCAGTGTTCAAGGCTGGCAGGAGGAGTTCCATCTCAAATTTCAGACCGATATGCAAGCTATCAGTTATACCCAAACTCTTTGAGGCCCTCGTCGTCGATTTTCTTACTCCGAAAATCCGCTCTATTCTGACGCCGCATCAGCATGGCTTCCTGAAGGGTAGATCTGTTGCAACCAATTTGATGGAGTTCTACGAGTACGTGGTCGAGGCCTTTGGGCGTGGCTCCAGGGTTGACGCTGTCCATACTGATTTCAGTAAGGCCTTCGATCGGGTCAACTTTGACATCCTCGTTAGGGAGCTGAGTACTGTCCTTACTTTAGACACTTCACTGTCTTTGTCAATAAATACAACTCATGCTTCCAGTTTCACCATCAGAATGAAAACGTTCTTGTCACAGAGGCTCAGTTGTATTCTAACCGCCACGTGGAAGCTGATTCTAAAATCGCATTCATAGTAACTAAACTCATCAACAGTAATGTAGTTGTAAATACAAGTGATACCGTTATCCTGGTCATTATTCTGGGTAATATTCATCACGTGGACGAAAGTGTTAAAGTGTGGATGGAGACGGGAACAGTCTCTAGGAACAGCAGGCGATTCATCAATATAAATCAAATAGCTGCAACCCTTGGACTAGTGATGTGCATAGCGTTTATTTATTTATTTATTAACAAATACGGGAATAACTCCCATTTACATAAATTCAAAATGTTAATACAATTACAAGCCGAAATGACCATAGCAACAATAGGTAGGTAACAATCAAAAATCACAGGCACAGCAATTAGTTATTCTAACGCTAGAAACATTTTTGTTAGAGTTCTTTTAATCGTTTCAATGCTGGAGAAGAAAGGATCCACACTCTCTGGGAGCGAGTTGGCAGTTCGCTGGAGACGGGTGAGCGGGCTGTTCATACCATGGAGTCCCAGAAGGGCGGGAGAAACAGATCAGTCGATCTGGTTGGGTAGGAGGGAACTCTCAAGTTGACCCGACTCAGCAATATGGGAGAATCAAGGTGGCCACGGAGCAGGTTCACTAGGAAGATAAAATCTGTTATCTTCCTCCTGTCCTCAAGCGCTGCAAGACCAAGGGACCTCCGGAGCAATCCATCGCCAAACCCGCCCACCGTACCCCGCGACTTGGCGTGTGCATACTTGAGGAACCTTTGCTGGACACGCTCGATTGCATCAATGTACGTAGCATACATGGGATTCCAGATACACGATGCAAACTCCAGCCTGCTTCTAACGAGGGATATGTACAAGGTTCTAAGGCACTGGATGGTCGTAAGCCGCTGTGTGTTTCTCACCAGGAAACTGAGATGCTGCTGAGAGGACTCGAGCGCAGTGCGCAGAGAACGAGAGCCGAGAATCAAAAGTGACCCCCAGATCCCGTACCTCCGTTTTACTTGTCAATGGTTTCCCATCCATGAAGTACGTGGGCGCGTCGCATACCTTAGCCATAGAAAAGGAAATTTTGCAGCACTTTTCAACATTCAGGTCCATCCCATTGCTGCGGCAGTAATCCCATAACATGTTGATACTTCCCTGAAGAATTGAAGCTTGTCCGGGACTCGAAATCTCCAGAAGGAGCTTCAGGTCATCAGCGAATAGAAGGAACCGCACACCATCAAAGACACTGCCAACGTCGTTGAGGAAGATCAAAAACAGCAGAGGCCCAAGGTGCGACCCCTGAGGAACTCCCGAGGTTCGGGTGAATGCGCTCGAGAGAAGGCCACCCATCGAGACCCTAAGAGTACGATTACGGAGATAAGATGACAGCCAACTCAGCATATGACCCCTTACTCCAATGGCTGACCAGCGCCGACATTATAGATTACACCCGCCCGAGTCATGAAATTCATCCCAATCACGACAGGAAAAGACAGTTCAGGAATGATAAGAAAGTTCTGATCCCAGGTATAATCTGCAATTCGTATTCGAAAGTTAATTTGAGAAGTAGACGTCACAGCCTGTCCGTTCCCGACCGTGATGTGACGGGGGTTGATGGTTCGTGCAGTATGGAGCTTAGTAGGAAAATTAATTTCGACAAATTTTAAATTGCATGCCGTCGTCGTGGAACCAGTATCCAACAACGCCGGGCAAGGTCGATCGTCTAGAAGGACAGTGAACTGCGAAGTACGGTTATCGAGAGGAAACATGCGTTCGGTTCTGCACCTAAACGCGTCTTGCAAAAATAGTTTGTCCCCGGAAGGAGCGACTTGAGCACCTGTCTGGGGCTGTTGCGACTTGGCGTAAGACCCGCCTGTACCTCGATGTTCACTCGCGGAATCAGAAGCTCCACCCCCCGCCGCCCCCGAGGAACGTTGCGCACCGTCCCCGGGGACGGGGGAGACAGAAGCCCCATCATAGTCGAGCGAATGAATGGTAGAAGAAGCACGGGTATCGGGGTTCGTTTGACGCCACCCGGACCGTGTATTATGAGTACGCGCTGGGGTAGAGGCGGAAGCTGTGCTGAAAGATGGACGATTATCTGTAGTACTGCGATTATCATGGGAATTACCAGGTTGTTTACTGGCGCTAGTGAAGTTTGTAGTGGACAAAGATGACTTATTACGATATGCAGTAAAATTATTAGAAGATAAATCCTTATTTTGTTGAGTTGATGACGCCTGTGGATGCGTAACATTAGAGATTTGGGTACCAGGACCTGTAGAATACCTGTAAGAGTTATTACTAAAAGAGGAAGGATTCGAATTTTTGCCAGTATTATAATCAGCGTTACGAGAAGTAGTTGGAGTATTAAACATAGACGATTGCGGCGCAGAATCACGAATATAAGATTCTACGGATGTAACCAAGGTATACAGTTCGGCCTTTGTATTCGGCCGTGCCTGAAAGAAAAAATATTGACGATCTTTTTGGTGAACGTGCGAAATAATAACTTGAACGAGATCACCTTCATCCTGATATGCGTTAAGAATTGAATTTGCGGAAAATATAGAGTCTACAAAAGATCTAAAGTTCTCGTTAGGGTATTGCAAACGATGAATGTAGCGTAACTGCAATTGTAAACAAACAGTAGGCGGTAATAAATCCCTTTTCATGTATGCACTAAGCGTATTATAAGTCAAGTCACCCTCCCATTGAGATAATAAGTGCTTAAAGTATAAAAATTTTGGGTTGAGTGATAAACGGTAAATTATAGAAGAAATATGATCAGGACTAATGACGTGTATAGATTTTAATTTAAGCAAAAATCGAAAAACAGATTGCGGATTGCTAGGCTGAAAAGGTGGTAATGCGTTAATGGTATCATTTAAATAAGAAGGAGTTGTATGGGGATCTCTACGTGAGTTTATTGATAACTCACGCAAGGTATCCCCGAGTACTTGTGACAATAAAGTAGCTTCAGATTGTGGAGGTACGGGGGGAGCCTTACAGGATGGGCATTTCCACCCCGCTCGCCTCTCCAAGGTAAGCTTTTTCCAATTAACGTACTGGATATTCGTACAATGTGAGTGAAAAGAGGAACAGCAATGCGAACAAAAGACATAATTGTGGATCTCGGGAGCCGTTATTGGTTCTCGACACACATCGCACCTCACCTCGTCGTTGGAGAGTCCAGGTGCCCCGATAAGACCGTGTTGTTCACGCGCCTGCGCGGATTTGTCGCGACCACTAGCGGCCACGCTGACACCTTGAGTATCTTCACTCATTGTCACGCACGAACAAGATCGTAAATCGAACAAGGAAATCAAGCAAGATCGAAGGAACAAGTAAAAAAAAAGAAAACAGATTAATGAGATCGTGAATCGATTGAACCTGCAAGAAGTTCGTGCTGTCTTAAAGACGAACGAGATCGTACGAAATGGTAAAAAAAGGGAGAATTTAGAGAAAAAAAAGAATACAGCTGAAAGAGATCGTGGATCAATTAAACCTGCAAAAAAGCAAATGTCTCTGCTACCATGTGACAGAGTAGGCGATTCACCTACTCTGTCACAGCTGTGACCCGATGTCGATATAGGTACCAAGTCCACGTGGCAGGATTCTAATGACCTAACGTGGCAGTAGGTACTAAGGACAGTTTTTATTTATTTATAAGGACGATGGATGACGCTCGAAGCGTGGAAGCAGACTGATAGGCCGGCAGGTCTCGTGCGATGGTATAGACGAGGGGGGGATGATCGTAGATTTTTAAACATGCTCGCGGTCATCGTTCATCGTACATTTGGTAGGTGGTAGGACAGATAAGACGTAAATGAGGCAAACCACCACTAATCTGAACGCTTGCTTGATGAGCATGTTTTCAGCAAATTCAGCTACCCAGCTACGCTTATTACGGACCAAGCCAGCGTTTTCACCAGCAAGGCCTTCAAAGAGTTTCTGCTATCAGCGGGAATCAACACGCGTTTGCTGCCACGGCATTACCACGCACCAAACCTCGCCGAGCGAATGATCCGTAACGTCAAGGCGGCGATCACGGCCTTCCACGCTCAGGATCAGGTGCGTTGGGATGAAAACATCCCCTATTTTCAATTATCATTGAATTCTGTTGTTCACAGCTCAACAAAATTTTCACCGGCACGCCTTTTCCTTGGATGGGAGCTCCAACTACCCTTGAATCTTGTCTGGGAGACTGGGGACCAACCGGCGACAGGCGATGCCGCGTCCGTGTGGGCCACGGCTTACTATAATATGGTGGCGGCCCGCGAGGCCCGTTGCAAGTACTACGACGCCCGTCACCAGCCAATAACTTTCAAATTGAACGACTTAGTCCTCATAAAATCTTACATTTTATCATCTGCACCTGAAAATATTAACTCCAAAATCCCTACTATATTATAAAAACGGATCTCTGTGAGTCTTTCTGAGTGAGTCTGTGTGTCTGTCTATGCACGGCCAAACGGCTCGACGGATATCGACCAAATTTGGCACGAATATCCGGTAGGCTCCCAAGTTGTGCAACGTCGCATTTTTAATTCCCTCACCATAGCGGAACTATGGTCGACCATGGTCAACTTCGTTATTGAAATGGTAACCCCTATTTTTTATCGCGTATTCGTAATCTACGTGAAATTCTATCTACGATCGACCCTTCGGACTACCCCCGCGGTCGACCATAGCGCATCCATGGGCCCCTCCATGGTCGAATCCCGAATTGCTCAACGGATATCGACCAAATTTGGCACGAATATCCAGTAGGCTCCCAAGTTGTGCAACGTCGCATTTTTAATTCCCTGACCATAGCGGAACTATGGTCGACCATGGTCAACTTCGTTAATTGAAATGGTAACCCCTATTTTTTATCGCGTATTCGTAATCTACGTGAAATTCTATCTACGATCGACCCTTCGGACTACCCCCGCGGTCGACCATAGCGCATCCATGGGCCCCTCCATGGTCGAATCCCGAATTGCTCAACGGATATCGACCAAATTTGGCAGCAATATCCGGTAGCCTCCCAAGTTGAACGTAGGCGCATTTTTAATTCCCTGACCGTAGCGGAAATATGGTCGACCATGGTCAACTCCTGAATGGCTTGACGGATTTTGATAAAATTGGGCACAAATACCCGGTAGGCTATGGGATTTTTCCGTCGTTTGTTGGTTCCACGATACTGCGTACAGCGAATCTCGGATAGCGAGCGAAGCGAGCGGTCAGGCTAGTATCACATAAATATACAGAGCCTTATAAAGTGACATCCATTTTGTCTCCTGTGACTTATGTTGTGGCCCGGGTTGACGACCCGGCCGACACCAAGGTGCAGCACGTGTCGCAACTTAAGCTTTACAAGCGTACTAGCTGCGAGTAGCATAAAAATTTATTAATGACCACCATAGTAAAATCATAAAATATATACAAATCAACAATCAATAATCAACAATCATATCGCTCATCATTACTCCGTATACTTTCATCAGTTGTATTTTCCAGGTATGCCTCATTCCGACCCCTCTACACGGCAGCGGAGTTTTTTTTACCCTGGCCTGGAACGCGGCGACTTACGTCACGCCTCCACGTCAGTTTTTTCTCCGCATCCCCCGCGCAAATCACAACCAACAACCATCTTCTCAGCATCAGTTCGTTTTAACTAACTCATAACTAAAAATATGTATATCATAAACCTCAACTACCTCCGTCCGCGCAAATCATTATCACTTAATCCTGAAACGTTTTGCGTAAGTTCCTCTAACTTACAAGACATTTTTTTTTCTTTTTTTTTTCTCTTTTTTTTGTGTGGAAATGTACACTTGAACTTTCGAGCTCTTCGATGTCATTCTAGGCACCACCATAATTTATATAGCAATAGGCCGAACCTCATTCACCTTTGTCAACCCCTTTCCAGTTTCCTCCAGGGATCTGCTGCAATCTCGATGTATGGCAGTGTAGGGGGGAGATCGCTGGAGGAATCTACCCTCACGTTCTCCGAAGCCGCACCCTCCAAATTAACCCTTCAATTTGATAGGGGCGTCTTGGGGGAGGAGTGAGACGTGGCTCCTAGAGCCGCCGTCCCGGTACCCCTCGCCATCCTCTATGGGGGAGTGGGGGCCGGGGCCCCTCCTTCTACTGAGCGCCCTCTCCGTAATTAATCGGTTCTTTGCATTCACTCTTCTCGCGACTTCCGGCTTCGGCTTTCGTCTTCCCTTCCTTCACGGTTCCATTCTTTTTTTTACTTCGCCCTTGGGCCACGTAAGTTTTCCTTCGGGAGACTTTTGATTCCTAATTATTTTCCTTTCAATCGTTAATTTGCGTTAATTTTTCTATTTTTGGTGGTGTGCCTGTTTATTTTATTTAACTCGTTGCTAAGTTGATTTTGATTCCTTTCTTCTTTTGAATATCATTTTATTATTATTATTTCTTTTTCTTCTACTCGGAGAGCCTCATAATTAATTTATTACAGTACATTTTCATTTCATTTCGTTGCTTTTATTCAATTTTCCTTTTTATTTGCCTCAGAGGCAATTTATTTTTCAATTATTTGGGACAGGTAGGTAGGATTGAGCTCTGGGCGATTCACCTACTCTGTCACACAGCATCCCTTTGAATTATTTTACGCCATCAAATTACTTAATTTCTTTCTCCAAATTCACCGTGGACGGAATTCTCAAGTACCCGTACCTACTCATCCGAATCCTTTCGATTGTGTCCTACAGGCAAACCAACTGGTACTTATCCATATGCCTATTAACCATTTTCAGTCTCCTGGGCACTACGACAGCACCGTATGCAGTCTACTCTCCATCTGGCTCAACTCCTATTTGACAGATAGCACTATCTTCGTCGTCGAAGACCACCTTGACACCAGTACCGGCTCGGAAAAATTGCATCGCGTCGCTGGAGGTGTACGGGTTCGAATCCCAATCCCGGTCGGAACTTTTATTTTATCCAATTTATTCGACAACAATATAATTTTCACGATTTTTAGGTGAGGAGCTCCTTATTTTATAGGCCGGCAGGACTCGTGTGATGGTATAGACGAGGGGCGATGCAGCATCATCGTAGATTATGTAAACATGCTCGCGGTCATCGTTCATCGTACATTTGGTAGGTAGGACAGATAAGGCGTAAATGAGGAATAAAAATAACTTAAAACCTCTAGAAGACCTAGCGGCGCAAACATGTCGCTCTCTAACGTTCGGCAATAACAGTTCCATAAATATTAATTTTTCCACCGCCCACATCTCCTGGGACCCATTTATCCCCCCCCCCCCCCCCCCGCCGGTCATTTTTGAAATTCTTATGGTCACTGAATCTAAACAGGACCCTCAAGTCTGCCAAGTATGACTTCAGCCTGCATTATGATGAGATAAGCCCAGTAAACAGGATAATATGCCTGTTGGTTGAACTGAGCCTTCTCGCTTTTTTATCCAGGCGAGGCGAGGTCGTCCTCGCAGTGTCGAAACATGGCGTGTAGCGCACTCTTAAAAGACGTACCCCTGTTTCCAGCAGTCGAACAAGTTCTCGGACCGGTTTTTTCCCACATGGAGTCGGGCTTTCATATAATCGACGGATCGACTGAATCATGAAATGAAATATATTTCCTGATCATAACATGGTACATTAAGAATACAATCAAATGATCATCGTTTACCATATCTCAGAACACATAAAACATCCGACTGTTCATGTTGATGATGTCTGGCTCAAAAGCCATTTCTAACGAATCATTCGATGGCTGCCCGTCAGTCGCCTTCTGGATCTAGCAATGTCTAAAAATAGCCGTGGAGTGCGCTCTAAGGCCGGCCGCACACTGCAGCAAACAATCATCCTCGAACGGAACATTTTGTTTGAGGCAGGCAGAGAAGTCGGGGAAAGCGTTGAACTAGTGGATGGGTCCGCAGACTTGGCCCGGCATCTGGTTGCCAAACGTTTCGCTCGCCAGTCATTGTTTGTCCGTGTTCGCTTCCTTCTCGTTCGCCCCAACCAAATTAAGTACGATTTCGTCATTTTCCCCTCTATTTTCGCTAATTAATCAATTTCGCTTGATTTATTCGGCGTACTTATCAACTGAGCAGTAGTAGGTACCTACTAGTGTATTGCAACTATATTTTTTGGTTTTGAACCTAACGTAATTAATTTATTATTCTATAGATGGATTGTGACGCGGAAAAATTGATTGCTGCTGTCGAATCACTGCCAGTGATTTTCAATTTTACCCTGAAGGAGTATAAAAATAGGAATCTCGGAAACTCGAAAGTGTTTGAGGAACTCGAAGGGCTTTCTTCCAAGAATGTTTCGTTGTGTTTGCGCAAGTGTGCGGAGAGAATGAAGGCAAACAGTAATGATTGGTTTGTTTGCAACCATTTTGTTTCGCTTGCAAACGTTTTGTTTGCTACAGTGTGCGGCCGGCATAAGACAACGCTCACTTATTTTTCACTAGGTATTGTGCGTGGTTTTCCGCCGGTTTACTACAAGGTGAAGCGGAATTTCCATATAACTGATAGGCTGGTTGGCTCCTCATCCTGTAAAGCGGTCCACACTCGTGAAAACTTTTTCATTCAGTCCCCACTAACAAAGACATAAACGGTACGATTGGTGACAATCCCCCAGAACAACTCGTCAACTTCCTTCCGTGTGGTTGATTTATGCGCGGATTTTGGGTTGTCAGACTATTAATATGATCCCTACTGAATTAGATTCCCCGTCACGGAATCAGATTCAGACCAAATGACTGCTTACACATATCGACGGCGAATCCTCCAGTCCAAAGTATGCCGAGTGGGATTCCTGTTCAAGGAAACAGATTCTGAACAATCGGCCTACATTCTCACGCACGCTTTAGATCTCGCTAACAACTTATTAAGCCTGGATTAGGAGCCTCGCTGGACTCACTCGAACTTTTGATAGAACAGCAAGAGAAGCAATCCTGACCCCGCCGGCACGGAGATAAAACCTTCAGAACTGACGACCATCGACACCAACTGAAGGAAAATACACTCGAAAAATGACAACTCATTTACCTACACATCCTACTTATATTCCTATACATATCTCCCTTCAGATTCACACTAGAAAGTTAGTCAAAAGTGTGATACTGAAAATTATAATGAATCGGCGCGAATTTCTCTTCCAGTGGGCGTCGATCGTTTCGTCACATAAGATGATCAATACCATTTATCGGTTCGTCACAATGATTCTGTTATTTTTCGTCACATCTAATCACCATGATTCGAAATTTCTTCTATCCTGACTGTACTCACGATAGAATGAATCACGAAAAAATGAATTTTTGAAAAACATGAGTTGATAACACGATTATACACATTATTTTGACAACATATCAAAGCCAGGTCATAACACACAACAAGTCAGCTCACACTTTCCAAGGTTATTCGAGGTTCGTCGTCACCTACATGCTACATTTACGACTGTTCGCAGCACATCTCAACATTACATTGCCATTCGACTCGCGCAATTTCGTGAATTTATACTGATCGGCTATAACTGCAACCCCACGTTTAGAGGAGACCACCTGGAGGTTGGGAAGCATGAGTACTACTAAGTACTTTGTCAGAGTCAGATCGGGCCACCACGTTTTATCAAACATAAACAAGGCGCAGTAAACAATCGGATTCCTGAATATCATCGGCCGAGTTCATTCAAGGTACAGTCAAACCAAACGAAATTCTCTGATGCAGCGAAACGGTTGAACATTGCACAAAACTCGCACTTGACGAAACGACTAGTAAACCTATCTTTTGGGAACAAAAGGATGTGGCGGACCGATAAAACCCGCTACCAGTTGTGTGACTGCAATGAGAGCACAGTACCAGACGTCAACCAAATACCTTTGGAACGCCCTAAAAACAGAAGGAAGAGAGAGTGGAACTGTGGACCCCCCCCCCCCCCCCCCCAACACATTTACTCGTATTCGAAGTATATCCAGTCTACTAACAACGTTCATCTTTTAGTAAAACCGCAAGATTGTGTGTGATATTATGATATTGTATAAGAAATGTAGAAGAATACGCCAAGTACTGAGACGAACTGTGTATTCGCCTTTCGTTTATTATTCTGCGAATAATACACCTATGTATTCGCTCAGCAAAAATTTTTTGTAACACCCCCTCAAAATGTTTTCTTTTACGTTTCAAGTGCGCAGAATCCAAAAACGCTGCAAAGCCCTTGTCACATGGGGTTATTATTCTACTGGACAGACCTACAGAAATCTTGGCTATTTATTGTTTCTTTCATGCGCAATGATTGAAACAGCTATTTTTGATGGTTTCCACCAACTTTGGCCCTAAAAAACACGAATTAGGTTTTTTTAATTTTCTTTTTTTTTTGTTTATCATAATTACATAATTTTTTATCATAATTACTGTGCCTAATTTATTTTCTCGTTTGTGAAATGACAAGCAGTTACACAAACTTGCATTTAATTTACATTATAGTGAAGGTATAATAATAGTTCAACTATGAAAAATGTGGTTTGTACAGTTAATTATCAGGCGTAGTCATACTGCTACTCCACTTGTCCCCTGTTAATGAAATACTCTGCGAAATTCTCCCTAACGTCTTTGGCGTCCATGGGGGCTCTTCTGCCAGTTCTGGGCAAGGACAGTAGGGATGTTATTTGTTGGTTGTCCAGTCGCCACGAGCCATCGACAAGATTTCCATCTCCTTGTGAGTCTAACGAGCCTTGGGGAGTGTACAATGGCCGTGTTGTTCGGCTTCTTCTCAAAAAATTGTGCAAGTAGACACAACTCATGACAATTCGTGAGGAATTGTCTGGCTCCAGCAACATTGGTTTCCTCAAAACACGGAAAACACTTGCCATTATCCCGAATGCGGGCACCACTCTGCGGGCTCGTGAAAGGCGGTATATAAATATCCGGTTTTTGCTCCCATTGTCGTGGTAACCAGGAAATGGCTTCATCATCCGTTTGCTCAAAGCAAAAGCATCATCGCAAACAATTACATACGGCATTGGTTTGGCTATACCTGGTAGCGGCTCATCCTCAGAAAATTTGAGCTGGTTGTCCTCCATTTTTCGAAACAATTCTGTGTTCCTGAAAACCGCACCGTCACTAAGCCGCCCTTGGCATCCACAATCAACGAACAAGAAGCAATAGTCAGCATCCACCAGACCCATTAAGACAATACTGAAGTGTTGCTTATAATTGAAGTATTCTGATCCACTTGCGATAGGGGCTTGAAGCGTGATATGTTTTCCATTCAGAGCGCCCACGCACAGGGGGAAACTCCAAACGTTTTCAAAAGCCTGAGCGACATTTTTCTATTCGTCTTCTGTTCAAGGGAGCTGGAAGTATTCAAATATATTAATTAAAAATATAAACAATAGACATAAATAGAAGAGAGATAGGGGCAATCAGTTTTCTACAGGGTGTTACAGGATAAATTAGTTACAGAATCGAAATTTGGCGGGGTGGCAACCCTATCCTGTAACACCCTGTATAGTCAACCAGGACCTTGGCCCTGTCGTCGTCATTAATTTCAATGTGTATTGTTCTAGGGCTCTACGTTCGAGACTGATAATGTGGAAGAAGCATTCCCTGAAGTCGAAAACCCCAATGATAACCACGGGGATGCCGAGGCACAGTCAGCAATTATTGGTGAAGGGACATTTTCACAAACTCCTACCTTGAAAAAAAGGTGGGAAGTGCGTTTCAAATTCTACAAACTTCGCTAGAAAAACCATCGAAGGAAAAAACATTATGTTATATATATATATGGGGAGTTGGCTGCAGCAAAACTGAAAGAGTTGAATGCAGGGGCGAGGGAATACTGCATGAATCGCATTGACAATCTACTTTTTGAAGCAAAAATGGCAGACTATCCCAATCGTCACATCACTGGAACCATGGCCGGCTGTAGAGAAGGCCGCGGCGCATGATTTGGCAACGCTAGCTTCTACGTAGTTTCAGGCCGCTCTCGGCTCTCATAACCACTGAGATTTTAGCTCTGAATGATGCTTCAGTTATTTTGTTATTATATGTATTACGAGTTGGTATAAGTAATGAAAACAACCATCTTCTGAATAATGCTTTATTTAAAAGAAAGGTATTGAACTAATACCTTGAACAACATAAAGGAACAAACCCTAATGACTTGGAGAAAAGGAAATGGAACATGAATTAATTATAGTTTGCTTACAGTATTTTACTTCTGGAACTTCTTCAACTTGCGACTGCCATTTCGGTTTATACCTACACAGCCTATGTATTCTGTGACGTGACGAAATTCCCAAATTAACTGTTAATGGAATAAATTAGAATATTTAATGAAATACGGGCGAATTCCGTCATGTCCCTCCTTCGATTTTTCAACTATATAAACTCTCCAATATTCGGAAATAATCTCCCTCAGTATGGCCTCAGTCATCAATCCACAGTTTTACCGGAGCCCCTTTTTCCTGGGATTCGCTCGGTCGCCCCTCTCCTCAGAGTAAAAGATTTTCTTATTGAACGGGGAGTGGGAGGTCGGAGTTGACTTGGGAAAGGGAGAAGTCGGAATCTGGACATTTGGCTGCTGAAGATTCCCTGGGCTGCTCTCCTCCTGCTGCATTAAGGTAAGATCTTGGTTCTTCCCTCCTAGTCCAAATTATTAGAGTTTCCTAACCAAAGTTAAAGTCCTAAATAAAATGCTAAAACGTAAAGGTGTTACAGAATCTAGGCACTTTAAAGAAACCTATATCTTTTTCAAATTTGCCATAATAGTTTCGAAAATCTCGTGGGCAATTGGCCGTTATAAAAATTATTCTTTGTGGTTTGATCAAGTGAGAAGTATTATAAGAATATATGGGGATAGGGTTAAGTTTTTTTCCCCTCTTTAAATTAACTTTGCCCTCAAGGGGTTTTTTTTTCTAACTTGACTCTATCTCCATGACTTAGAAATAAATGTAAAACACTAAAAGTTGTTTCAAATCTTGTGATGGTGGTTCCATCTAAAAACTCTTATCTTTGTGGTTTCCGGGAGAGTATTTTCTAGGATTTAGGGGAGAATTTTCTTTTCTAAGTTACTTAACGGAAAAAGGTCACTCACTAAAGAAAAATTTGTTAATTTATCGACCAAATTGTAAATGTAGGTTCTGGTTAGATCTTTTTATAAATTCATTTGTGGGTAGAAGTTTAGGCTTTTATTATTTTATCTTTTTTAGTCTTAGTACATTTCTAGTTTATCAAGAATTTTTAGAATCTAAGAACTTAATACCTTTGTACTCACTTCCTATTCATGTTTTCCATTTTCATTTCTTTATTTCATTATTAGTTCAATAAATCTTGAGGGCTTGAATATGGATTTTGTACCTGTTAATTGCAAAACCCGTATCCTTTCCTGGTGATTTAGTTTTGGCAGCATCTTGTCCCATCTTCATCGATAGCACACAATTTTAGGAAATTTTAAGTTTCCATCTAGGATTTTTCCTCAGGTCTCATGGACCCAGTTCACCTTCCCAAACGTTTTTAAGACTAAACTAGTTTCCCTCCCGGGTTAACACTAAGTATTATTTGATTATTTAACCCTAGGAGTGTCATCCACATTTCCTAGAGAAGCTAGGGTTTATCTCCGTGTTTCCATATTTTAACTATAAATGTGATCACCTCCTACCATGGGGCTATAGGCTGCTCATTGTCGGCTTGCCCGCTCTTCTCATAGGATCCTGAGCTCAAGTAACTTTTCAAATCTGCAGAAAAACCTTTCTCTTTTCGTTCAAATAGGTTGAAAAGCCGAATTTTCGTAAACTTCCTTGTCTGTTGGGATGGACCTCGGAGTTTTCGGGAGCTAGTAAGCCTGGATCCATTTCTTTGGGATCGAGGTTTATTTCCTCACGAATCCACCGTGGCCAATGATAGTGCCTTGGGATAAGACGGATCTTTCGGGAATTATTTTGCCCTAAAGTTCCTACTTTCCCCCTTCGCGATGTTAGGAAGTTTCCTTTCGCAAAAGACAAGCAAGTTGGGTCAGGAAGATTCGAGAGCCTGAACAATAATACTCCAACATTTGTGGAGTTTTGCTAAATTGAGCTCAGGTCTTATAGGGGAGTTCTAGGGAACAAGGTAAGTCCATGATTGAGGGTTGTGTTCTTCTGGAGGTGATCTAGACCTCTTGCAGTGATTTTACTGACACTACACTATCACTTTTACAAGTTAGGCTAGGTCCGATTTTCAGAGTAGGTTTGTTCCAGAAGTGGAGGACCCATCGTAATTAATCCGATAATCACCCGATAGGTCTTTTAATTGCCATAACTCTAAGTAGGTACACCAATAGAATTTGGGACCAGATGAGTTTGGCAAAGCTGCGAGACCAACGATGGTATGGAAGTCACTAGCTTCTTGGGTTGTGGGGGTGGTGTATGAAGAGTAGCTCTACCTCGATTTTTGTATAAACTAAAAACTAATTTTTTTGTTTACTGTTTCCTCTCTCTTTCATGGGAGGGAAACAGTTGGTGGAACGCCCCCTTTAGAATAATCACGTAAAGATAGGTAATTTCATTTTTCCTAGTATTTCAATTCTCAAAGGTGTTAGTTAGAAGTTTGCATTTGTTTCCCAGGACTCAGGGAAGAATTAGGAGTACGGCAGGGAGAGAAGGGTTTGGCGGGGGTGGTTTTGGGGACTTCATGCCACAATGGGGTGAAAGCCTCGACCGAAACTATCCCTGTTCCACCCCGAAGTCCCCGCAACGTAACATTGGTGTCAGGCTTGGGTATTGTACGTTGCAAATGACGGGGCAACGTAAAAGGGAAAATTTCGATCCTCCCGTCATAAAATTCATACATTTGTTTGTACCTCTTGTTAAGCAAAAATACGCCATCCTCACCCGAATCTGAATTTTGAAGTACGAAAGTACCGATTTGTGAAGTACAGTGATTCCATCCTTCGTCTGCCTCGGTTGAACAATTTTCTGATCTTAAAAGACGCGTGCACTTTCCTACTCTTTTTGACTTTTCCACTTTCCATGGGTCTACCATGCCTTCATATGTAATTTTTTTATCCATGCATTTTTATTATTGTTTCATGTTTTTTCCCATATTTTGTACTGTTTTAAGACGATTACACACACCATGTACTCACAGACATTTATTCAACACCACTGCATATTTCCAGGCATTTGTATTATTCTTGTAGGTTTATTCACAAGTTATGTTCCATTTTACGATGATTACGCACGCCATGTGCACACACACATTTCAACTTTACCAAATGTAAATTCACGAATACTTCGTAAATTACTATTGTAAAATTCGAAAACAAAACAAGCAAAAAAAAAAAAAACCACCACAACTTGAAAAACACATTGGTAAAACCACCAACACTAACCTCTAGGAGGATCGATAAAAATCAACTTCATAGGGTCCTTGGAAGGTTAGGATTTGTGTTTTCAACGCGACTAACCGCGTTTCCTTTCGTTCCATTAATTTTTTTTTTGGTCGGGGTTAATAGCCGTCGCCCCCCCAGTTGGTTCATCAATTAGGAGGAATTTTTTTTCTCGATGCTCGTAGGCACGTAGGTAGCCCACCCGTTTGGCTAAAGCGGATAGGCGTCAAAAGTCCCCATTCCGAGGGGAGTGATACCGGTATAGTAGTCCGGATCGCGGATTACCGAAACCACGGAGTAGTTCTCCTTCTTACTGGTCAAAATTTGCATGATCGTTAATTAAATTATCACTGCCCCTAGACAAATCTTTCACTCATGCCAGCAATCATGTTTCACTCAAGGGTTTTAGAATGTATAATTATTTAGTTGTAATTGGAGGCCTCCACAATAGCTTAAGATAGCGTAGTTTTATAGTTATTTGGTAAGACGTCTATGACCAACGAAGTTAAATCTACGAAACATGAACTTTCGGACGTTCCCCCTGAGTGACCAAGAATTTCGACTAACTGACCTTATGACGATCTGACCTGATAGGGTATTCGGACAGGCGAAACGACTGTTTCAACGTAGCCCCCGACTCGGCCACACATTTTCCCTTTTTTTCTCAAACCGTTGCACGGACCAACACGGTGACGATGTGACGGTACTGCTGTATGACCGTTAATTACGATAGCTAGAACTTTCCACTTTAAGTAGTCGTATACTAGGTATTGTCAGTTAAGTGACCCTAGGCTAATTTCCTGGTATAGATAAGGTAGGAGGTTGAAACAACGCTTCCCATCGGTAAAGGTCAGCGAATGTGATGAAATACGGACTAATAATTTCCCCTGCAGTTGGAATTAAATATGTTCTTTGCTTAATGGAAAAAAAAAATGGGTGAATAGCCAAAATAATAATGAAATGTATAAATAAGAAGCAAATGAGAATGAAATAAATGATGAATAATTCAAATAAAATGAATAAATAAGAAAAAAAATTAAATTTAAAATAAAACAGGGTGATTTTCGCAAAGACTTTTCTATTAGTGGGTATCTTAACCACTTGCATTTCAGTCGGAGTGCCAAAGCACAATTTTCGATAACCCTTGGTATCAAGTCACCCGAGTCAAGGCATTTCTTTGCAATACAAAATCGAAGTACGTTTCAATGTGGGACAAGTTTTGCTCTCTTGATAATTAGCGGTTTTCCCAATAGAGGGATTAATTTTCCACCTCGGATCCAGTCAGATTTTAATATTTCAATTTTCAATCGTCAATTATCACGAATTCTAATACTTCAATTTTCAAATCTTCGAATTTCAATTTCTTGTCTTTCGAAATCCAGCCTTTTCTTCCCAACCTTTTCCGAAGTACCATGGCGATTTAATTCCGCTTCGATTTCTTGAACCGTCGATTGCAGGCGTTGGCATTCTACCATGTTCTAACTATTATTTCTATTTAATTTAAGTACTTATGATTTAAAATCCCTTTGACTGAACCATGATTCATCACATTCATTTTGTGGCACGGGATGAATCGGCCGTTACATCCATTGCCATAGAACAACGACCCTGGTGGTTTCTTCTTGAGAGCAACCACGCGATTTTTTTTTTCCAGGAGATCCCAGTATCTTCTTTCCAAGACCAGTTTCTTAGGGAGATATAGATTTTCTTGCATTAACTCAGCTTTTCTGTAACCATATACCACCTCCGTTCATGGGAATCAACTGTTTTCCAAGCTAGGCGTCGTGTTATTGTCTGACAATGTGATCTCTAGTCACAAGACATGGTCAGCGATGTCAAGCGGCTCTCTAAGCAAAATCATGAGACGATGCCCGACCTCAGGCGCTCATTTTTCTCTCGTTATCTCCCCTCTCCCTTCTCTCTATCTCTTGGTTCACTGAAACTAACGCGGTGACGTCATCCTGAGGTCACAGCAGAACGCGACACTTCCAGACGGCCTGGCGTCACTTATTTCCGCCGGTTTTCCGACTGGTCCCTTTTCTATTTATACACGATTCATGAATTCGATAGGCGGAAATATTGGAAATTTCTCCCCTTTGCCCTATATGATACAGGCGGGTAACCTACACATAGGGATATGGTCCGACAAAACCTGATCAAGTTAATTAATCGATTGAGGAGCTCCACCGATAATTAATTAGTTTGTTTGGCGGCTTCGCGCTCGAGGCATAGCATAAGAAAACAAACGCCGTCTATATAATTTGGAATGCTCCATGATACATTCTGTTGTGCAGAACTCCGAAAGTTTAGTGTCTGAGCACCCTGTACGTAACCTCGGCATGATACTCGATGAGTGTCTATCCTGGTCTCAACAGGTACCAGCCACATGAACAAAGAAACGGGTACACCTATCACGGTACCAGCGAAACCGTTTGGCATTTGATTTCCTTTAAAATCCAAAATCAAACCTTGTAATGGCTTAAATGATGCCTTACTTCAATTATGCTCCTGGTGCAATGTGGGGCACTACTGAAACCAATAATTGATACACGAGAAAAAAAAAAAACCCCGCAAACTGCTGCCGTTAGGTTTATATTCAAATTGCGTCTTGATGATCATGTCAATCCCTACTAATTTCAAATGGAAAAAAGTAGAATTTACGACAAAAGGAAATTTAACATAGGTTTGCTGACTTATAAAACCAAGAAAATTTTCAAAACCTGAATATCTGGCTAATTCATACTTAACACAGCACAGTATTCATCTGATTCCTATTCACCAAACTGCAACCTACAGTAAGTCCTTCCTAATTCAAAGCGTTCGACTCGCAAATTAATGCTCCAATTTATTTCTACTTTCTAACGTGACGGCTGTTAAGAAAATTTCGAATCCCGACCCAAAACCTTAAATTTTTTCAACAACAAGGGACAAGAAGAAAAAAAGAACCAACCTAAAATACAATAAAATAAATAAAATCCCGTAACTAGATATCTAAATAATATCTGTGTAGTATCTGTGTAGTTACAACCCACATAATATATCATCCTATCATTTTGGGAACAGGCTTCCCTGATAGGTATAAAGCGGAAGTTTCTTTCGTTAGTCGCACATTACCTACCCCCCACCCACCCGACCAAATCATCAGGGCCTCTCATCCTACCTCTCCAATTCGCAATTGAACCCTTGCCCCCCTAATCCTTGTTTGAAGCGATCTCTAACGTCAAACAGAATTCATCGAAAGGAGCTGAGAGTTCTTCAGGACTTAACGAAGATCAGTCACAAAAGGTTTGGCGTAATCCTGACGCCTTCCGACACTATACGGGTAGGGAAGGTCGGAGGATAAAACCTTGCAGAGATACGCACGTGCTGACCATGATACGCGCTTATCTCCCCATTATCTCAGCCCAGAAGGCATCTGTCCCTTTAAACCATTACAGCCGCCGTCTCAATGGAAATATTTTCTTCCTCACTCCTCCTGTTCCTTCATCATTCTGCTTCGGTCGAAGTCGTAGCTAATAAGAATGGGTAGGTTTTATTTATTACAATTCTTTAAACCAACAATTTCAAGTTGCCTAGGCGATTGTCCCAATCGCTACATTCAAGAAACCTGATGTCCCTGACGCAGCCCCATCCAATATCAAAAACGATTAAGTTTTAAAGAGGGCTACTCTCTGTTCCAACACTCGTTCATGGTCTGAGCTAACCTAAAATTGTTGGAAAGGCATAGCCGTACGGCCACAGAGACCAAAATCTATCTTTCTAAGAAACAAAATAAGGAACGGACCCTTATTCCGACTAGTAAGACACCTTGGAGCTAGGTTTTGCGCGACATAAGCTCTGATTGTATTCCCCCCGAAGTCTGGCCTCAGCTTACTGACACATCCTTGTCGGTGTATGTTGTCACTAACTAATCTGTCAACTGCTTGAGGTCGAAACTTAAAACCGAACCTACCAAGTACCCCCATTTACTAGGGACTTCCTAAATATCCTAGGTAGGATTGGCCACATCAAAATGGGCCGTGAGATCCGTAGCTCCATACGTAACCTGCGAAAAAGGGAGCCCTGGAATTTTCCCGAGCGCGAGTCGGGAGGGCCAGCGAGAGAGATAACCGGCGTTGAGCGATAACGCTACCTTGTTGACAAACACACCCCACCGCCTTTCCGTCTCCTCTCGCACCGCCACTCCATTTCGTTCACGGGGATGCAATTGGCGAAATAAATAGATGTCTGGCCATCACGTGAGGGCAATCTAAGGCCACACCTCTGTCAAACCCTAACGCCATAGAGTCGGGGTGGGATATCGAATGAACATATCGGAAATGGTATCTACCAATATTTCAAATGAAAAACAACAACGGCCGGATGACGGATGAAAAATATCAATATCCGACATTATTCTGGTGCACGGCCTATAGTCTGAACACTAACCGGGAACATTTGCAATGGTCTCACCATGTTTCCAATAACCCCCCCCCCCCCCCCGCGCTGATCCTGGTTTTTTTTTTCCATCCTCTCGATCCCACATTCAGGCGCGAAATGGTTTCCCCTACCCACAGCCTCCCGCACTTATAGGGTTACCAGATTCATGAAATCATTAAAGATTTTATCTTAATCATAAAAATGAGATTCCATTTGGGCAAGCTATCCTTTATTCGCTCAAAGTTGCCAGAGACAATGTGGCAATGCACTTCACTACATTCCAACTGAATCAACTGACCCGATCAGGGGAACAAGCATTTACAAAACGGTTAAAATGGAGTCAACTAGGAGCTCCATCACTCCCTTGAAAATGTCCCAGAAATAAATAACCTAGGTAGGATATTGTTCAACGCAACTAAGAAAAAAAAAGGGGTTTTCCACTTTCATCTCCTAAACACCATTCACCGCGAGTAGGTATCTGCGATTTGCATATATTTACGGTAGCAAGGTTACAGCTCCTTGCATTTCATTCCAAAATACTTCCACAGTAGCCCGTTACACCTCGGGTCATCTCAAACAATAAATAACTCAATAACTACGAAAAAACAAAACAAATTAAATAAATGAGAAAATACTTCCACAGTAGCCCGGTTCACCTCGAACCAGCCTCAAAAAAAAAAAAAAAAATAATAATAATAATAACAATAAACTTATACAATAAAATGAAAAACCGGAATAAATAAGTAAATACTTCCACAGTAGCCCGTTTCACCTCGAACCAGTCGCACAACCATGAACAATTAAAATAAAATGAACAACATGAATAAATATGTAAATACTTCCTCAGTAGCCCGGTTCACCTAGAACCGGTCTCAAAAAAAAGGGGGGGTGAATAAACGAATAAAATAACATGAACAACAGAAGTAACTAAGTCAATACTTTCACAGTAGCCCGTTTCACCTCGGCTCATCCCAAACAATAAATAAATAAATAAATACAATAAAATAAATAAACCCCTCCACAGTAGCCCAGTTCACCTGGACGCAATACAAAAAAAAACCCACCTTATTAGAACCTTGGCCTCCTCCCCTAGCCTTTCCAATAGGGCAGAGCTTGGCAACCTCCAAGTTCCTAGCTAACCGCGTAGGCTAATGAAATCCAAAGGGCACTTTTGGGCATACAAAATAAATAAATAGATGAACGAATAACACAATGATAATGATAGGTTACAAGAAAAAATAGAGAAAAACAAACCAAAGATTACCATAATGATGAAGAACTAACAAATTGATAACAACAATAAGAATAAAAATTGGACACGAATAGTACACAAATTTCGAGAACCAAAGGAGTATGTCTGGTAACCCTGTGCGCTCGGAGACTATCGGAAATCTTTGTTTCCGCAACCCTAAATACATAAGGAAAGGTACCACCTCATAAGGCGGCGCACCCTCCACACCCCAAAAATTCCATGGACCCTGCACTACACACTGAACACTTTCAGACAGCGACTAAAAAGTATTAATTTGGAAGAGGGGGCAATGTACCCTGGATTCCACAACGTCCACCGTTGACGTTTTCCATTTTGAAACCACACTATTAGGGTGACTCTCAATTAACAACCCACACTAATTCGTACACAACCCTGTACGGCACAACCATTGCTACAAAACCCAAAAAGGGAGAACAGCACACCTGTCTCCCACCCCTAGCCGTAAGGAACTCAGGCGAGGGACGCCTCGCCTGATCAACCTAGTATCATAAGTAGCCCAAACCCCTGAGACAAAGGGTCGATATCCCAAACAGAACAGCGGTTTGAAACCCGTGATCCCGTTTTGACCGGCGGAGATCCACTGGGATATACGTGTATCATAAGGAAGAGTATTCAGTGTAAACGCAAAGTTTACATCGAGCCCGCTCGTGGAAGATGCCTACTTATGACAAAAACTTAAGTGCCCCACTTAAGTCCCTTGAAACCCAGTCTATTGGTCGCCTGCGTCCCTAACACGGCGACGAGGTGTATTTAATCCTAGTAAGGTATCCTTGATACCAACTCAGGACCCAAAGCTTTTAAATGGAGGACCTGCTTTATTTTTTTTTCCAGTACATTTGTTTAAGTTCCTTGGCGAAATTTCGTTTTCATTGGTCCTTCCTGTATGATTTCACGCTTTTCTGTTTCCCCGACTTCTACCCCTAACCAAAAACAAAAAAAAAACAAAAAAAAAAAACCCTAAACGCTTTGAATTTAACAAAACATTGGACTGGGAGGGGGAGCCGGGTCCAGCCTGAGCGCAGGGGGAGGGACAGCCAACCTGGACAGAGCCCGACGACGAAACACGAACGTACCGTAGTATCAACCCTTATTCTACCTTCTTCGCTAATCATAACAATTTTCCTTTTCAGGGGGACTACCCACCCTTAAGTTTAAGTACAATAACATAATTCTAATCCTATTGTGTTTCGGTTAAATTTTTGTTCCATGTACCGCCGAATTACGCTGCATGTCGAGTTGCCCACACCGAGGGAAACACGCCTTTCACTGCGCGCCACCCAGAGCCCGAGCCCAGAGACCAGAGCTCCGATGTGTGTCCCCAACCTCACCTTTGGGCACCGCTCACCACCACAACCAGCTCCAGAAGCCGCCCACAACGATCGGCTTCTTCGGAACTTCTTCCCGATTCCCGATCCCACCGACTCCCAGACCGCCTGAGTCCACGCGACGGACACCCGCGGACCAGAACTACGAGAAACAGAGCCACGATGATTCAACCAGTCGGACAGCGCCGCGTCACAACGGAGCACGAAGGTGGAGACAACGAAACGGAAAAGACAATAACTAGCAAGTAACGGGGAGAATCCCCTTCATTAAATAAGAACTCGATTTGGATTAGACTTGTACTTTGTTTAGTTTGCTAAGTGCTTTTACGGGTTTATATTGCTTAGGTTTACACTTGTACTTTTACTCTAAGTTAGGACCAAATTCAAAATTCCCATTAGCCTCACTCACGTATACGGGGTTGAATTGTCCCCACTAGAACCACCAAAAACAATTACTCCTGTTAGGATGAAACCACAAAGAAAACCAGTAGGCGGGAAGCCCCTCCAGGGCGCCAGTTACTAAAATCACAAAATTCACGTTTAAAACTCGGGGTCGAGTTTTTCCCGACCCAGAAGGGGTGTGTGACGTGACGAAATTCCCAAATTAACTGTTAATGGAATAAATTAGAATATTTAATGAAATACGGGCGAATTCCGTCATGTCCCTCCTTCGATTTTTCAACTATATAAACTCTCCAATATTCGGAAATAATCTCCCTCAGTATGGCCTCAGTCATCAATCCACAGTTTTACCGGAGCCCCTTTTTCCTGGGATTCGCTCGGTCGCCCCTCTCCTCAGAGTAAAAGATTTTCTTATTGAACGGGGAGTGGGAGGTCGGAGTTGACTTGGGAAAGGGAGAAGTCGGAATCTGGACATTTGGCTGCTGAAGATTCCCTGGGCTGCTCTCCTCCTGCTGCATTAAGGTAAGATCTTGGTTCTTCCCTCCTAGTCCAAATTATTAGAGTTTCCTAACCAAAGTTAAAGTCCTAAATAAAATGCTAAAACGTAAAGGTGTTACAGAATCTAGGCACTTTAAAGAAACCTATATCTTTTTCAAATTTGCCATAATAGTTTCGAAAATCTCGTGGGCAATTGGCCGTTATAAAAATTATTCTTTGTGGTTTGATCAAGTGAGAAGTATTATAAGAATATATGGGGATAGGGTTAAGTTTTTTTCCCCTCTTTAAATTAACTTTGCCCTCAAGGGGTTTTTTTTTCTAACTTGACTCTATCTCCATGACTTAGAAATAAATGTAAAACACTAAAAGTTGTTTCAAATCTTGTGATGGTGGTTCCATCTAAAAACTCTTATCTTTGTGGTTTCCGGGAGAGTATTTTCTAGGATTTAGGGGAGAATTTTCTTTTCTAAGTTACTTAACGGAAAAAGGTCACTCACTAAAGAAAAATTTGTTAATTTATCGACCAAATTGTAAATGTAGGTTCTGGTTAGATCTTTTTATAAATTCATTTGTGGGTAGAAGTTTAGGCTTTTATTATTTTATCTTTTTTAGTCTTAGTACATTTCTAGTTTATCAAGAATTTTTAGAATCTAAGAACTTAATACCTTTGTACTCACTTCCTATTCATGTTTTCCATTTTCATTTCTTTATTTCATTATTAGTTCAATAAATCTTGAGGGCTTGAATATGGATTTTGTACCTGTTAATTGCAAAACCCGTATCCTTTCCTGGTGATTTAGTTTTGGCAGCATCTTGTCCCATCTTCATCGATAGCACACAATTTTAGGAAATTTTAAGTTTCCATCTAGGATTTTTCCTCAGGTCTCATGGACCCAGTTCACCTTCCCAAACGTTTTTAAGACTAAACTAGTTTCCCTCCCGGGTTAACACTAAGTATTATTTGATTATTTAACCCTAGGAGTGTCATCCACATTTCCTAGAGAAGCTAGGGTTTATCTCCGTGTTTCCATATTTTAACTATAAATGTGATCACCTCCTACCATGGGGCTATAGGCTGCTCATTGTCGGCTTGCCCGCTCTTCTCATAGGATCCTGAGCTCAAGTAACTTTTCAAATCTGCAGAAAAACCTTTCTCTTTTCGTTCAAATAGGTTGAAAAGCCGAATTTTCGTAAACTTCCTTGTCTGTTGGGATGGACCTCGGAGTTTTCGGGAGCTAGTAAGCCTGGATCCATTTCTTTGGGATCGAGGTTTATTTCCTCACGAATCCACCGTGGCCAATGATAGTGCCTTGGGATAAGACGGATCTTTCGGGAATTATTTTGCCCTAAAGTTCCTACTTTCCCCCTTCGCGATGTTAGGAAGTTTCCTTTCGCAAAAGACAAGCAAGTTGGGTCAGGAAGATTCGAGAGCCTGAACAATAATACTCCAACATTTGTGGAGTTTTGCTAAATTGAGCTCAGGTCTTATAGGGGAGTTCTAGGGAACAAGGTAAGTCCATGATTGAGGGTTGTGTTCTTCTGGAGGTGATCTAGACCTCTTGCAGTGATTTTACTGACACTACACTATCACTTTTACAAGTTAGGCTAGGTCCGATTTTCAGAGTAGGTTTGTTCCAGAAGTGGAGGACCCATCGTAATTAATCCGATAATCACCCGATAGGTCTTTTAATTGCCATAACTCTAAGTAGGTACACCAATAGAATTTGGGACCAGATGAGTTTGGCAAAGCTGCGAGACCAACGATGGTATGGAAGTCACTAGCTTCTTGGGTTGTGGGGGTGGTGTATGAAGAGTAGCTCTACCTCGATTTTTGTATAAACTAAAAACTAATTTTTTTGTTTACTGTTTCCTCTCTCTTTCATGGGAGGGAAACAGTTGGTGGAACGCCCCCTTTAGAATAATCACGTAAAGATAGGTAATTTCATTTTTCCTAGTATTTCAATTCTCAAAGGTGTTAGTTAGAAGTTTGCATTTGTTTCCCAGGACTCAGGGAAGAATTAGGAGTACGGCAGGGAGAGAAGGGTTTGGCGGGGGTGGTTTTGGGGACTTCATGCCACAATGGGGTGAAAGCCTCGACCGAAACTATCCCTGTTCCACCCCGAAGTCCCCGCAACGTAACATTGGTGTCAGGCTTGGGTATTGTACGTTGCAAATGACGGGGCAACGTAAAAGGGAAAATTTCGATCCTCCCGTCATAAAATTCATACATTTGTTTGTACCTCTTGTTAAGCAAAAATACGCCATCCTCACCCGAATCTGAATTTTGAAGTACGAAAGTACCGATTTGTGAAGTACAGTGATTCCATCCTTCGTCTGCCTCGGTTGAACAATTTTCTGATCTTAAAAGACGCGTGCACTTTCCTACTCTTTTTGACTTTTCCACTTTCCATGGGTCTACCATGCCTTCATATGTAATTTTTTTATCCATGCATTTTTATTATTGTTTCATGTTTTTTCCCATATTTTGTACTGTTTTAAGACGATTACACACACCATGTACTCACAGACATTTATTCAACACCACTGCATATTTCCAGGCATTTGTATTATTCTTGTAGGTTTATTCACAAGTTATGTTCCATTTTACGATGATTACGCACGCCATGTGCACACACACATTTCAACTTTACCAAATGTAAATTCACGAATACTTCGTAAATTACTATTGTAAAATTCGAAAACAAAACAAGCAAAAAAAAAAAAAACCACCACAACTTGAAAAACACATTGGTAAAACCACCAACACTAACCTCTAGGAGGATCGATAAAAATCAACTTCATAGGGTCCTTGGAAGGTTAGGATTTGTGTTTTCAACGCGACTAACCGCGTTTCCTTTCGTTCCATTAATTTTTTTTTTGGTCGGGGTTAATAGCCGTCGCCCCCCCAGTTGGTTCATCAATTAGGAGGAATTTTTTTTCTCGATGCTCGTAGGCACGTAGGTAGCCCACCCGTTTGGCTAAAGCGGATAGGCGTCAAAAGTCCCCATTCCGAGGGGAGTGATACCGGTATAGTAGTCCGGATCGCGGATTACCGAAACCACGGAGTAGTTCTCCTTCTTACTGGTCAAAATTTGCATGATCGTTAATTAAATTATCACTGCCCCTAGACAAATCTTTCACTCATGCCAGCAATCATGTTTCACTCAAGGGTTTTAGAATGTATAATTATTTAGTTGTAATTGGAGGCCTCCACAATAGCTTAAGATAGCGTCTATAAACTATCCCTGTTCCACCCCGAAGTCCCCGCAACGTAACAATTCCGTTCGGAAATTGTTTTTTGGAACACCCCCTCAAACTTTTTCTTCTACGTTCAAGGTGTGTAGATTCCAAAAATGCAATGTCCGTCCGCCATGTCACCGATATCTACCTTAATTGTCGGTATTTAAAAAAAATCGTTCTTTCGCACACAGGCTCCATTTGGGCCCGTTGTATCCCTGGGCAGCCCGCTCGCAAAACATCCCGGGATGTTATGGGTGAAAAATGGCTGCAAAATTAGGTATTTTTGAGGTTTTATGGTGATGAGACCAAATATGAAGTTGATTTTGACCACTGGGTGAATTATTGAGGTTTAAACGAAGTTTTAACTCTCAAAATTCAATATTCAACTCTCAAAATTCAAAAACCTGTGAAAATGGTTGTAATCACCAGAAATTTGCATAACACAGGAGGTAGTTTCAACACGTGAATCAGCACAATTCAGTGAGGAGTTCAATGATCGAAGATAACTTGTCAAAAGTAGGAGCCTAATTCGAGTTTTTGGAGCCAAAATTGGTGAAAACTGTCAGTAAATATCAATATCATTACACACGAAGTAGTAAAAATGAATAGACAACATTTTTGTTTGTCCAGCAGAATAATAAACCCACGTGGTAAGGATTTTGCAGAGTTTTTTAAAATTTTTGATCATGAACTTTCTTGGAATAAGTATTTTATTATTCCAAATCACACTGACCGCACGTATTGCTGCCTTGTAATGTGGAATCCCCACATCCAAGCGGTCTCTTTGAAACAAATGTTACGATGTTTTTTTGGTTAGGAGCCTTCAAAAACTTGTCCTCGAACTCTTGAGAGATTAAATGTTCATAACATTCAATGAAGAATGTCACAGAATGTTCTGTTATCATAACAATCACTGTAGTTGAATGATGTTGCAGTGTTGTTGATGTTGAATGTATCTTTAGGTTTTGCAAGGGTCCATTCTTTCTGTTCTTCCTGTAGAAGGTATCTACTTATCTACTGTACCTAAATCATTTTCGGAAAAATATCATATACAAACCACTGCCTTGATTTGGTTCCCAATTAGTACTGGGAATCGCAGGAACTCCTTCTTCTATTAATCCTTGGGAAAACGAAACGAAGTCACATATTCTTTTGTACTTCTTAATTACTTTTGCACTCTGGCACGACACAATTTTCCAGCATTTTGTTATTATTAAAAACAGTAAATTTTGTTCACAATATTATTGTTGAAAATAATTTTCGCGAGAAGATCTATAGGTAAAATATCGAAATCCGGAAATAAACAAACCTAGGCATATTGGTGGGTGGTTGTCGCGGCCGGCCTGAAGTTCAGGCTGGTTCAAGTTCAGGTACCTCCCCCCATTCTTTCTCTGTGCCACCTTCCCAGTCTCCATCGCCCCACCGTACTGATCTCCCAACCTACGGGCAGCCAAGTGCCTCCCAAATAACAGACGTGTCTATGGAAGAACACTCCTCAGAACCTCAATCTACACCACATCGGCCAGTGCTTCTCAAATTTTCAATAATTCTGAACTCGTTTATACAATTTACATTTTCAAGTTTTTTTACATTTCAAAGTTGGTCAATTTACATTTGTATGACTAGGTAATCATTCAGATAAAAAGCAATAAAAAGAGTTTAACATTATTCATAGTAACGCTTACCTTCACCTGTTCCTTTAGTTCTTGGCATATAGCTTGGCACACTTCTGGTACAATCAGACCAACGAGTGTAGAAGACACCTTGAACATGAATCCCACGCTTTTTTAGCTGTCTCCTGTTGCCAAAACCGGAGTGTTATAGCCAGACGTACATCAGGTGGAATAGCTTTTCTGAACTTGGTATTTCTTTTGGCAATGAGCGGTTTTACTTTAGCGAGCAAAATATCAAAATCTTCTCTTGACATTCGACAAAAGTTATGAAATTCTCCTGATTCTTGTTCCTTTCTTAGGTCAGCCAGCATGCCATCATACCTGTGATAAAATGTAAAGACAAAAATCAGTCTACCCATCAAATTTTCTTTTATTGGAGAGGACACCTATTTTGGTTTCATTTCATATTAATATAATAAATTATATTTATTAATTAAATAAATCTTACTTTTCAACTCAATTTTTAGGTACCTACTGTTTAAAATTTAACTGGCGGTTTTTTCGAGTTTTAACACCTTGTTGAGAGTAGGTTACTCAGTGATAAAATGGAATAGGTGCCTACTATATTCGGATAATATTATTCTTTATGTCGGAATTAACGTGCCCTGCTCAGTTTGTGCGAAAACATCCACCATCTTCTTCTTTCTTCTTTTTTCGTCAATCTTCTTCGCTGCAGCAGAGGAGAGTCTGGCCAGAGCCCACTCCGGCCGTGGGGGTTCGGCCATTTCCGCCTGTTTCCGCTGCTTCCTACTGCTTTACAGCATGTGATACCTCTTGTTTCAGAAGCCAACTTCTTACGAGGTAATTCGATATCTCAGTGGTATCGACATCTACCTTCCGAAGTGGTAGATCGTTGGTTCGAGACCACGGACATAGACAGTTTTTTTGTCACCGACACTTTCGTGAGATCAGTTTTTGTTCGTTAGGGCTTCGAAACCATGATTTTCTTGACAGATTATTGATTTGAACAGCTTCTATAATTTATTATTACTTAATAAGCGATTGATGGAGTAGTAGCTAGGTACTTAACTTTATATTTACAAATAATAATCGCTGCCAGATATGTGACCAACATTTAGTGGCTATAACCGTAGTGGTGACTAAATTTGCAAGGAAATGGTATATTTTTAAAAAGCCATTTTGCCCGCACAAAAATTAGGAGGGCAACGAAATGAAAATAATGGTAACATAAGTAAAAAATATATATTTTATTCATTTACGAGATTACAATTCACAGCTTATTGCCCATGGAACTTCTGACTATTCCCATAATTATCACAAAATATATAGGTATTTCCCTTGGAGAAATAAACGATAATGACAAAATTATACACTAGTCTCAGTATTACCCACCCTCTTGAAAATGTTATTCTAGAGAAAGCTTATCAAATCAAAATACTTAGTACAATTTAGTCTCTTTTAGGTTATAACTAGGTACTTAGATGTGTCACAAATACTGAACGAGGAGAAAAAAAAATCGAGAGGAAAATTGCCCAAGGCAACGACTTCATTTTTATATTATAATATCACGACAATATCACATTTTATCAACCTTTTAATGAATATTTAAATGCATTTTACTCATTTGCGAGATTACAGCTTATTCTTGAGAAATTAGGTAAGTACCTATGGAACTTTTGACTATTATAATAACTATCACAGAATATTATTATAAATTATAATAGCATGACAATATCACATGTAATCAACCTATCACGACTGTTTTGTCCAGCAATTCTTTATATACCTATTGACTTCGAATCATGCTATAATCTTATTACTATTTTATAAAATTTAGCTCATTTTGGTTCATGGTAACTAAGGAAAGTGCATAGTACGGCGGACAGATAGAAATTGGTTTATTCATTTGCGGAGTCTACGTACTACCTTGGAACGAAAAACCATCAAATTTTGAGGGGGCGTTAACATTTTTTTTATCATGCTCGATTCTAAAGGAATAAGTTGAAAATAACCAAAATTGAATGTAGTTCGATACAGTTGAAAATAGTCGAAATTAATGAAAATAACCAGAATATCACGCTAATATCAAAGAGTTACTTATCAATAATATAATATCTAGTGACTCGGAACAATGTTATGTTAATTTTGTAGTTGATGTTGTAGGGTCTTCTTTTTCAATGCTGGTTAATGGGAGTTTGAAGGACGACTGAGATCCAGGTGTTTTTGAAACCGTTATTTACTGAGAAACACAAGCTTTCAACTGCCCTCAGTTGTTCCTGATAAGAAAACTTATCTTAATTCTGGTAAACGTGAAGACGACTGTCTGAGGGCAGTTGGAAGCTTGTGTTTCTCAATGTTTTCAAAAAACACCTGCATCTCAATCGTCCTTCAAACTCCCATTGACTGCTCCGGCACGCCTCGAATCCGCTGCATAATAAGCAGGCGTATAATTTCCCACCAGCCATGACTATTCTCATGTTGTTTTAACGCAAATGACTTGTCACTGTAATCAATGATAAGTAATAACTATTGTAAACTGATAAGAAAGTGATAAGGATACGAGCCGATCGCGGAGGGCGGAACCACGGAACAGCAAATTCCCCGCGGAAACAGGCGGAAATGGCCGAACACCCACGGCTGGAGTGGGCTCTGGCCAGACTCTCCTCTGCAGCAGTATAGTACCACTTAGCACAACAAACGCGGCTGCCGCCACCACGAGTTCGTCCACTTCCATGTTGTTCCAAGTTGACAGCGAAACTGCGTTCATCGTCGCTTGCCCGAATATGCGTCGATGCTCGTGGTTGAGAGCCAACACCGCATGTGTGTGCGGGGTGCGCGTCAAGATTCGGCAAACTCCGAGCATAGGTAAATATTCGGGCGAGTATGGGCGAATACTCGGTGTTGGGCCCAACACCGCAAGTGTAACCGCGGCTTGAGATTTTTCGATTTTGCCTCAGTATTATCATTGATTTCGTATTGACAGTATCGTGTGGACATTTCTTTCACTTCTTAATTTCGTAACCTAGCATTCATATTCTTGTGTTTTTGCGGTTTTTCTGTTTTTGTGAGCATTTCAACAAATCGAAACGGGTGTGGACTGCGCCCCATCATCTAGATATTCTTCAAGATGGAGAAGGAATTGTCAAAATTCGATGTTCAGATCTGACAATATCACTAGATTCAAACTCTCGGAAAAATTCATAAAAATTTTCTAAATTAGAACCACAAACAATTTGTTTGAGATGATACAAAACTCCATGATCCATCAAAATACAATGACGGCCAGGCTAACTCATCATGGCAAACAGTGATACGACCAGGTTGGCATCAGGGCTGCCTGCATGTGACACATGCACTGCGACCGCTGCGCCTGCTGACCTCTTCCGTCATACGACCGTAAAAGGTTAACCTACAAGGCGAACAAGTAAACCTATCTGAAGGAGCAAGAATTTCGAAATTTAATCGTTAGCTTTCCTGCCTAGGATGGTAAAATGGAGGAAGACGTGCTTCATCGATCAAAACATTCAAGTTTGTCTGAAAAGTGGCAAATCGAAGTCTTCGGATGCTTTTGAGGGACCAAACCTAAACGCGCCACCAAGACCTGTCGGCCTGGTTCCTATGAAGGTTGAAGCTCCAGCTAACTTTGTAAAGAGGACAATGGCTATTGTTCCTGATGAAGAGGGGTGGGGGGCCCTCTCCGTCCACTAAGTCCAGTTCCTCCTGGTCGGTGGGTAAGTTCACTCAGAGTTCACTCAGGTAGTAGCGAATTCTTCAATCCCTAGTAATTTTCGTCCGCCGCACGACCACGCGCTGTTCGAAAAGCCCCTCCCCCCACCCCACGAAAATCCCTTCACCCAAAAGCCGCAACCATCGATGTATTAAACTGCTGGATTGCTACTTGCCTATCCCGGTACGGTTCAACCCCCCTCTACTGAGGGGCAACTCCTTCTCCTTCCCGTTTCCCGTCCAACAGTGGGAAGATAGGCGTGAAACGCACCGAAGTTCCTCATTTTTATTCAACTTCCCTAAACATTTTGAGATCCATTTAATTTGAACTGTTCGTATGAACAAGAAATCTCACCATGGTGAACTCGTGCTCTGCCTTCAACTGCACCAATCGACAGAAGAAAGGGAGTGGTTTGCAATTTCATCGGTAAGTTGTGTCTTTTTTGACATCTACACGTTTAGCCTCAATGTTATCCCATCGGTTGTTATCCTCAGTTCAAAGAGTTTGCGTTGACTCTATATTTTTATTCACCAAGAGCGTACAGATACTTGCGAAGGCTGAATTTCACGTTTCCAATCCCATCTGCTCACCGAAGATGGATATCACGATTCAAATGCGAACCAGGTTTTCTCCAAGATGTGTTTGACTATCTTAAAGTTAACGTCCAGCAAAAGCAATATCTGAAAGGCGTGAACCTTGCGTTCGATGCCATGGAAATCCGAAAACAAATGATTTATCGCGGAGATATTGGGAAGAATGTTAGTTACATCGACCTAGGAGGTTTCAAAGTTATAGATAACGATGAACTGGCCACTGAAGCTCTTGTTTACCAAGTAGTTTCATTGAAAGGAAGTTTTAGGTAAATGTATTGTCGGTTACTTCTTCACTAGAAAACTTGATTCTGAAGTGCTTTCACAACTTACCAAGGTTTCCATTCTAAAGACGAAGTTGGTGGCATGTACACAATGTGACTTTTGATGGGACCAGTAGTAACGTGAAATCAATGAAAAAACTCGGCTGCGATTTTCCTCAGAACCCTTTCTTCAGGATTGAAGGGGTAGATCATGAAATTGGTGCGCTATGAGATCCTTGCCACATGATAAAGCTCTGCCAAAACGCTTTGGCGGACTTGAGGAAAACTGAGACAGGTATCGGCGCAGTTGATTTCAAATATATCGAGCGCTTAAACAGGTAGCAGAATGAACAGCGCCTCAAGTTTGCGAACAAACTGTCCGGCAAACACATTTTCTACCGTAGCAGAAAAACGAACGTCCAAATTGCCGCCCAAAAAATAAGCTCTGGTGTAGCAGACGCCATAGATTATTTACGCGCTACAAAACATCCCGATTTCGTTGGTTCAGAGGCTACTTCTCAATTCATCAGAATGTTCGACCGTCTCTTCAATTTGATGAACAGTCGGGATCCTAAAGGACGCAACATGAAAGCCCCTATGACATTATCAAATAAGCAGTTCGCTGACGAAATAATCTCCAGCGCCGAGATCTACCTAAACACCTTGAATGTGGGTGGACAGTCTATGCTTCATCACTGAAGGAAAACGTTCGTCGTTGGTTTCCTCGGAAACAGGAAGATTTTAATTGAGAGACCGACTACTAATCCAAGAAGGTTTCAGGTATTTACTAACATACAAACTTTCACAGGACCACTTGGAAAAATTTGTTCCACGTATTACGTAGCCAAGGAGGTCACAATAACAACCCAAATGTACAGCAGTTTCGGTGGGCTTTATGCAAGCTCATGTTCAGAAACAGCGTTGAAACACCACCAACTGGTAACTGTACTGTTTTTGACATAAATCAGCAAAATTCTCTGGTTAACTTCTCATCGTTTGAAACCGCCCAAGGAATGGAAGTTGAAGAAAACGAAGAGAACCACTTCCAGGCACTTCCTCTCATGATGGATGACGTGAACTCTGATCACCAAGACAATGCCATTTATTACATTTGTGGGTTCATCGTCAGAAGGTTGGATGAAAAAATACAGTGCAACGAGTGCTGCAGGCTCTTAATCACAGATGCTACTGACTTAAGTTCTTATGTACGTTTTACCGGCTTCCTTTCTAGAGGCAATCTTTTTCGACCATCTCACGATGTATTTAGGATTGCCAAATTCATATACCGATTCGTATCCATACAATATAAGAATACCACTCGCACAGATGAAACTGTTATTTTGTACGAAATTCGAGCTTTTTTTGAAAACTCTTTCAGGGGCATGCTGATCATAGTCACACGATAAGGCTAGTCAATTTGATAGCCAAGTATTTCCTCAAAATTATCAGCCATCATCTGGCTAAAGATATAACAGAGAGAAAACGAAAAAAAAGGGATTAAGACAATACTTACCAAACTCATTTTATTCAATTATCAGTAGACAAATAGGTATGCTTACCAGATTCTTTGCAATCAACTATTATTATACCTATGTCCTTTACCTACCTACGTTAGTCTGTGTAAGTCACTTTTAATAATACCATTCTGTGTATACCCTCATTAAAACTAGTTTTACTATCTCTCTCTTTTTATTCATTCTGCCCTCAATTACCTGCAGGGTTTCTATTGAATCATTATTTATTATACGATAGTATTTGGAAATCAAGACTATTAGATCAAGAAGGAGATGAGTAATCAGCATCCAAAGGAAATTCCATTCCCTTAAAAATGAAGGGAATCCTGGGATTGAGCGCGGGCCCCTCAGCCTTATTGTCCCTCACTGGTGGGGGAAGGCCACCCGACTCTGACCGCCTGCCTTCTCCCTGAGAGCCATCCAGTTAGTTTAATAGGGAATTGTATGAGTACACCCGGTACCTCAAAAAGTTGTACGAGTACACCCCGGCTCGTCAGACACGAGTACACCCAACATGTATGAGTACACCCGTCATGTTGTGGCCCCAGTACACCCCGACTGTACGAGTACACCCTCATGTACAGGAAAATATAAACAAAAACATGTCGATAGTATATTAATTATGAATTAGTATATTACCTATGTCTGAAATGTGTAATTATAAATGTCGAATAAAAACCAAAAAACATGTCGATCAAAAAATGTCGTCATACAAAACATTCAAAAGTCACCCAACAAATAGAAACATTTAGATCATTTCTGAGGGAAAACGCCACAGAGTTTGTAGCACACGCTTCGCATGAAGGTGAGTCGAGTAATGGTATTTGATTCGTATTGTCCTATTAATTTTTCCAGCCACTGTTCCCTTTTTTTAACTTTGGTTTTCCGAGTGTCCATTTTTGTGGTAGTGGCAATCTTAGCGTATATACGTCACATTGGTAGGATAGTAGTGCATCAGTAAAAGTGTATATGTTGGGATGGGGCGAGATGAACATATGCCGCAATGCACTGTGGAAGGCCTCACAACAATTTGACGGCATATCCATCGCCTCTCCGAGCCTTTCAGATTTTTTTGAAACACAAACTTAAAATTACCACAAAATATAACGTCGTGACCTTCACGGCTTCCACCTTCGACCAACTCGGCTTCAATCATCATGAACAACTGAACAACACGCTTGATAAGAAGGCTGAGCGTTGGCCCCATGACTGGAGTTGAGCTCTAGACGTTATGTTTGACAGGTGTAAACATACAAACATGAACTCTGCCACCTTCACTAGTTCGGGTGTACTGGTACATTTCTTCGTGCTGACTCATCACACCACACACATCAACTGGGTGTACTCATGCCGTGCACCAATTTAATACATCGATGGACGCAACCCGAAACTCCCTGAGCACACGGCACTTTCCAATGAAGTGGACGACGTCCTCTGGCTCTTCAAGATTCCACAGGGCGCAGCCCTGCCTGCCCATTCGGCCGACGGTTGAGTGATAGGAGGGCCACCCACGGCCTAAACAGCCACCTGGAAGCACATGGAGGGCAACTCTGACGCCCTGGCACCCCATGTTGACGCCCCACAACGAACCTCCGGGTTGAGATGGCTAAAGGGTATTTCTCGAGCTCAATTCCCTTGCCCGCTGTTTGCTTCATCGTGGTTTACGATTTTTATCCCACTGCGACAGAGTGTGACAGTGGGGTTGGACCCTCGAGAGTCCCCCTCCTGGGCCAGCCAGATTATCACCGGTTAAGAAGGGACCCCGTCTCCACCGGAAGAAAAAATATCTCGAGAACAGCCAAACTATTACACCTCTTATGAAAGATAGCAAGATATACAACACCTTTCCCCTAATAAACAACATAAGCTTAACATTTTTAAACGATAGTCACCACTAAAAAGCACTCATTGTCAGTAAGTAATTACACAGAAACTGAACTTCTAAAAAATAAGAAAACTGATTAAAATTAAATGAAATCAAAACTGTTACAAGTTACATCAGTCATGATGAACAATGGCTCTCCCTTTTTGTTACAAAATGGATACTTGAATCAACAATTAAATCTTCCCGGAGGTAGTACGACCAGTTAATATCAGTCGTGATGAACCTGGCTCTCCCTTTTCGTTACAAAATGGATACTTAACAATTAAATCTTCCCGGAGGTTTTACTATACGACCTGATCTTGTGGTAACGTCAACAGATTTTCGATGGAGAAGGAATATTCACACCTCCAAGTGACTTATGTGTTGCTGGCTTTCGTGATGTTGCGGTGGGTTGATGTGGATGGTTGGGTTATTGGCTTCCTTTGGGCATTGCCTAATGAAATCAGCAATTTGATTTGACATGTGCGGTCAATACATAATAGAGCGCATTTTGGCCTGAGCGAGTCTGCGAATGTATCACACTGATCATTTGTTTCTGCTATGCACTTCGAATTACTCGTCCATCATTATAAAAGACAAGACCATCCTTTTCAAAGAATTTTTTACGATTTGATTCATTCCATCTGTCTTGAATAAACTGTTTTCCGATGACAACGTGTAGTCTTCGGATGGAGCGAATTACCTACCCGTACCACCCGATTACATTATTGGGTGGTACGGGTAGGTCTGTATTCTTCAACTGTATTCTTCAAAGGTGTTTGTTATTACATCGCTACGGCCATAACAATATCGTTTCGCTCAATTTCTAGGTTTTCATAATTTTCGCGTTAACTTATTGCTTGATTCGCATTATCGCTCGCTGCATCTGCTATCGCTCGACCTTTGTCTGCAGTCGGCAGTTCCATCTCGCATCCTCAAAAAACTTGGCTTTGAAGTTCGGGTTAATCAATATCGAGTTCGCAAGATCGTGAACCCAACGCCAGTTTCACGCCGACTTCAACCCCAGATCCCAAACATAATGCCACAGCAGGACTGTATTCCTTTTTCTTCCCGTCAGTGGATTAACTGTGCACTGCAAGTTGAAATAGCAGGATATATTTAGATTTCAACTGTTCCCGCGTTCTAATACGAGCAGAAACCGTGCGTTGCCCCCAAAAAATTGCATCCCCCCCGACCCTCTAATCAGTGCCTGATCGTCAACTTCCAACCTGTTAACCAGAATCCCAAATTGATTATCCTGTCTTGAAGGATAAAGGATCTGATCATTCGCCAGAAACCCCAGTTTCAGGGTTATGGTTCATTATTCTTTTAATAATACACCTATGTATTCGCCCAGCAAAAAATGTTTACAACAACCCCTCAAATTAATTTTTTTTACGTTTCAAGGTGCGTAGATTCCAAAAATGCAATGTCCGTACACCGTATCATGCATATCTCCTTTAATTCCGGTTTAAATATTCGTTCTTTCGCACACAGGCTCCATTTGGGCCCTAATTCTGTCCCGAAACGTAGCAGCCCGATCGGAATACGCCCAGGAGTATTATGGGTGAATTTGTTTTTTGTTGGTGTTCTAGTAACATGAGCGTGTGAGGTATCGTTTTCCATGGTTTTTAGGACAAGGAGACCGAATATGAAGTCGATTTTGACCAATGAGTGGAAAACTGAGGTTCTAACGAAGTTTCAGCCTTAAATTTACGCTAAAATATATCCGGTCTAAAATCGTCGTTCTTCCGCATAAGTTTGGGTCCCCATTTGGGAACACATTTGGATCCCAGTTGTGCTCCGAAGCTCGGCAGCCCGATCGGAACAAATCGAGAGGTGTTACGGGTGGTTACTCCCTCCCAAAAATTGATGGTTTCCGTTTCAAGGATTCCGAAAATTCAATTTTAAAAAATCTGTCCTTCCACTGTACTTTGCCCTTTTCTTATTTAGCATGAACCAAATTTATGAAATTTGGCTTGTCCTATTTGGGGTCTAGTTGGTCCGCAAAGCTCGGCAATAATGTTTCATATCTAAGGGGCAAAAAATAGGGGTTGAAATCTCCAGGACGCCGTTATTTATGAAATTGGGCTTGTCCCATTTGGGGTCTAGTTGGTCCGCAAAGCTCGGCAATAATGTTTCATATCTAAGGGACAAAAAATAAGGGTTGAAATCTCCAGGACGCCGTTATCTCGAATTTTTTTACGGTTTTTAAATAGTTCTCAAACTTGGGAGTTTTTTAAGACCACCCGGAGCATTGTACGTCCAGCCTTTCGTTCTCAGTAAGGCCCAGAATTTCGCACCAACAGGCATTTTCAACAGGATGGTGAATGAAATTGTATACATTCAGCCCAAATATCATCACTAGGGACGTGCTAACAATCGGGAATTGGCCCGAGATCATCATCGCTAAGGAGCACCTGATTATAATCACAGATGGCTGTATGAAGTCGAGTTGGTTGTTCTGTGATATTATTTCATTTGAAAAATGATGGCTCTTTTGAATTTTGTTGATAGGTAGTGAAACTTGAATAAACGCTGAAGTATAATTGATGCGTAAATTATTACACGACGGTTCATTATACCATCTACGCAGAAGGGGCTGGAGTTTGTTGGTAGGTACTTTTGCAACTTGAACTACCGTTGAGGTATTATTGATGGACAAATTATTACACAACGGTAAATTATTACTCAAATGTAAACTGTTGCACAACGGTTCATCATACTATCTACGTAGAAGGGGCACCTATACAGTTAAATTATTACAATGCGGTTCATTATTTGCCTTAAGCTTCATGAATAACTACAAAATAATTAATGATTGAATTATTCAATCCCTTGCATTTGTAGGAAACTTTAATCCCAGGGCCGGCTCCAGTACTCGATTTAGGGCTTTCCTGGGGGGGGGGGGGGGGGGCGCTCGACGGTATTGTCCGCAGAAAGCCGTGATCTACGGAGAAGGGGCATCTATACAGGTAAATAATAAACCTCTGTGTAATAATTTGCAGCGTTTTTAAATTGATCTCGAACTTGTGGATTTTTTGAGACCACCCGGAGCATTGTATCCAGCCGTTCGTTCACAGTGATGCCCTGAAATCTGGCTTCGTCAACATGATCGTGAATGATACGGTATACATCCAGCCCAGATCTCACTATTAGGGAACAGGGGTGATTATAATTTCGCATGGCTGTATGAAATCGAGGTGGTTGTTCCGTGATATTATTTCATTTGAAAAATGATTATTAGTCAGGATTTTGCTGACAGGTACTTCTGTCTCTTGATCAAAATAACATGCATAACAACAAATAATAATAGATAGAATTCTTGGATCCGCTGCATATTTATGAAACTGTAATTGCCTGGACGGCCCCAGTACTCTATTTAGGGCGTTTGTGGCATTTCCTGGGATTTGTGATTAAATCAACCCAAACCGACGAAAGATTAGATCCAACTTTGAAAAATCTAAACCGTATCATTAGGGTAGCATCAGCTAGAGGCGCTAGAGGTGACCTGGTGTCACCACTTCTTCACCACTAGTTAGGGATGTCCCAAAAGTATCGATACATATCGATACTTTTTCCCCTGATATAATATCGTAGTATCGATACTTTTTTCCCAGTATTGGAGCCGATACTTTTTTTTATCCCTCAAATTTTATCAGTTTCAACACCTACAATGTGTAGGTACTGTTGACAGTCCCTCTAACTAGATTGCTGGGAGACTGTAAGATGTCACGGATGGACGCCATCTTGGGTGCCTCGGGTTCTACGCGATCGCCCGGCGATCGATATTGGCCACAGGAACCGTCAGCGCGGGACCCAACTGCGCAGCTTCCCCACGCCACGAAGGGGTGAATCTGGGAGGAGAGGGGTAGGAGATATACCCGATTGCAGCCGCCATGATGGCCAATCAAGACAGAGACTTCCCAGAGACTAGACCTGCGACCCCAGAGCCCTTGTAGTAGTTGAGTTGAGTTGTGTGTAAGCCTTCAGCGTTATTGTGAAATCCCCGTTGTGTGAACCCCGTTGATAACCTGGACTTTTGCCTTTTGTTTTACCTACCGGAATATTGAAAGTACAGACGATTCGAGACGGGAGAGTATTCGGAGGGAATACATTGACCACGAAGCACAGGGGTTCAACGTCTGTTGAAACCCACTTGTTCTGCCGCGGACCTATTCCTGTTTCAGGCGATACCTGTTCGCCATTGGGGTGGACGCCGAAGCAGAGGACGCAGGAGCCCGCAGCCCGCAGCCAGGAGGTTGCCCGAGATGAGGAACATCCACCAGGTTCCAGGGAAGGTAGGACTTGCACCCTTACCCCGTATTATCCATTCTTGCAAGTTTCAGGTAGCAGTGCCCCTCAGGCGTCCAATATATCATCCTGTTTTGCAAGTAGTCACAGAGGGATTCTTTCGTTCTGTTACAGAACCCCTTCAGGTAGAACTTACTACCCCGAGCCTTGGCCTTACCTTGCACCCCTCTACCACGTGCAGGTGTGCACACAGAACCCCTGACTTGCACCCCCTTGGATCCGAGTACCCGACTCCGGTACTAACGCCACACAACCACAACATTCTCTTATAACACATTTAATTGCAGTAAATTCCAGTACAAGTAAATTCATCCCTTTGCATTGTTTCAAGCCCCGTATTCCGCGAACGTCAATTTCAGTCAATATCTTGTTTCTAACTTTGCCGCATCTCGTGAACCCCTTCCTTGTATTTTTCTTTCCGTTAATAAATTCTCTTGTTCTTAGTTCATTGCTTCAATTCACCCAAATTATCAGTTACTCGCTTGCCTTGCTGGAAGCATGGTATTTTATTAGACTTTCAGCATAACGTCTCCTGAACTCGAGCCAGTACTCTGCAAAGCTGTCTCGGGGCCAACTGCCTCCTACAAACAGGTAATAGTGTACGTGGAGAATTCCACCATCATTCACTCTGCCATCCCTAGGAATTAGGAATTCAACACGCTACAAGACCAACCACTTCAACAAATTAAAGAAAGTTGGTGTACCACCACCTCCAGCTCTCAGTGAGAATCAACTGTCCTCCATTTAGTAGGAAGGGCCAACAAAATGTTAACCCAACCAACCAACCTAACTCAATAGTTTTTTGGTTGGATTTTCTTTGTTCTTTCTTGTTTTCTGATGTGATTGTGCCGAATTAACGAAATAATGTCTTGCCTTGTCAATAATTTTGAAAAACAAGCGCCCAAACAAAAAAAGTTTCAAATAAGAAAGAAGTGATTTATTGATTGTTCATTTTATAATATATCCTAAAATAATTCTTCGATAGGCTGATGATGGTATTTTATATTATACCAATTTAGATGAAGTAAAAACGTGGGATGTGATATAATATTCACGTCACGCTGATGGAGAGAGAACAAAATTGACATTTCCGACCATTTTTGAAAAAGTATCAAAAAGTATCGATACTTCAAAATATCGATACTTTTTGAAAGTATCGTACTTTTAAATGTATCGATACGATATATATATCGATACTTTTGAAGTATCGAACATCCCTACCACTAGTGAAGCGTTGGGTAGGAGAAGCAAATGGGTGGGGGGGGGGGCAGGCGTCAATCCTGCCAACTGTCTACCCACAGGACTGGGGATCCGCCTTTTTCCTCCCGGGGAAGAAAAAAAAATGACTACTTTATACTCCCCTAGAAATTTCACCTTTTTACTCCGCTTCGACTTTTTCGTCCTCTAGAAGTTCACCTTTCTACTCCGTTTGCAGATGATGATAATAATTTATGATTTATTTATATTTTAGTTAAAAACCGTCAATTTCTTTAAAATCGTCGTCTTTTAAAGGTGCGCGGACAAAACGTCTTTGGACAAAACGTCTAAAGACAAAGTCTGAAGACATAACGTCTTAGGACAAAAAGTATTGGACGAAAAGTCTTGGGTTTTTTTCAATTTGCAGTGTATACCAACATCGCGCGGCCAGTGAGGAGAGCGCGTGGAGGACGTTTTATATCCCTGTGATTACCTAAGGGGAACCCAAGTCCACATAGTTTGCAGAATGGAAGTTCACACTCAGCCTTCTTTCATTACTGCCTCATAGTCGTTGGTTCCATCCGGTCGTTGTTGGTCAGTTGTTGGTTCAGTCCGTTCGTGAAGTTTGCGTGTGTGCTGGGTTAATTATGGAAATATTGCAAAGTAATAAAGGTGGTGTTAGAATCAGTTATCATGGATACATGTATACGAAACATAATTTTTTATAAAACTCATCGATCGTGGAAGTGTTCTATGAAGTCAGGTTTTCAATGCCGGGGATATTTGATGACAGACTGTTTTAATGCGAACCGCGAGGTAAAAAGAGCACATAATCATCCACCTAATTTCGACGTCATTGAGGCGACTAATACGCGAAATGCCATGAAAGAGCAGGCAGCCAAATCCGTGGACACAGCAAACCAGATTTACAGCCAACATGTAGCGACGTGCAGTAATAATGCGCGTGTTGCTCTCCCTTCAGCGGATTCTTGCCGCCGCGCCGTCTTATAAGCCGCCAACGAGGCTGCCCAACTGCTCCTAAGCTGCTGAGGGATCTAGGGGAAATTCCCGAGTCTTTGACTGTCACAGTATGAGAGAACCCTACAACCTTTCTTTTGTATGAATATGGGGCTTACAACCCAGATAGAATATTAGCTTTTTGTTCGGAAAAGAGCCTACCATTACTGGCGCAAGGACCGACAATTTTCATGGATGGCAATTTCGCTACCTATGGCGCCAAACATATTCAAGCAAGTGTTCGTTATCCGTGCGCCTCTTGACAACAGCCCCGTTATTGTTCTATACGTTCTCCTCCCTAACAAAAGTCGGGCGGCATACGAAGAACTTTTTCAATGTATAGTAGACAAATGTGAGGCTGCAGAAATAGAAATTGAGGTTGAAACAGTAGTTTCTGATTTTGAAGACGCCATATTACGAGCTGTCGTTGCTGTTTTTGGTCGGGAAGTGAGCATGAAGGGTTGCTTTTACCATTCAACGCAGTCCACATGGCGCAAAGTCCAGTGTTTGGGGCTGGCAGATCATTACCATGAAAATGGGGAATTCAGACTGTTCTGTGGTATGATGGATGGTTTAGCTCTGTTGCCCGTGGATCAGGTAGAAGAGGGTATGCGCTACCTACGCAGCAATATCCCCGAAGGTCCTCCTGAAATACATGACCTGGTGTCATATTTTGACTGCACTTACGTGACCGGGACTTACCGACAACTTAGAAGGGGGAATACAAATTTTGCACTTCGTCGAGTTCCTCCTCTGTTTCCCCCACCTGTGTGGAATGCCCATGAAGCCACCCTGATGAATGAACCCCGAACAAACAACATATGTGAGGGTTGGAACAACATGTTTCGCAGTTTAGTTGGGCACTACCACCCTAACGTCTGGAGAATAATTGGCTGGTTCCAGAAGGAGGAGGCGACCGTTAACAAAGTCATGCTACAGGAGGAAGTTGGAATAGTCCACCCCCCCCCCCCCCCCACGTAGGGCTAAGGAAAAATTTGTAAAGCTTCAAACCCGCCTGAGAACTCTGTGTGAAAAAAGAGTCCGCGGCGAGAAAAATTTGGAAGAGTTTCTTAGAGGGGTTGGGAAAAATAATATTAGCCTCAACCGCCGAATTGAAGGAGAACCTGAAGAAGAGCCAACCACAGAATAGCAACCAGTACGGCTGCAGAAGGATCTTTTCAGGTACCTACGTTTCTATGTTTTTCTCCATTTTCAGTCCAAAGACGTTTTGTCACCCGTAAAACTGAGATTTTTTGTCCAAAGACTTTTTGTCCGCCGTAAACTTGAGACTTGTTGTCCGAAGACTTTTTGTCCAAATACTTTCTATCCGCCGTTCCTTTTAAAATCACAAACCCGTTTCAAATATTCATAAGATGTATAGGCTCCAAGACCCATCGCTGTTTCCCATCGCTGAGTATGGGAACAAGGAGAATGCAGGTACGTGAAATGAACGTGTAGGAAAAATACTGGGGTGTGGTAGGCACTCGAAAGCAGGTAGGTAGGTCCTCCTGCATTCGAGTTTCATATACTACACCTCCGTTTCATAGGACTACAAAACCGCATCAATAAAAATATGTATATGTTAGGGTTAGTGGCGTTAAATTAACTCTTGAAAACAGCATGAAATGACTCGCAAGCATTTGTTGTCATGGTCGTCTCATCTGCAAATAATATTTAATTTCATTTCGTAACCTACCAATGGCAGAAACGTAAAAAATGACAGAAAAATCATAAAACTCATCCTTATAGCAGGATAGCATTCAAGTTTCAAGCAACTGTGCAAAAAAGGAGCAAAAAATCTTAATATTTATATTTTTGCTAAATAACTTTTTAATATTTTTTCTAAAACAAGTTTGAATACGGATGTTATAAAAAATATCACACGACAAAATAGTGTTCGAATGTTAGGTCCTACACTGCTTTAAAGTTGACGAAAAATCAGTTAATAAGTAATTAAAAATAGTTCTTACCCATACAACAATTCGCCCGTAATAGTTGTACACTGTACGAACGAGAGTGAAAAGCCGAGTCCCCTCGCAGTCAGAGGGAGTAAAACGCAATTCCTGAATAATACCATATCTTCCGGAGGAGTCCGTCGTCGCTAGCTGGTTGAGTACTGGAGGCGAGCGCTTTCGATGTAAGGACATCATCATCAGGCCGTCGAGAGAATAGTGATTGAAATTGAAGATGTATTCTCTCGACGGCCTGATGATGATGATGTTCTTACATCGAAAGCGCTCGCCTCCAGTACTCAACCAGCTAGTGACGACGGACCCCTCCGGAAGGTGTGGTAATAATACTTCTTACACTAGCGGAACTAACCCTTTAGATTTAATAGCAATTCCTGAAGTTTGCCTTTTCACATCTAGGGGTAAAATGTCTTTTCACTACTAGGGGTAAAAAGACGATGACCCACCTGACTGTCCTCCTTCTCGCAGATAGGTAGTATACGTGAGTTGTTCATATATCCATAAATTAGTCGGGTCTTAGCCATTGCTCACAAGGGAGACTGTGCGGCGGTGTGAACCGGACCAAACACTACCGCAGGTTGGTCTACTAAGTACAACGTTGATTAACAACGTTTATGACACCCACTCGCTGCTCAGACGGAGGCGACGAACGAAAACGAAGACTGGCAGACCGCGGGCATGAGAAAGCGAGGATTGGGAGGTTTACCTCCTCTCGTCGAGACCGCAGGCATGCGATACCCTGTCTTGTGCCAGTGTTCATATACTGTCCCCAGAGGTCTCTTGAAGGATTCAGTATAAATATCTAGTACAGTAGAAGTCGCTTAGTAGAAAGGCCGTTAAAGGAATAAGTCGGATATAAGGATAGTATCAGTCAGGTTCCGATCGGCTGTATGTAAACACACAGGGAATTGGCATGTTATAGCGATCAAAAGGACGGTTACAGCGATCAGTTTTTGAGTTTCTGGGTGTCAAAAGTCGGCGAAGTAGGTAAAAATGGCTGAAATCTCTCAAAATTGGTATATATTCACCCGAAGTGGTACCTACTGAATGATGATCCGAAACAGAAGATAACGAACTACCTACAGGTTTTAATAGATTTCCTTAAAAAAAATTCAAAATTAGGTCAATTCGCGGGGAGGGGGGGGGGGGTCACAATTCGCTAATATCGGTAAAAATGGATAAAATCACCACGAAGTGTATTATACAGTAGAAGTCGCTTATAAAGATTGGTCGCGTATGTGATTGTTTCCAGTCGGTCCCAATTCGATCACTACTTCTACTGTAGTTCGGATTGACTTACTGTTTTCCATTGTGGATTATTTGGACATGGAAATGTTGATTGGTTGTCTGTGGGGGTGAAGGTGAAGTGATTATACCAACAAAATTATGAAGGAAGAAATAATTAGTGAAATAGGTAATGAATGAAAGAATAGAAGGAGGTGGGAGCTACTGTAAGAAAAAATAATGTTACAAGGAAGAGTTCCAGTACGCCAGTTTCCCTCTTGTTGCTAAGTTATTTTGGAAGGCCACATATAATATTGAACATCCACCTACCTTTACATGTAAATGAAAGTTATCTAAACATAAATATTGATAAACACCGACATAAAATCCATAAACATTTATCTAGACATAAATACTGGTAAACACCCACATAAAATCCACGGATGGATTCAGATCGCTTTGAAACCAATACTGCACCTATCAAAAATTTTTTCAAAAACCATGTACCTACCCACTAAATATTTTGGACCGTTGAAACAGCGTATTTTCTCGATAATGTGGTGAACGGGAAGACAATCGGTGAGTACGAGCATTTTATTGGTTCGTGGTAAAAAAAGTTTTGGTAAAATTGGTTTGGGGGGCGGTGGAAATTTCCACCTTCCAAGTAGCCGCTGATTGTCCACACGTCTCCTCAACTCCATTGCCCATTTGGTCTTGTTGACTGTCCATTTGGTCTCCTTAACTTCTCCTCGTCTGAACATAGCCTTGCCCTGGTTGAGGAGATAGCAAGCAAAAGGGGTTTTCTCACGGTTGGAAAATTTATGGGAAACCTCGAAAAAGGTTTTCCTTGAGCTGTAATCGGACGAGAACGTGATTTCTGTTTCTTTAGCCTTTGCTAAGCATTAGAAAATGCTAATTTTTTTTAATTTTTTTTTTTTACCATGGATTTTGTTTTTTTGAGCCAGTAAGGTCAATAATGACAAAGCGGTTAAACGACTTGAAAATGGATTTTCTACCGTAAATTTCGGGTTTTCTCCTCTTTTCTTTTTTCCAGTAAATTAAGTTTGCGCAATTTTCTCTTGGTAGTCATCAACATCATGGTCACTCTAACACTATTTTCATCTTTTGAGTGAAAAACTGCCACGGAAAAAATGTGATGAAAAGCTAGAAATTTCACAAACTGGTGCAGTAAATACTACAGAAAATAATAACGTAAACACATAAACCCTTACGGATAGCAGCATCACATGGAGCGATCTCATTGGCTAATACGGAGAAACCTGCGGTTTCTCACAACGCGTCGGTAAAACTCCACTATTCTGATACAGTTTTTGAAGAGGAGGCTTCGTTTTAGACTTGTAGGTCCCTGTTTGCCCCCCCTGTTTGGTTGTCCCTCTCTCCCTTCCTTACCTTGTGGTGATCTATCCTCAAGGCTTATATATCAGTATCACAGATATTACTCCCTTCACAAATATCGCTTAGATGTTCTTCTGGAAACTATCAGAGATAGTAGTTATTCTATTTTCCCCGTATTAGCCGGAAGAAATGGAAGAACGGAAATAAACGAGTAAAATGCAGTTAGCCCTAGAAATTATAACAATGTGAACATATTTCAGTTACCAAAGGACCCGAAAAAAATAAACAAGAGGATTCACCATTTTCATCCCATAGTTTTCGGTTGTATTTTCCTTTTAAATCGTAACTGTAAGGGACACCGCTGAAAATATATTGCCTTTGTGAAACAAAGTTGATTCCGGTATTTAAATTGAGGTCGGAAGCCACTTGTAAGACACTAGTGGCATCGTAACTTTTACCCCGAGAACAAAAGGGTGGGTTGGTCTGTTGTCGCATTTGGCGGTGGGTGTAGTTGGTAGAGGACGGAACTGTGGGGCGAAGGTGAATTGAGGAGCAGCTTTGATCGTGGAGCCAACAAAATACTCGCAGCAAAAGGTACAACTACCTTAGGGTTCAACGTCGCGATCGACTGACTGACGTCCATTGAGTTTCAGTTTACTTATCCTCGTACTGCTCCTTGTTCCCCGCCGTTTTCGTAAATGTAACGTTTGAGCCAGAAATTGCGTCAATCCCGCAGGTTCTACCGCGACAATTCTTTTATAGTCCCTTCCGACTTTATCAGAACGGACGGACTTGAGAGACTGACGGAACGGGTCGCACCAGATGATGTAGGCAGCAGCTTCATGCTGTAGTAGCTTCAATTCAATTCAACGCGTTTATTTTCATAAATATGAAGATAATATTATTGCTATGAGTTGCGGTTATAAGTAAATTAAGTAAAGGTGCAAAATAACTTACACCACGTCCATGTCATTGAATGATAAATAAAAACTCAGATACCAAAAGAAAGAAAAAAAACCTACAATGATTGGTAGCTTATATAATGACAGTGTGTGTCACAAAAGGGCAATGTAAAGGAATGTAAAGTTATGGAAGAGGGCAAATTTTTGGTGAGGCGGGAAAAATTTTTGGATAGTTTGAAATTGCAAGAAAAGGAAAGGAAAATACTGGAAGAAGGGACCTGGGGGCAAATTAATTATTGTGAATGCTGGAAAAAAGAACGCCGGAAAAGAATTACCGCGTCTAATTTCGGCGGGTGTCGTGTGCAGGCGTCGTCGGAAAATGAGTTGCGTTAAGCCGGTCGCATCCCTTCTGTATTCTAATAATATAGATACAGATGCAACGTTATACGGCAGGGCCAAGGAAAAAAAGCGAGTGAAATGGCGGAAGAGAAACTGAACATCCAAGTGGATCGAACCGGATTGTTCATCGATGAGGTTCACCCATTTCTAGGTGCCATTCCGTACGGTCTTGTCGGTGGCAGCGAAATTGTGAAAAGCCCGTATTCCACTCGGAACATGAGTCCAAAGGATGCAGTACGAGCAAAAGTTCAATTTTTGGTCGATGGCTGGGAAAAAGCAGATTATCAACAAAAATCATAATTAGGATCACCAGGCATACACTTTAAACTATTTATTTTTAGTTCAGTCTTATAGGTTTGAAATCCTTATTAGTTTGTAACTTGTTCTGAATATCCCTATCTCCGAAAATTGTATTTTGAGGTGAGGGGTTTTTCGCATTTGTAAATGGTTTGATTTTTTCTGAATTGTTGAAACCATCCCGAGCAGTCTACGATGTTGCCATAAAATTTACGCTAAAAATCAGGGTGTATGCAGGCATCAAGCTGAGTTGAGAGCGCTCATCGCTGATTCCTCGGCCAGGTTGGCGCTGTAGCTCAGTAGTCTAAGCGACGCACTGGAACGCCAAAAGTTCCGAGATCGAAACCCAACCGGGACGGAATATTTTTCACTCCACATCAAAAATTTCCCTTCAGAACTTCATTGTACTTCTTTTTGCCATTTTAGCTAACGTTTGTCATTGATAGAATTATTTTAGCAACATTTAACACGTGATATAGGTAGGTACCTAGAAACGAGTACGGGGTTAGGTACTGAGCTACGGAGGTCTGTGATCAACATAGAAGGGTTTTCTTTCGGCATCATAAAATGACACTAGTTATCAGTCCACTTTCTAATAAACAAAACACGTGTTAATTCGACACAACTTGTCACCAATGTTATGTTACAAATGTTATTTCTTCTACATCTATCTGTTGTGTTAACTAGGTACTATGTATGAACTGTACAGTGCGTAACTGTTCCTCAACACGAATTCCTGGCTATGAGCGAGTTATTCTTGTAATTTTCATGAGTCACATAATATGTACGTCAAACGGCGAAGAATGTCGACCGTTCGACAAAACCTAAACGGGGTTTGAGGAATGGTGAATCGCCTTTCAACATCGAACTGCTGGTGCTCCATCAAGTTTTTATGACGAGTGGGCTCTTCGTCCCAGCATTTTACGATGGTCTTTGAAATGTCTGAGTTATTTATTGAAACAACGTGGTTTAGGACTCGAGCGGGTTTCTTAAAGTTCGCTCTACCATGCCCAACTTCACCGGTAGGCAGATAGAGTTATGCTCAACGAGTAACTTACGAGTGTAATTACCGACATAGTAACCATAACTAGTACCTAGTGTAGTGTCTGGAGGAACCGGTCGAAAAATAATGCCATTGCAAGAAACACAAGCAGTTGGCAATCTCAATTTGTGTACAATACGAACAGCCCTCAATACTTTCAGTTATCCCAAATTTACCATTTTGGTGATCTTCCAGTTATCCCAAATTTATCATTCAGTATTCTAGGCTGAAACTTAGGGGAAATGTAATGTGTAAATTCTAATATTTTTTATTCAATCCAACCGTGGGGGGGGGGGGGATAGCTGCCTACATTTTCGTTCATTTTTATAAAATTCGACGAAGTCAACTTTACTGGAAACAGTACCTACCATTCGAATCGGATAAAAACTGCGACCTGAGCATCGCACACAAAAAGTAGTAGGTACATACTTATAAAACACCCACCCCTTCCCCATCCGATTAAAAAAGTATAACGTTTGTGTTCTCGCTTTTCTGAATCAATTAAACGACTAGGCTAACTGTATTAAATCTAAATAGTTATTTCCGCTAGTATTAGAAGTGAAATTACCACACCTTCCGATGAAACCGGCCGTCACTAGCAGGTCGAGTAATGGAAGCGAGAGCTTTCGGTGTCAGGAAACCATCATCAGGCCGTCAAGAGAATACTCGTATCACTAACCGATGGAAAGAATTCGAGATTGAATTTTTGTCGAATGAAGGCGATGCGTGAATCGTGGCACCCCAGAAATCCGTATTGACTGTTTCTATCACCGTATTTGTCAGATCCCACGTACTCAAATAACTCGGCAAACAAGTCACATAGCTCCAATATCAAGGTAGAGAATCGCCGCTTGCAGGAGGAACACACCTATCAGGATGAATCACCAGTTTACTGGTTAAAAAAATCTAATCTTTTTCCGAGATTCTTTTAGAGCAATTCCACATTCAATTGAGGTCAGTAGAGACCAATATCACCAATTTGCCGGGTCTGAGAATGAGCAGAGTTATCAGAGATTTCCGAGTTTCTGAGAAGCGTGGAAATTTTCTAACCAGGGGTTTCAATCAACTCCGTTTAACTATTTCGAATCCATGATATTTTTGTTTTTCTTTTATTTTCGCTAGTAAGTCGCGACCAGGTCTCGGCACTGAAATTAGCGGAAGTTTTATTCCATCTCATTTTCAGACTTTTCGTCCTATTTTGCTTCCTGACTACCGAAGGAAGTGAAGAAGCCTTGGTTTCGTGACTGATTAGAAAAAAATTATTCCCTCCAAAATGAAAATTTTCACTACCATTTTGCGTTTCAGACATCAAGGAACATTTTGGTTCCGTGTCTGTCAGTCAGTGATAATTCCTTGTAACGCCCCGTTACTACCCAAAATAATGGTCGAAATGAGCTGAAATTTTGGGGGTAGGTGCGGGTTGGGACACAGATGGTCCCATACCAAAATCATTGAAAAAGTATATTGAATTTCCTCTGCGCATGCACAAACGTGAAACATTTGAAACGCCCGTAACTAACTTAAATATCGTAGAAATGAGAACAAACTGGGAGGTTCGATCAGGAATAATACTTCGATAGTTCCACATGATTTTCATTGGAATCGTAGTGTAACTTTCTTCTGAGCATGCGCGAACATGGAATGTTGACCATTTCCTTGTAACGCTTCTAACTACGCGAAAAATAGTCGTACAGCTGAAATTTTGAGGGTAAACGCTGGATAGGTCGCGAATCGTCCCTTATCAAAATCATTAATTAACTTGAAACGCCCGTAACTTCCTTAAATACCGTTGAAATGAGTTGAAACTTCGAGGGTCAAGCAGGAATAGTATTTTGATAGTTCCACTTGAATGTCATTAGAATCGCACGGTAACTTTCGTCTGCGCATGCGCAAACATGAAATTTTTGATCCTATTACGCATATAGGTTATTTATTACTACTCCATTTATTGTTATTCAATCATTTTGACTTATCATTTTGGTTTATTATTCTCTGAATAATACACCTATGTAATCGCTCAGCAAAAAATTTTTATAACCCCCCCCTCAAACTTTTTTCTTTTCCGTTTCAAGGTGCGTAGATTCAAAAAATGCAATGTCCGTCCGCCGTCCACCGTACGCCGTACGCCGTCCGCCGTATCACGTGTACAGGCTTCATTTTCAGTCTAAAAAAGTCGTTCTTTCGCACACATGCTCTATTTGGGCCCTAGTTGTGTCCCGAAACTTTTCAGCCCGATCGGAATATACCCAGGGGTGTTGTGAGTGAAAATGTGTGTAAAAATAGGTACTTTTTGCGTTTTAGCAACATGTTGGTAACATGAGCTTTTGAGGTATCGTTTTCCATGTTTTTGGGGACGAGAAAATCGAATATGAGGTCGATTTTGGCCAAGGAGTGGAAAATTGAGGTTGTACCAGATGTTCAGCTCCCAAAATTGATTTTGTATGAGTCAAAAACCTGCGAAATCGTCTGAAATCTCCATCAGTTTGTAGAATAACACTAGAAAAAGTGTCAACACGTGGATCAAGACGATTAAATGGCACTACCAATGATCAAAGTTAATTTGAAAAAAAAAAAAGATCGTACCTACCTAATTTGTGTTTTGGGGGCCAAAATTGGTGGAAACCATCGGAAATAGCTATTTCAATTATTTCACATGAAACAAACAATAAATGTACAGCCAACATTTCTGTAGAATAATAAACCCCATGTGACAAGGACTTTGCAGCGTTTTTTACCAAAGGATTCTACACGTCGATGTTACAATACATGAGGAAGCTATACGACCCACCCAACTTGGCAGACGTTTTTCATTTGAAAACGGCATTGTCCACCCACATTCACAGACTGCGGCCCTCATTCACTGCGTATTGGCTACAAGTTGCCCAGAGAACAGGAAGGCCACGCGTGAAGGCAATGCTACCTCGCCTGAGCAAGTTATCTATCCTTGTGGACCTCAGCCCCAACCTCCGCTATTGTTGCTGTAAAGAAATTCTGATTGTTTTCGTGTTTTTACCCTGAAAGCACAGCAACCTGTGGCTTCTCTCCCATTATTCCAATCCGTATTGGGGTAGCAATTAGAACTACCGAAAATTCAAGAAAACACGCCTTATCTTTTTCACTTAACTTTCCGCATATCGTACATACTGCATTCAAAATCTTCCAAAACAGATGAAGTCTCCTCTTGCCTCCTGTAGATGCAAAGGCACGGAAATCACTGAGTTGTAAATAATGCATCCTTGTAGGCGCCCGTTCTTGAACAGAAGAGAAAAATGCGAGGACGGTACGCGTCAAAAACCAATCCCAATTTTGGTCGGATTTTGGCTGTGGAGAAGTCGCTACGACGTCGCACAGTGGTCAAAAACGGCACATTTTGCGAGGAAAAAAACCTCAGTACTCTTGAATTAATCGTTATTAATCGTTATTAATCGTTTACCACATTTTTCCGGGAGCTGAGTTGAACGGAACCACTACCAAAGCCCTAAAACCTAATCCAAAAAGAATACTGTGGGAAATTAGTGGTACACACTCGATATTGACACCTTCCTTAGTACCTGGATTTTGATTCCGTCTTTTGAAAATAAGGTAACTATCTTTAGGTTTTTATTATATATAAAAAAATATCCAATTTATTTTCAAATGAAGGAACAAATAATTTTTTTAAATTAAAGTTGAAGGTCACGAACTATACTAGTATTATTTAATGTCAGCGCTTAGTAGTATGGTCCAGTAATTAGTACTGCAAACTGACATCGGCAGAACACTCATTGATTTCGATGGTATTAAGAGTAGCACTCCTTTAATGCTTCCAGATAGCATGGGTAGAATAGTAACCTTTCACACACACTCTCTCTCTCTCACGGGTAGGTAGTTCGTATTTTTTTTTTTTCTACCTCTCTTTTTCGCGACCCGACAGGGAGGCCAGCCTCTCCTTATCTTACGGGAGATTGATAAAAAGTTCGGCAATGTTCGGTTTCGTTTTGCATTCGGCTCCACATCTCCCGCTTGACTCTCCTAAGGGGTCCAGAGCTGGGCGTCCACTAGGTCGGTTGGGCGGAGCTCTGACGGAACAGGCCCGCCGCCCCAACCATCCCTAATTTGAAAGACCTATTGAAAGACAGGAATACGTTCATGAGATATTTCAGAATGTCACAGGTAAACATTTTTGGACTTCTCAATTTAATCAAACCATTAATCGAGAGACAAAATACTCCGGTTCGTCAGCCACCTCAGTAGAAGAAAGTGTTATAATACTTAACATAAGTAAATTATTCGTGTTCAAATGTAGGTACCTCATTTGTTGGCCAGTTATTCATTGCAAAAGTATGTTTCAGGGTAGTCGGTAATAAAACAAACAAAACTCAGTTAACAACCGAACATTACAATTATTTTTATGATTCTCGTCTCCATATACGCTCTGAGATGATCGATGGCAAATTTTCTTACAATAGCATCAGTGTACATAAGTAAAGTAGGTAGGTATACATAAAGAACATAATTACTGGATAAGTGCCTTATTAACCAACGAACAAAAAGTGGTATCAAACAATTTTAGGCGCAAAGGAAAACTTGAAGAATGAGTGTGATCTGATGGATTTTATTTAGTGTTCTTGGTTTGGTGAACATCAAGAGATTGTAAACTGATGTGTCGTGGAGAATGAGTGTGGTCTGATGGATTTTTTTTTTAGTGTTGTTGTTTTGGTGAACATTAACAGATTGTAAACTGATGTGCTGTGGAATGAGTCTGGTCTGATGGATTTTGTTTAGTGTTGCTGACATGCTGAACATCAACAGATTGTAAACTGATGTGTTTTGGAGAATAAGTGCGATCTGATGGATTTTGTTTAGTGTTTCTGACATGCTGAACATTAACAGATTGTAAACTGATGTGTTTTGGAGAATGAGTGTGATCTGGTGGATTTTGTTTAGTGTTGTTGTTTTGGTGAACATCAAGAGTTTGTAAACTGATGTGTTGTAGAAAATGAGTGTGATCTGATGGATTTTTTTTAGTGTTGTTGTTTTGGTGAACATTAACAGATTGTAAACTGATGTGCTGTGGAATGAGTCTGGTCTGATGGATTTTGTTTAGTGTTGCTGACATGCTGAACATCAACAGATTGTAAACTGATGTGTTTTGGAGAATGAGTGCGATCTGATGGATTTTGTTTAGTGTTTCTGACATGCTGAACATTAACAGATTGTAAACTGATGTGTTTTGGAGAATGAGTGTGATCTGATGGATTTTGTTTAGTGTTGTTGTTTTGGTGAACATCAAGAGATTGTAAACTGATGTGTTGTGGAAAATGAGTGTGATCTGATGGATTTTTTTTTTAGTGTTGTTGTTTTGGTGAACATTAACAGATTGTAAACTGATGTGCTGTGGAATGAGTCTGGTCTGATGGATTTTGTTTAGTGTTGCTGACATGCTGAACATCAACAGATTGTAAACTGATGTGTTTTGGAGAATGAGTGCGATCTGATGGATTTTGTTTAGTGTTTCTGACATGCTGAACATTAACAGATTGTAAACTGATGTGTTTTGGAGAATGAGTGTGATCTGGTGGATTTTGTTTAGTGTTGTTGTTTTGGTGAACATCAAGAGATTGTAAACTGATGTGTTGTAGAAAATGAGTGTGATCTGATGGATTTTTTTTAGTATTGTTGTTTTGGTGAACATTAACAGATTGTAAACTGATGTGCTGTGGAATGAGTCTGGTCTGATGGATTTTGTTTAGTGTTGCTGACATGCTGAACATCAACAGATTGTAAACTGATGTGTTTTGGAGAATGAGTGCGATCTGATGGATTTTGTTTAGTGTTTCTGACATGCTGAACATTAACAGATTGTAAACTGATGTGTTTTGGAGAATGAGTGTGATCTGATGGATTTTGTTAAGTGTTGTTGTTTTGGTGAACATCAAGAGATTGTAAACTGATGTGTTGTGGAAAATGAGTGTGATCTGATGGATTTTTTTTTAGTGTTGTTGTTTTGGTGAACATTAACAGATTGTAAACTGATGTGCTGTGGAATGAGTCTGGTCTGATGGATTTTGTTTAGTGTTGCTGACATGCTGAACATCAACAGATTGTAAACTGATGTGTTTTGGAGAATGAGTGCGATCTGATGGATTTTGTTTAGTGTTTCTGACATGCTGAACATTAACAGATTGTAAACTGATGTGTTTTGGAGAATGAGTGTGATCTGATGGATTTTTTTTTTTTGTGTTGTTGGTTTGATGAACATCAAGAGATTGTAAACTGATGTGTTTAGGAGAATGAGTATGATCTGGTGGATTTTGTTTAGTGTTGTTGGGTTTGTGAACATCAAGAGATTGTAAGCTGATGTATTGTCGAGAATGAGTGTGATCTGATGGATTTGGTTTAGTGTTTCCGACATGCTGAACATTAACAGATTGTAAACTGATGTGTTTAGGAGAATGAGTATGATCTGGTGGATTTTGTTTAGTGTTGTTGGTTTTGTGAACATCAAGAGATTGTAAACTGATGTGTTGTCGAGAATGAGTGTGATCTGATGGATTTGGTTTAGTGTTTCTGACATGCTGAACATTAACAGATTGTAAACTGATGTGTTTTGGAGAATGAGTGTGATCTGATGGATTTTGTTTAGTGTTGTTGTTTTGGTGAACATCAAGAGATTGTAAACTGATGTGTTGTCGAGAATGAGTGTGGTCTGATGGATTTTGTTTAGTGTTGCTGACATGCTGAACATCAACAGGTTGTAAACTGATGTGTTTTGGAGAATGAGTGTGATCTGATGAATTTTTTTTTTAGTGTTGTTGGTTTGATGAACATCAAGAGATTGTAAACTGATGTGTTTAGGAGAATGAGTATGATCTGGTGGATTTTGTTTAGTGTTGTTGGTTTTGTGAACATCAAGAGATTGTAAACTGATGTGTTGTCGAGAACGAGTGTGATCTGATGGATTTTGTTTAGTGTTGCTGACATGCTGAACATAAACATATTGTAAACTGATGTGTTTTGGAGAATGAGTGTGATTTGATGGATTTTGTTTAGTGTGGTTGACATGCTGAACATTAACAGATTGTAGATTGATATGTTGTGGAGAATGAGTGTGAGCTGATGGATTTTGTTTAGTGTTGTTGGTTTGCTGAACATTAGCAGACTGTAAATTGACGTACTGTGGAGAATGAGTGTGATATGATGGATTGTGGTATTAAATCCAAAGATAAAGAGTTTTAAATCTGCTTCTTGGACAGATGGACAGTGCCGCAATGAAGGTGTTATGTCCCCTACAGCAGCTCATCATTGCAAGTACCGTGAGGTGCATGAGCTCCTCCAGAATCCTGGTTATATACATATGTTATACATAAATATATTACATAAATGTCTATAAATATATTATTACGTATAAATATACATGAGTATTTATGACATAAATATAAAACTACATAAATATATTATTATTCTAGTGTTTTTTTGTAGTGATTGATGAGGAGAATAGACGAGTCGATCGCTTGAGTGAGAATGGTTATTATATTTGTGGCCTCTGGCTCTTTTATAGGCCCCTGACATGATCAGAGGGGGGTCGGGGGGTCCCCACTCTGATATGATACATGATTACACCTGGTGTAGGTTGTGGAGGAGCAGCCGATCACAACATTTTTATTCTATTATATTCTATTCTAGTTTATGCCATAAAAATGGTGAGAACGTAGTAGCTGAATCCGTATCACTCTAGAGGGGCTTCGTACATAAGAGATGAGAAGGCATTATACACGTCTCCAGCTGGGCTCAGTAAAAAAAAAAAAAAAAAAAACGTTCTGAACACCCCCGATCTTGGGTATTTTTTAAGCTTAGTTTTTGTGAAGTACCTTATCAGCCTTAATTCTCCCAGCCCTGCATGAATTAAACGAAAATTGCTTTATACTGCTTTATTTTATATTTGACGAATATGCACATGTGCATAGCCCACATAGATGCGGCAGACGCGCTGACTGACTGGTGAAAGTTGTGAGAACTGACTCCAATAAGGGCCGGTTCCAAAAAAATCAGCAACCACGATAGTCACGTAACCCTGGGGTTCGATTCGATTTTTCGGTAACCACGGCTTTGACGGTGTGTTCGTTCCAAAAAGTTTCATCGATCGTGGTAACCATGGTCGAATCGATTAGTTGCGTCAAAACGTCTGAACCTGGATATTGGCATGGATAGTTGACAATGGATACTATTTTTTCTCTGTTCTACTCGTGGATACTTCAAATCCAAGACTTTTGTACCAGGGTTGGTGTATTTTTCAGCTAAAAATAACGAATCCGAAGCAATTTTCTGGTAACACTGTTTTCTAATCGCGCGCGCCCGCTTGAATCTGCAACCTGATAACAACCTCCCATCTCATTCTTCCAGTGAAACGAATCTCATAAAATCTTCTCCTCAGGGCTCACTGGGTGGCCTCTGAAACATGATACGTAATGGTATGGAATACCTAAAATATAAATACTAGATAAATCAAGAGCTTTCCAGCGAATGGAGAGCGATTTTCGTGCGATGAAAACTAACGAAGTTACTACAACATATTGATAGCAACGGGTTGGTTGTAAGTAAAAACCCTAGTAAATTTTCACTTCACAGTTAACTGACAAGATTCTGAATGACCCCGAGCGGTAAGATATAATCTATGTCAATACGATAATATAAGATATTCCTGCCAAAAATGAAGCTGCAACATACTTAGTCACAACGAAATAGCACGATCCTTCAAAAAGACGTGGGGTCGTGGGGGAACATGGTAGATAACTGTAATGTAATGTGTAATGTAACACCATTTCAAGCACTTAGGTACCTATTATCTGCAATTATACTTTGTCGTATCAAACGAACGACGCTCCTTCTTTTGAAAGGCGAAACCGGTGAAAAAACTCGGTGTCACTCCAATGGTTGAAGTTGGGATGCCGGGGTCGTTGACGTAATCTGAGCGGTTCAACAACTAACGCCAGTTCATAAAAATCATCGTCGTCTTCATCGTCGATGAAATTATAAAAATCATCCATCGCGGATCGGAAATATATTACGAATTGAATTGAATTGAATAATACCTAATCGCAATTTGCAGCGCAATTTGCAGATGAGTGACAAACACAAAACAGCTGATGTTGATAGCGGCCATATGCAATTACTGTGCGCGAGTGAGGGCTTCACCTCTCGACCAATAGAATTCGAGTTAACCGTGGTAACCCCAGAGAAAACTGGGGTTGTCGAACCACAGTAATTTTCTCGAGATATTGCAAAATAAATCGATTACGAACTTTTTTGGAACTGCACTTTTTCTTACCATGGTTGGCGAACCCTGGGGTTGGCTCCAACCCTGTGGTTCAGCTTTTTTTGGAACCGGCCCTAAATCGATGATGTTCGGGCAGAACCATGAATATCAGGTGCGTCTAAAGGAGCTATTTAATTCAGAAGCGCGTGTGTCCAGTGGACCAGACAGACTCACCGCCCATGCCGCTAGATGCTCCTCTCCTGCTCTACAACAGTCCATCGAAAGAACTGGTGGGACTCCGTCGGGACCTGCACCCTTACCAACATCAAGTTTCACAAGTTCTCACAGCACCTCCTCCAACACCTGTATGGCGTCCACTAAGGTTGGTGGGATCCGAAATCGTGTTCTAGAAAGAAGATGAGCCCATCCACTGGCTCGGTACAGCGGCACAGCGTAGGACGTTCGAAAATTGTCCGCCCTGGGAGCTTCTTGATCACGGCGTGACTTGCACTGCGCCGCTCCTGGAGGTCAGGGCGGAAAAGTTCCTACATCGGTCATCCTAGGCAACGTTCGGCACTCGTGACTCTGTGAGTTCAGTCCCTTTTTTCACTTTTCAGTCGCTTTGTCAGGATCAAAATTCAAACAGCCAACAACACTAAACAAAATCCATCAGTAATATTACCATTTCCGAGTCCGTCGTCGCTAGCTGGTTGAGTACTGGAGGTGAGAGCTTTCGATGTAAGGACATCATCATTAGACAGTCGAGAGAATAATGACTGAAATTGAAGATGCTTGCTGCTTTTTTTGCGTCCATGTCCCTAAAGATTCCATGATGGGAAGTCTCAGTGGGCAGATCTCTCACGAACGGCACAAAATACACTCTCGCCGAACTGTAAATTGGGCATATGACCATTAGGTGGGAGAGGTCCTCCGGCCCTCCAAGTTTGCACACCGTACATATCTCCAATGGCTTAAACCTACCTATATCGGTAGTTATGTATAGAGAAGGACGCACTATATTTGCCAGATAAGCGCAACTGGGCTATCACCTTCTTGTAGATAAACGGCATGCCACAATGTTTATATTGAAGCTGACTGTCCTTGTCCCCCACTGATGTGGGCATATGGAAGGTCACACTGGGCCTGAGTGTTTTTGACGAACAGCCCAGACACTCACTGCTTGCTATTTGCCGATATTTCGTTATATCCAATCTCACAGTGACTGTGGGAATCTACAGGCGGCCTGGTACCGGTATAGTATGCGATCTCAGCTCGGCCTACGATCGATGCGTACGCTCCGAGGACCCAGTATTCGATATCACTAACCGTTTTGCGTTAAATTAAGCTTACATCTCTCCAAAGGAAGGTCGTCAAATCGTAGTTTGCTCCAGTTGAAGCTCGCCAAAATCAATGCCGTTTCAAGTGGTCGTCGGCTGCTTCAAATCGTCGAAGAAGGCATCGAAAATATTTGTTGGATGCAGCGAGCGCCACCATTTTTCAATCAATTGCCTATCCAAGAAACTACTGGAGCCATTATTTAGTTTTATGTTGTATCGTGTTTGTACTTGACGTGTTGTAGTCAGCTCACTAGCCTGAAAAAATAACTGATCCGACCTCGATTTCACGCTTGATTATCGGAATTTGTTAGCTTTCCTGATACAGCTATACATTCGGCAATCCCTATTCAACATCTCAACGCTTCTGTTTTCATAATTTGAGCGTCGGCATCATGTTTCCCAGTAGATCGCATTTCCTCTTTTAATTCACCTCCGCACTCATTGCTGTTCTTAACTCGAGTAAACTTTTTTTGTTCCGGTAACACGCCTTTTTCCTTTAAGAACGCACCAGTCATAATTGAAAATAACATTTATAAATCGCGGAGGAGCATGTTGACGGGGCTCACAGAACTGACTAGACATGAATAGAGGAGAAACGGGGAAGTAGGTGGAGATATAGATATGGAAGCTGAGGTGAAAGGGCGTGTCTTGAGCTTTGAGATCGCAGACGCCCGTGAAATCGCATGCTATACCGGTGCCGGCGCACGGTGGGACGAAACGCGTAACTAGCGGTTCAAAAGTCGAAAAATTAAGACTTTTTTTGGCAGTAGGAAATCTTCTCTCCTATCAGAGGTGATCTTAGAGAGATCAAAAGAAGACATAATAACTCGGGAAGTTCCCGTTGTACCGTCTGAGTAAACAAAGACGATTTGACAACCAGAGCCGATGAGAATGATAGTGCATTCAGTTGTAGTTCATGCGAGTGAGAAGAAGCTGTGGTTCTGTTTTTAAAGTGCATCCAGTTGTATTTTATGCTAGTGAGAAGAAGCTGTGGTCCTGTTTTTACACATTTTTTCCGATGGAAATCTTGGAGGGAGGTATGTAGAAAATTTTTTTGCTCATTACTTTTTCGCCTTTTTGCATAGAGTTGTTTTACCGTCCGTTTATGGACTACCATTTCCACTGGACCTAATGGAACCTGGAAACTGAAATAGTTTTGCGTTCTCAGGACCTTTCTGAAGGGCTCAAAAAAAAATTGGTTCCCGAAGTTTCCCCTAAGGGCGCGACAGAATAATTATGAAATTTTTCAGGTACGAAAATCGTCGCAGGTGACCGTTTCTTGGTGGAGGCGTTAAAGAACCGTCAGGGCGAAGAAACGAAGAAAGTCCCTACATTTCCAACTCCTCCGTGCGGAGGCCTTGGGTGGCATGGATGGACAAGTTACTCTGTTCACAATTAATACAGTCTGGAGAGGGAACAAAATACGTTCCTCCGATACGTCGCATTCAAGCTCGGCATCCTATCTTGCTATGTAAACCATCAAGACTTAATGAAAAGCTGTCGCCTAACCCTTGGACAAGCGTCGTCATATGGCCGATCTTTCTTCTTCCACAAACTAGTGAACAACCAGCTCAACTCCGCCACCCCTCCTCTCGAAAATGTGTCGGTCAGTCCCTCGTATCGCCTCTCGCTCATATTAGATCTTTCGTCTGCCGTTCTCATCCGCTAGTACAAATGCCTCCATCGTTTTCCTCGTTCAGCAAAACTCTTCATTATCAACCATCGAGACTTTGACTTTCTAACAGCGCCCTGCAGCATTTGAACTCACTTTTTACCTCCTCTCCAACAAACTTATAGCCAACAATCATTTGTTCCCTATTTTCATTCAGTAACCCCCCCCCCCCCCCCCCCAAAGTATAGATGGTTTTTTTTCTCCATATGTGACTTGATCTATTAAAGCATTGAATTAATGTGTAACTGAGCTTGTCCTGTAAAATAAATAAATGAATAATATGTAAAAGAACTCCGACATTTTGATGTACCTAGCTAACTGACACGATTAGTGATAAATACACTCACTGGTATGCTGAGCAAAATGAAGATAAACGGGCAGCTGTCGTCTCCCTTCTCAATTAAGGAAGGTTTACGGCAACTCCCAAGTAATCCAAGATTCAACCACATGTTGCAGAATCTAGCCTAGGCCGACGATGTTGCCATGGTGTCATAAAATCTGACATTCCTTGGCCAATGCCTTTATGATACGAGTCAGCAGCTAACCTTGGGTTACGTGCCAGTGTTGACCAGACTAAATATATTGCAAGCAGACAATAAGGCACAACTCATGGCAGACTCATGATGATATAACTCAAACATTCTACTTCATGAATTCAGCGCACACTAAATCACTTGTCGGGTTGACTTTTGATGAGTTGGATACGGGAATTCGAGGCGAGAAGCTCAGGTTTTCCATTTGCCAAAAAACGTAGGGTCCCAATAGTTTTCTTATCTGGATTAATTGGTTCTCGCATCACGTGTCCAGCTTAACTAGGTATGTCGGTATGACTTGCTACTGATATTTGCCCATGCGCAGGAAGTTAACGTGATGGTGTGTGTAGAGTTGTGATTCCTTCAGAGGATCAGCTGCCTATTTCAAACCAATCATACCAAAAATAAGTATTTATTTGTAACTAGCCTGAATCGGCAATACAAACGTCAACATAAATATAGTAAATTAATAATGTGTCAATAAGTATACCAATGTACCTACTAAAAATATGAAATGATTTATAATACGTCAAAAAAAAATTACGTGTATCAATGCTGAAAAAGTGGTCAAAATTGTACAGTTCATGGTCAACTGGCACACGTTTAATAATTGGCTCGAATTTCTTTAATTGTAGGTCCCCGGCCACTTGATGCTGAACACCCAACAACCAATCTGGTAGGGGTTAGTGTTCATTGACATAGCCACCCTGATTTGAGAAGGGTAGAGATTGGTGCGGTTCCTCGTGAAATAATAACGCTTCTCCGAACCTCTGTTTTTCGCTCGAAATTCACAGCAAAACCTTTGAAAAGCACACTTTTTTTCTATCTTGATTGTTTTTGTATAGTCCTAGTGAAGTGTATTTCGAGTACTTGAAAATCTCTAGCTTGGTCGAAAAAACATAGGGAATTTAGAAATCTCGATGAACCACCCTGACACTCGGATCCTAGAACGTATCTATAACGGATCAACATTATTGATTTATGACGGTTCGGCGGTAGTGGAAGGGATACCATGCGATCGAGAATGGTCGGAGGCACATTGACTGACATGCCTATTTTCTTGGGCCATCGCCCCAATGATACATTTTTCAAATGTTCTCATTGGATCGGGGAACAACTGAACCACAATGGGGGAAAGCTGAGATAAACCAAGATTGATGAATAGGCACGCCCCGAAATGCTACCGCGGACCAGCCAGCTTGGCGATTCCCAACCCCACCAGCCAACAGTACCGCTCGACGGAAGTCTCCTTTCTGCATAATATCTACATTAAACTAACAACTACATGAAAACAATCTGTTCTCGTTGTTTATAAACTGGACAGATGATAAATTAATTCAGGTCACAACAAAATCGATATAACAGAGCAATAAAAGTACTTCGACACGTCTTCAGCAATGCGCAATTATCTCAACTACACGCAGCTATTATTTAAGATACACAATTTTTTAAGGGAAAAAAACGCAGTGAGAATTGGGATAGTACATAGTTTTGGAAGACGCAGGTAACAATTATCTGAGTTCTTGATTATGAGTGATTAGATTATGACGTAGATTTGAATAATATTATCGTGGCCAAGCACTGCTGAAGATGGATCTAACATAGTAAACTAAGATGCGAATGCCAGAATTGAGAGTTGGCGTGTTCGAGAAAATGTAGTGTTTGAGGGACAAGATGGGGTTTTATATGCGGTTTTGTTTCCGAGTATAGGCAGCTAAAGTTTTGTTTTCGCTTTTGAGGTCACAACTTTTTTTGTTTACTAAAAAACAAAATTTCCACTCGCGTTTTACATTTTACAGCTTTCTGAACAAATTTTGGTTTTGGTGTCTGTCTGTCCGTCGGTGCCCGCAATTCCTAGTCACAAGCATAACTTCCTCAATACAAATCCGATTTGGCAGAAATTTTCAGGTATCATGCGGGTTGGCCTCTTGATTGTCCCCAGTCAGTTTCCGATAGGATCATGGCCTCTGCGCATGCGCAAACGCGAATTCTGTGGTATTCAACTGTTCACGAATCATTTACCCGATTTTCATGAAACGAGGGAAATGAGTCTGCCGACGACGCTGAGTGCGAAACGTTCAGACGTAGTGTAAGTTTCTTTCTCTGTGTCCTCTTTTTGTGTCCGAAGTTATAAACAAATATATATATATATATATATATATATATATATATATATATATATATATATATATATATATATATATATATATATTCGCTGCTCGCTGGCCTACCACCTCTTTGTTGAATCCGGGGGTGGTTTTTTATGAGTCAAAAACCTGAAATCAAAAACTGTCTGAAATCACCATCAATGTGTACAATAACATTGGAAAAAGTGTAAACAGGTGAATCAAGACCATTAAATGCCACTACCAATGATCAAAGATGATCTTAAAAAAAAGAAAAAAAAGCGTACCTATTTCATGTTTTGGGGGCCAAAATTGGTAGAAATCATCAGAAATAGCTATTTCAATCATTCCACATGAAAGAAACAATACATTTAACAGCCAACAAAAATCTCTAGAACTCCAATACAATAATAAACCCATGTGACAAGGACTTTGCAGCGTTTTCCAATGTTATTGTACACATTGATGGTGATTTCAGACAGTTTTCCAGGTTTTTGACTCATAAAAAATCAATTTTGGTAGCTGAACCTTTGGTAAAACCTCAATTTCCGCGTCTTTGGTCAAAATCAACTTCATATTCGGTCTTCTCGTCCTCAAAAACAAGGAAAAAGATACCTCAAAAGCTCATGTTACTAACATGTTGTTAAAACGCAAAAGTACCTATTTTTATACACATTTTCACTCATAACACCCCTGGGTATATTCCGATCGGGCTGAAATGTGTCAGGTCACAACTAGGGCCCGAATCGAGCAAGTGTGCGAAAGAACGACTTTTTTAGACCGAAAATGAAGCCGGTATGCGTGATACGGCGGACGGACATTGCATTTTCTGAATCTACGCACCTTGAAAAGTAAAAGAAAAAATTTTGAGGGGGTGTTATAAAAATAAATTTCTTGCTGAGCGAATACATAGGTAGGTGTATTATTCAGAGAATAATGAACCAAAATGACTAAAATTTCAATGTTCAACTTTATTCTGTTATGGAAGGCGGCTAGAGTGGGGGTAATTATATAAGGTTGAACATTGATATCTTCGTAATTTTTAAACAATGATACCTTTTTCAAAGAATCTTATACTGTAAGAAAGAGATAATTCAATATATAATTACCCCCACTCTAGTCCAACTACCTCCCGTAACAGAATACACTTGAAAATGGAAATCTAAGTGATTGTTAAACAATAATACCTTTTTTCACGGATTTTATACAGTATGTATATGATAGTTCACTACATAATTACCCCCACTCTAGTCCAATTCATGTAACACGGATATTATACAGGATCTGGCATTTTTCGGACCAATAGCTAAAATTTAAGTTTTGTGATCTACAGGTTGGTATTGTTTGTCACGAGTTTATTTTCGTTGCTCGTTAGGCTACCCCTTCTGTGTTGTACAAAGGGTAACTTATTGGGACTTAGGTTCCGGGAATTTGGCCGCTCGCCCCCGCCACTATGGCAGAACTTTGATCTTCATTGTTTATTTCTTACTGTTTTCATGAACTCACGCGCAAGGCAGTTGGTTATATTCGCTGCTACAAGGCGGTTTGTTATATTCGCTGCTCGTGCAACTAGTGGCTCGTGTTTATTTGGTATTTATATTCGCGTTTATCGAGTAGCTCGTGTTTATTTAGTGTTCATTTAGTGCTCGCGTGTGCCTCTCAAGATGAAGCCGCGTACAAAACGCATCCTGCAGTTTGCCGGCCCGAGCAACGTTATCTCGTAAGTTGTCTTTGCCTGTTCGAGTTTTTTGCATTTTATGTAGGCTGCTCTGTATTAAGTGGCATAAAGGAAGACCTCCATGTCCACAACTAGGACTATCAAATGAATTGATCATGAATATTCATCCTGACGAGGGTGAACTGTATGCTGACGAATGACCTTTCGACCACTCTTATCAATTACTTAGCAATCAGTGGACTACGGTACCGTACGAGTCGCGTACGACCACATCTTCACTGTTGCATTAATTGTTGGTGCTTAGTTCATTCCTTACGAATATACCTAGATTATGTTGACTTTTCCAACAGGTGGAAGTACTATTTTATGAGGTCGGTTGCATATCCCTGCCAACATTTTATAGCCCGACAGGATGAAATTGAAGAGGCGACCACTGAAGGGATTTATCACGTCACAACACGAGGGAAATGTTTGGCATTCCTGATTTTTTCATCAGGTAAGTAACCTGAGAACAATGTTCAATACTGGCTCATCGTACAACATCAAAACCGAGTCATGATACTAAAAGGCATTTTTCTCCATATTGCAGACGACCGAACATCGCTAGTCAAGCAGGGGCGCGGATTTCTCAAATACCAACGACTGCGAAAATCAACAGACCGTTCTGTTGAGTCCCAAACTACGCCCGTCGAAGAAACTGATCGTGCAATACGCCACACGAATGTTGTTTCCGGTAAGTCGAACTTCATACCCATACCTAATGGCACGGTTCTCCATCCCCAACCTAGACGGGGCTATTCAGTTCCATGCCGTCATTGTAAAAAGAAAAACAGTGGTAGGTACTATTTGCAAACAAGTGGCTCGGTCATTGGTCTACAAATGGGTTTGTTTTTCTTAAACAGAGGAAGTTTGTAGATAAACAAGGTACATATTTTTTAGACCTTGAAATCGGTATTGCAATTCCTCCGCTCCTGAAACTTTAGGAATAAGTCCCTCTTGGCACCTGATTGAAGAATCCAAAGAGTTATTCAGGGGGTGAGGGAGATGTAAAGATCCCTTTTTTTATGTTTTTCGCTTATAACTCAAAACGCTGCAAATTATTACACTGTTTGGATATGAAACTATATTTATTGATGATTTGCGACTCCCCGAATTATTTGTTACTTACTAACTACCTAATTATTTAGCAACTACTCGGCATGCTTTAGTCATCTATTACTTATATTCAAATTAATATTGTTATTGTTGTTTGTTTATTCTTTTTTTGATAATTCTTTATCCCAGTTACTTGTTATGGGCATATATTATTTATAATCCTCTCAACGTTGCACCGCCTTCTATTTGTTGATGTGTGGAATCGACCGGGACGTTCCGGACTACTGATAACGGACCGGCTGACGGGTGGCGAGAGCCGAGACCGGACAGAACGAAGCCGATTGCCGTGCAAGTGCCATCCTTTTATTTGCGAAGTTGAGTTACCCAACCACATCTTCAGAAAATTTAATAATCGACGGCCGCAACTGTTTTATAAGTGCCGGACGATCGAAAGTATCGCCGTCGTCAACGGGTACCCGTCGTGTTCCGCGATTTCGCGAAGTAGGTACTTACCTATCCATTTTGAACGTGGACCGTACTTACCACACCCCATGACGTCCGAACGGCCAGAGGAAGTTCCCCGGAAGTATACAGGTACTTATTTCGCCATAAATAATATAATATATGCCCAGTTATATTGTTCATGCCTTTATTGTGATCAAACCTGGGAAGGCAAATCCCGTCTAGTAATACACGAAATACTCATTAACACCCCCCTAAATACAGTCCCACACCTCTTCTTCTCTTGTATGTGTCTTGTGTAGGTAATTTAATACCGAAACAAAACATTACACAATGGTTTATTATTCACCTGTATAGATGCCCCTTCTGCGTAGCTCACTGTTTTCTGTGGTTAAAACCTACCCTCGAGCTCCTCCCAGGAAAGCCCTCAATCGAGTACTGAAGCCGGCCCGGGAATTGCAGTTTCATAAAAATGCGCCGGAATTAATAATTCAGTCATCAATTATTTTGTTGTTATTCATGAAGCATAACGTTTTTTCGAGTTACACAAGTACCTACCGATCAACAAAATCAAAAAGATCCATCATTCTTCAAATGAAATAATATCGCAGAACAACGAACTCGACTTCAGCCATCCGTGATTATAATCAGGTGATCCCTAGCAATGATATCTGGGCCGGATTTATACCGTTTCATTCCCGATCATGTTGACAAAGCTTTTCGGTGCAGACGAATGGCTGATCGTACAGTGATTCGGGCGGTCTCAAAAAATTATTTAATTTGAGATCAATTTAAAAACGTTTAAAAAAAACCCATACCCTTCTATTGAGTTTTCGATCTACGGCGTTCTGAAAATTTCATCCCCTACCTATTTTTCACCCCTTAGAGATTACTGACAGTAACGCCGAGCTTCGTGGACCAGCTAGACCCCAAACGGCACCCAAAAACCAAATTTAATTAATCTTGGCCCATGGTAACTAAGAAAAATGCGAAGTACGGGGTACGGCGTGCGGCGGACGGACAGAATTTTTTATTCCATTTCCGGATTCTAGGTAGGTATCTCTAATTTTGAGGGAGGGGGGGAGGGGGTGAAAAAATTGTCTTCACGCTCGATTGAAAATAATAAATCAAAAGGGCGTGTCGCACAAGAAAAACCACTCAGATCAATGTTAAAGGGCATTGAATTCTGCATCAAATGAGCACCACAACTTCACATTTACCTGACACGTTCAACCTTCTGGACCCTCTCGATCAGCTTTGAGACTCTGTTTTTCTTTCCACACATCCGTCTACATATACCATGCTGGTCTTGCAGATTTGTTTCCTGAGGATGGAGGACCCAGTGGCAGAGAACGTACGCCTCCAACACAATTAGCATGTGGTATGTATCCATCTCTTTCTATTCTATCTATATTCTTCACTGCATTAAGGTACATGTACACGGGCATGTTGATATGTCTAATAATTCATAATTTCTGTCTTGCTTCAGGTCATTCTCATGGTGTAGGCGAGGGGGAAGGAAAAACATCACCAGACTGGCCCTCTCTTCTACAATCACCTGGTGTGTAACTTTTGCTTCCTCACCACCGAAGATTGGGAAGCTTTGCATTCGAGCAAGAGCCTAAAAAAATTGATGTCCTCCTAACTGAAAATTTCCACTCGCATTTTGCGCTTCAGGCATCAAGGAACATGTTTGATTCCGTGTCTGTGTGTCCGTCTCTCTGTATGTCTATGGTAAATTCCTTGTAACACCCATAACTACCCGAAATAATGGTCGAAATGGGATAAAATTTGTAGGGTAGATACGGGTTGGGTAACATATGGTCATTGAAAAAGTACTGTAACTTTCGTCTGCGCATGCGCAAACATGACACTTGAAACGCCCATAACTACCTTAAATATCGTTGAAATGGGTTCAAAAGTGGTCAGTCAGGAGTAACACTTTGAAAGTTCCATGTGAATTTCATTTGAACTTTCGTCTACGCATGCGCGAACATGAAATGTTGACCATTTTCTTGTAACGCTTCTAACTACGCGAAAAATAGTTGCAGAGAGCTGAAATTCTGAGGGTGCACGCGTGTTGGATCGCTGATGGTGATTCAAGGGAGGAAGCTATACTGCCTACTCGAAATTGGCAGACGTTTTTAATTTATTTCAGTTGGTAACTGCAGATTGCGAGGCCCACAATTTTCACATCTCCAGCAACGTCCGGCCTAAGTGTCTATTTCTATCTTATTATTTCTACATTATGAAGATGATCAAATTCTTTGTTCGGTATCTAGATGCCTGTGACACGGTTTGGGAACCGCAAAGAGCTGACGTATCCGAGGCTCATCCCGCCATCTCAACTTTGGGCACCTCCTGCTCCACAACGCAATCACCATCTGGTATGTTTGTATTAATCGCAATCTATTATTTATCTACTTTTCAGTGAGTCGTGTTAAGTAGCTGAACATGCACACAGAATGCTACAATTTCTAACTGATCATTTTTCTGTCTTGCTTTAGATCGTTCTCATGATGTTGGCAAGGGGGAAGTAGAAACATCACCTTTACTATCAAGAGGTATTTGTCATTCTTGCTATAGGACTTGCTGAAAACTTATAAAAGAACAATAGACACCTTATAAAATTCGTTCGGCCGTGATGCAGATACTCTACAGTACCAACAGGGAAATTCGGTCAAAAATTCATGTGGGTGGGGCATATTCATTGTTGCGATCTACCCCTTCTTTCCGTACTTTTCTACCCAACATCACTGAAAACCTGATCCGAATCATTCTTTATTACAGGAGGTGATGCTCATTCAATATTAGAAGAAATCAACATCAAAAATGACGATGAAGTTAACAGATCAGATCAAAAGAAGAAATTAGGAAGACCAAAACATTGCTGCATATTCTGCAAGAAAGTCATCACTCATTTCTCGAATCACATTAAGAAGCAGCATCCCGAAGAAGATCCCGTCAAAGAGTACGTCAACAGTCGCTCGGTAAAATAAAAGACTCAACGGATGAAAGAAATTATTCACGAAGGAGACGCATGGTACAATGCTCGGAACATACAGTCACTAATTTGTTTATTTGTTTATTTGAGTACAAAACGGGCTACGCCCAATTTAAATATTAAATTACAATGTATACGTCAGCTGGCCGGATGTACATTATGTATTTTTACAAACATTATTGGTTATATAGGGATGGATTTACAAAGGAGGAGACAATGAAAAAAATAAATGATGACAATGATAAAGTAAATAATACTGGGGGTAGTCAGAGGGAGGATGATGAGCGGAGAGCATGGATTATAGAATTCCTGAAAGTAGTCTCGGAGCCATGGAAAAAATCTAGTTGGGGGGCCAGCCCTAGTACGTAATTAGCTTGCCTTGGAAGCCGAACCAGGGGGCTGTGACAAAGGTAGTTGGCTGGCTGAAACGGAACGTGAAAAAGAGGAGTATGGCGAGAGCGGTAATTTGGGGCATTTAGGGAAATCACGGCGAGAAGTGAGGGGCAATCAACTTGGTTGTTAATTAACTTATGGAGATAGACCAGGTCATTAGACACCCGCCTCAACTCCAAGGAATCAATGTGGTATTGCTCCATGAGCGGCCCAACATCCCTCCGTGATTTGAATGCAATGTACCGGAGAAACCGATTTTGGATCCGTTCCAATCTATTTTTATGGATAGCATAGTAAGGAGACCATACAATACAGGCATACTCCATAATAGAACGCACCAAGGTTTTGTATAAAAGGGTGAGAGTGGTCGGATCGGTAAAATCTCTCGTGGATCGCTTCAAAAACCCAAGGGCTCTCATAGCACGCGCTGAGATCCCGTCGATGTGATCATTAAAAGTTAAGCGACGGTCAAACATCACTCCAAGGTCCTTAGCTTGAGCCTTCCGCTGAATCAGTGAGTCATCAATGAAGTAGTCATACGAAAAATCTGACTGGTTACGAGAGAAGGTGATGACATGGCACTTAGAGGGATTGAGAGAGAGATGGTTTACACTACACCACACTCCAAGACGGTCTAGGTTTTTCTGTAAGATTTGGCAATCCGCCTCAGATCTGATGCTGAGAAAAATCTTGAGGTCGTCGGCATACAGCAAGAATTTAACTCCGTCAAAAATAGTGCCAATGCTGTTAAGGAGGAGCAAAAAGAGCAATGGACCCAGGTGGGAACCCTGTGGAACTCCCGAAGAAGCCACAAAGGGAGTTGACAGCACGTTCCTGTGTTTCACAACCATTTGCCGATTCAACAAGTAGCTTTTGAGCCACCTGAGAAGGGGCCCGTGAACACCCAGAGCCTCAAGCCTAGCAAGGACATGTGCATGAGACAGCTTATCGAAGCACTTGGCAAAGTCGGTGGAAACTGAATCCACCTGGTGGCCATCACCGAATGCACTCAATATATCCTGCTGAAAACACAGCAGGTTGGAGGTTGTGGACTTGCCAGAGAGAAATCCATGCTGCTCCGGGATGATGAACGGAGTGAAGAGAGGGCTGATCTGCTCTAGGACTAGCTTCTCCAGAGTTTTGGGTATGGTCGAGATTGTGCAAATGGGACGATAGTTTTCTATGTTTGATTTAGCTCCGGATTTATGAATAGGGGTCACGAAAGACGTTTTCCATATAGATGGGAAGGTGCCAGACGTAAGTGACAGGTTGAAAAGATGCGTGAGGGGTACAGAGAGTATTGGGCAATTGTGGAGTAGGATGGGGGGCACCTGGTCTGGACCCATGCCCTTCGAAGGATTAAGAGTCATCAGCTCCTGTCTCACCCGCCCCTCCGTGACCACGACCATATTTATGGATACAATTTGACTGGGAGGGTACGATACAAGGCCTGAGTAGGGTGGTTCGTATACGGAAGAAAAATAGTCGGCAAAAAAAACCGACCGTAGCCAGAGGGTCAGAGGCACAGGTACCCCGGAAAGACATCCGATCAGGCAAGCCATTGAGGCCATCAGTGTAGTTGATGTAGTTCCAGAATGATTTAATATCGGTTTTGATAGATGATTGGATATCGGATATATAGGAAGCATATAGTGTATCGGAAAGCGAATTACATTGTGATCTTAGTACTGAAAATAACTTATAACATTCCTCAGAGCCCGACATCTTCCACCGAGCATGGGCAGCACGCTTTTGTTTAACGAGAGAGATTAACTCCTTTGAGAACCATCTTGGGAAGTTGCAGCGTAGATCAGTAGTTATTGGGACGAATGAATCAATAGCAGCCCATAGAATCCTGTAGAATTTATTGGTTGCGAGGTCCACTGAGAGCCCATTTAAGACACCCCAGTCGAAGCTTTCAAAGAATGCATTCATTGCGTTGTAATCACCTTTTTTGAAGTTGTAGTTGAATCGCGGAGGGTTGAAGTGAGAGCAACTTGTTTGCACTGGTATACGGCATTCGAAGGGTGGATGTGCAGGGTCGATGCCGAAGATCGGTGCAGTGGCAGATAACTTTATGGTTTCAACGTTGGTAAGGCAAAGGTCCAGCACGTTATTGAAAGCATTGTTGAGTGTGTTATACTGCCTAAGAGCCATAAGTTGTATAAACTCATAAAGCACTCTACTCTTGTTGGTACTGAAAGCCGAGAGATTGTCACCATTCCAAGAATCCCAGCTAATTCCAGGCAGGTTGAAATCCCCATTAACTAGGAATTTGCAGTCTGGGTAAAGAAGGCTTACCGATTCAAGCTGATCCAAGTAATCCTCCACTAAGTTCACTGGTTGGTAGCTAGGAAGATAAACGCAGCTCAATATAAGTTTATTTGAGGGGAGTACCACAGTAACATGCTCCACAGAGTCGTGGGGAGGGAGCCATTGAAATGCTTCAAGCTGCTTAGAGACAGCTACTAAGACACCGCCCCCAGTCTGCGACTTAATCGTGTTGTTGGATGGAGATCTGTCAGTTCGGAAGATATTGAAACTAGATAACCTTAGCTCCTCGGACTCTACATTTGCTGAAAGCCAGGTTTCGGTGAAGAATAGGATATCGTAAACTAGATGGGGCGCTTGGTGGTGCAGTATGGAGAGTTTGGTGTTGATGCCTCGAATATTCTGGTAGTAGCAGGATAAGAATGACGTGGTATTGTAAGGAGGCAAATCGCACCTACCCCCGCGCTGCGGGGGAGTTAATAGTTTTTTGCGTTGGTGGATGTCTTAGGTACAATCTGAGGAACACCTGAAACGTATTTAATGGTGAGGTCGGGTTCGCCCATATCAATTCGTTGTTGGAGCTCAACACGTAATTTAGCTAAGTGATCGCGTTGAAGCATAGTCTTATCGGAGGTAGCACGAAGTATAGGGGGTTTGACGGAGCGGTTGGCTGCTAGGATTCTAGACGCAATCGATGGGTTGTTAAATATAGCCTTTATGGGACGAGCGCGGTCAGGTGAACGCTTACCAAGACGGAATAAGCGCTGCACAGAACCCATGAAATCGGGGGATAGCTTGCTCAACAATTCGTTCAAGAATGTTGAGTCATCAATTAATGCAACCTTAGGATCAGCTGACCCCGATTCGGGGACTTCAAAAATTATCAAGTTGCTGGCACGTCGCCGACGCTCCTCGAATTCAGCAAACGCCAACTCCACATCACCAACCATAGAGGTGTGCGATCCCACAGCGTTAGATGAGGAAAGCTTAACTTCCAAGGACTGGATACGGGCACTAAGATTCTCGTTTTTCAGTTCGGCGACCTCTGATTTCAGGGCGGTGACATCGGACGAAAGAGAATCGTATTTTTGTATGCAAGAATCGAGGCTATTCTGTACGACAGTCAACCGGTTGGACTAATACCGTTGAAGAGAGCTGCAAATCCAAAACCTAGGATTAAATGCAGTCATTGCGAAATGTTTCTGAGCGCTAAACATGTACCCTCCCACATCCGCCACCACCATCCCGGCCAGCAGGCGATAAAACAGGTATTGTGAAAGCAGCCCTGCCCCAACCTGTTGCTGTACTCGCAGAAGTTGCCATGAACGGTTCTGTAATGGAGTTTACAAAGACGATAAGGAGTCATGAAAGATTCGACCTCCTAGTTGCTGACCGGTACCTCATTCTGCACGCCAACAGCATCTTCCAAAACGCGTTCAACAAGAAAAAAATAGTTGCGGCTCGTCCTGCGAATTGTTTTGGAAATGAAGAAAATTGACGAATCATTAAAGACCTCCGTTGACTGCGTTAGTAATTTGGCCTTTTTGACTTTCATAAGAGCTATAGCCAATATGTGCGGGCGATTTGCACAAAATTTCAAGAAATCCTCTGTTGTTAATATGTACGGGCAAGCGTTCAAAAAATTTGCTAAAGCAGTGGAAGCACTTTTGATATGCGACGATCGCATCGTAAAGTCCACTCACGTGACACGGTTCCTCCAGCTCTTTAATAATCGGTTCAGCGTGGAAGTTGGGTCGGTTGTAAAGCAGCAGTAGGAAATCTCATCCGCCTCAAGAAAGGAGGAAATTCCTCTGATGGAGGATGTAGTTAAACTGAATGACCACATCGTTTCGGTAATCACAAACGCGACAAGTGCTTTGAGGAAGGAGTTTACAGTACAGGCGTACACGCAATTAGTGAACTCCCTTTTTCTGCGATGGTGGGTATTCAACCGCAGGCGTGTTGCCGAAATTGAATACCTCACCATTGACCATTGGGAAACAGCTGTTGAGCTTGACCCCAACAGCGAAGCATACCATCTACTTTCAGCAAGTGAGCAAATGATGTCTTCGTCATTTAAACGATTGTCAATATGTGGGGAAACAGGCAGGATGGTGTCGCTTCTGGTCCACAATTCAGACTTTGACGCCGTAAAAGAGATGCTGAATCACAGAAGTAATGCTCAAATTCCTGCCTCCAACCGGTTCCTGTTCACAACGGCGATAGGACGGGTAAACGGTTCGGCAGTAATGCGAAGTTACGCTGAGAAGTGTGGCGCTACCACGCCTAGACTTTCACGAGGTACCCTCCCCCGCAGACACGCAGCAGTCTGCGCTCAGTACATCAACCTGGGAACGGAGGTTCTGCGCCAACTCTCGTAGGCACTTGGGCACTCGGTCCGAACCCACTTGGAGCACTATCGGAAGCCCGAAGCAGCGCTACATCTTGGGAGAGTATCAATATTGATGTGTGCCCTCAACAACGGGACCATTTCTAAATGTAAAAACCTCACATTAGATGAAATAGATATCAATGAATTGAATGAGGCTGATAAAGACGAAGCCGAACAAGCCCTCCAACATCCCCAGCGTCCAGTTGCATCAACTCAGCCAACTCCACCATTGGCCAACTCACCAATGCCCTCGACTTCTCAAGGCGACATGAAACCCCCATCGGAGTCATCAGCATCTAACTTCTCAACTCGAAAGAGGAAAGGTCGAGGGGAGGAAGCATGGATTCCTCTCCTTGGGGATTCCTCTGAAGAGAGTGATGGAAGCCCGTGCACACCTCCCGTCTCTCCTAAGAAACGTCATAGAAGGTCTGCTCCTAAACGGAGGTGGGAGACACCAGAGAAGAAAGCTTTAAAAGCCCATTTCGGCGTATCTCTATTCTCCCCCAGCAGGAAAATCCCTACATTGCCTCAGATTTCTGAGGCAATTAACAACTTTAATTGTTTAAAAAAACGCACGCCAGAACAAGTACATGCGTTCATTCATAACCCGAGGGAGGGGAATAAAAAACGCGTTCTACAGTGTAACTTTCTACAATGTACCTTCTACAGTCTACTCTATACATTTCTTGAAAAATATAATTTTATCTCACATCCTAGTATTATTTTTGTAATCCACATTTTTATTTCTCACATTTCCTGGGCTCAACAATGGTGATGGTGGTGTTTTTTTCATTATTGAAGAAAAGGAACTCTACAATGTACCTTCTACAGTGTACCATTCTAAAAATGTAACTTTGTACAGTGTGACGTTCTATAACGTACCTTTGTGCAATGTAATTTTCTACAGTGTACCTTCTACAATGTATCTTCTACAATCTACCCTATAAATTTCTTGAAAAATAAAATTTTGTCCATCCTAGCATTATTTTTGTATTCCACATTTTAATTTCTCACATTTTTTGGGCTCAATAGTGGTGATGCTGTTTTATTATTGAAGAAAAGAAACTCTAATAATCTCCAACCAAAATTTTCACATAAGTAACAGATACTTTATACTCCTCAGAAAAATTCAAGTTGTTTCACTTTTGTTCTAAGATCTCTTCTTGTTATCGAGCTTATACGTCACCCTGGCCATCACTCTCTTGGTTGACGCTGTAAATTCAAAGTGCGTAAAATTTCCAGTCTAACTAGTGTCCAATAAAAATTGGATGAGTGGATTATAAGGGTAAATGGAATCTGACAAGTGACATCTGATCAGCATACGTTACAAAATGATGCTCGCATAAAACCGGATGAGTAACTCCCACGCCTGTCCCTAACATACCAAATGCCACCACCAGTGGTACTGTAAATAATGCGCCAGGAAATGAACAAGGCCAAGGTGATCGAACCCATATAGGCCAAAACCACGCTCTGCTACAGCGTAACTGTCAGTCATCCCTAAGGGGTGAAAAATAGGGGTTGAAATCTCCAGAACGCTGTTTTCTCGAGTTTTTTTACGGTTTTAAATACCTAGTTCTCGAACTTGAAGGTTTTTTAAGACCACCCGGAGCATTGTACGTCCAGCCGTTCGTTCACAGTTAGGCCCCGACGTTTGCACCGACAGGCATTTTCAACAGGATGGTGAATGAAATTGTACACATTCAGCCCAAATATCATCACTAGAGACGCGCTAACAATCGGGAACTGGCCCGAGAACACCATCGCTAGGGAGCAACTGATTAAAATAACGGAGTATGAAGTAGAGTGGGTTGTTCTGTGATATTATATCATTTGAAAAATGATGGCTCTTTTGGAGTTTGTTGATAGGAAGTGAAACTTGAACAAATGTTGAAGTATTATTGATGGGTAAATCATTGCACAATGGTAAATTATTACCCAACGGTTCAATGTACCATCTACGTAGAAGGGGCTGAAGTTTGTTGGTAGGTACTTTTGCAACTTCTTCACTCCACATCACCTATTTCCCTTCAGAACTTCATTATTTGCGTTTCTTTTTGCCATTTTAGTTAGGTACTGTTTGTCATCGACAGAATTATTTTAGCAACATTTAACTCGTGATATAGGTAGGTTCCTAGTAACGAGTACGGGGTACTAGCGAAGGGAGGATCTGCCATCTATATAATATGTATAGAATAGTACATATTATGTTATATAGACGGGTTATACCTATACAGAGAGCTGTGATCTGTAACAGAAGGGTATTCTATACAAAATAATAAACCGTTGTGCAGGGATTTGCAGCGTTTTTACTTCCATCTGTTCGGATCGGGTCGCTCTCCTAAATACCCCTAATGAGATAAATTCGAAGCAAACATAATATTATTATGTTATATGCTTGATGGTGTTGTAAGCGGGGCCGTCCAGATAACTCACCAAGTAATGGAAGCGCTCGGTGTTAGGTAAGGAAGCCTCATCCCTGATCAGAGAAGAAAACAATTGTTTGAAAGCAGCCCAATGTGTCATATCTCCACTAAAACGCCTGATAGGGATTTTAGGTAGTATGGTTCTAGCTTGACCTTGTGTCATATCAAGGTTAGGTATAAAAGGACGAGGTGCGGGATTATTTAGAGCAGAAAACCTAATATGCAAACCTTTTGCTTCAAAATAACAATCTTGGATACTATCATAATAATCCTCATCCTCACTAGAGGGAAAAGATGGAGTGACACCATGGTCAACACTGTAGGTAACAGCCTCCTGCCACGCATCTTCAAAAGAGGTCATAAGTTCCTCAATTGAAGCCATCATGCCGTTAAAGATAGTAAGATCAGGTGCCTGAGTACTGATCAATGAATTTCCTACAACAAAAATTCTCCTAATTGCTGTCCCTTTGCGTTTGTACTTGGATGCAATGATATTAATTCCCCTAAGAGAAACACCATCATCAACTGACATGGTTAAATTGATTTACGTGCAAGAATATATAAATAGGTATAGAAAAATAGATATTTGATAAAAACAACAACAAAATTAGATGCCTACCTAAAGGAACAATGATAATTGAATGTAACCTAAAGCACAGAAAGGACTAGAACTATGAAAATGACTAGAAAGTTGGTGTGACTATGTGAGCACCACTTAGTGGAAAGCAAATGAATGTAATGATAGGGTGGTAAAATCCGGCTCGAATTGACCAAATGTTTCGCCTAAGACCTACTGGGTTGGTTTCAGTAATTGTCCTAGAACTTAATAATTATGTTGAAAAGATAATAGTTGACTAGAAGAAACTCGAAGGACCACCTCAACTGAGGAAGATTAGATATTGACACTCAAGTAGGTACAAACAACTAATAGGGACTAAGGGTGCTCAGAGAGATTAAAGACACAGATATTGATGAAACACCAACATTCACTAGTATTTATTGAATATAGGAACCTTGTGCTTTGGGATGAATAATGTGCAAAATTGCATAACCTGCAGTGGCCACTGGCAAATTGTTATCTGGACATCAATTGAATTAATAAATATTGATTAGGTACGTGTGCTTGTAGAGAATATTATTCTTATCTGATTGATGACTAGAGTGGTGACTGGATGATGTAGATGGTAAAGCTGTAGGTATTCCAAGGTGTTTGACTGGACGTCCAACAGGTGGTTTTCCAAGTCCGATAAAAATGCTGGTAACTTCTTCACTTGATCGGAGATATGTTAGAACGCTGATGGATATGATGGAAATGATGATGGTAACATAAATTAGTGAGAGAAGATGACGGTAACTTGGATGAATTTCGATACGTATCACAGGTGAATATTACCACATTAGCACACAATGTCGTTGTAAAAGATGGCGACGCAATCCTCTCATTTTGATATGAAGACTCCCACCTGTTGCCCCTTCCTCCTGGAAACAGTGATGCTGAGGATTGATGGTTGGGAGATGTTGTCTGATGTCCTTATAAATAGCACAAGATTTAGGTCAAAATAAATATAGCACAATTAAACAATAAGTAATTTACCTAATATTGCACAGAAAATAAATTAATAACAATAATAATATCACAGTCCTGTCTTATAGCATCCATGGAGTACTTCCCAGTGTAATTCCTACATGATGATAGTGGTGACAATATTGATAACTGATAAATAGATAGCATTGATTAGGGACTTGGGAAGTTTTATACAGGAACTTGAATGTGATAATATGAACAAATATTGGTGAGGTGCAAAAAAATGATGTGCTCATGAAAGGGAAAAGGGATTTTGAAGGAAATAGAAGTAACTTGTAGGTGATGGCTGGTAATGTTGAGAATTCAAGTAAGTCTGAACAGATACCTTTTTTCATGGATTTTATACTGTAAGAGTGAAATATTTCATGTAATTACCCCCATCCTATTCCAACCACCTCCCGTAACAGAATAAACTTCGAAATTGAAATCCCTGTGATTTTTAAACAACGATACCTTTTCTAACGGATTTTATACTGTAAGAGTGAAATAATTCATGTAATTACCCCCATCCTATTCCAACCACCTCCCGTAACAGAATTAACTTCGAAATCGAAATCCCCGTGATTTTTAAACAACGATAAATTTTTTCACGTATTTTATACCTGTTAGAATGAGATAATTCATGTAATTACCCCCACCCTATTCCAACCACCTCCCGTAACAGAATAAACTTCGAAATTGAAATCCGCGTGATTTTTAATCAACGATACCTTTTTTCACGGATTTTATAATGCAAGAGTGAGATAATTCATGTAATTACCCCCACCCTATTCCAACTACCTCCCGTAACAGAATATACTTCGAAATTGAAATCCGCGTGAATTTTAATCAACGATACCTACCTTTTTTCACGGATTTTATAATGTAAGAGTGAGATAATTCATGTAATTACCCCCACCCTATTCCAACCACCTCCCGTAACATAATAAACTTCGAAATTAAAATCCGCGTGAATTTTAATCAACGATACCTTTTTTCACGGATTTTATAATGTAAGAGTGAGATAATTCCATGTAATTACCCCCACCCTATTCCAACCACCTCCCGTAACAGAATAAACTTCGAAATTGAAATCCGCGTGAATTTTAATCAACGATACCTACCTTTTTTCACGGATTTTATACTGTAAGAGTGAGATAATTCCATGTAATTACCCCCACCCTATTCCAACCACCTCCCGTAACATAATAAACTTCGAAATTAAAATCCGCGTGAATTTTAATCAACGATACCTTTTTTCACGGATTTTATAATGTAAGAGTGCGATAATTCCATGTAATTACCCCCACCCTATTCCAACCACCTCCCGTAACAGAATAAACTTCGAAATTGAAATCCGCGTGAATTTTAATCAACGATACCTACCTTTTTTCACGGATTTTATACTGTAAGAGTGAGATAATTCCATGTAATTACCCCCACCCTATTCCAACCACCTCCCGTAACATAATAAACTTCGAAATTAAAATCCGCGTGAATTTTAATCAACGATACCTTTTTTCACGGATTTTATAATGTAAGAGTGCGATAATTCCATGTAATTACCCCCACCCTATTCCAACCACCTCCCGTAACAGAATAAACTTTGAAATTGAAATCCGCGTGAATTTTAATCAACGATACCTACCTTTTTTCACGGATTTTATAATGTAAGAGTGAGATAATTCATGTAATTACCCCCACCCTATTCCAACCACCTCCCGTAACAGAATAAACTTCGAAATTGAAATCCGCGTGAATTTTAATCAACGATACCTACCTTTTTTCACGGATTTTATAATGTAAGAGTGAGATAATTCATGTAATTACCCCCACCCTATTCCAACCACCTCCCGTAACATAATAAACTTCGAAATTAAAATCCGCGTGAATTTTAATCAACGATACCTTTATTCACGGATTTTATAATGTAAGAGTGCGATAATTCCATGTAATTACCCCCACCCTATTCCAACCACCTCCCGTAACAGAATAAACTTTGAAATTGAAACCCGCGTGAATTTTAATCAACGATACCTACCTTTTTTCACGGATTTTATAATGTAAGAGTGAGATAATTCATGTAATTACCCCCACCCTATTCCAACCACCTCCCGTAACATAATAAACTTCGAAATTAAAATCCGCGTGAATTTTAATCAACGATACCTTTTTTCACGGATTTTATAATGTAAGAGTGAGATAATTCCATGTAATTACCCCCACCCTATTCCAACCACCTCCCGTAACAGAATAAACTTCGAAATTGAAATCCGCGTGAATTTTAATCAACGATACCTACCTTTTTTCACGGATTTTATACTGTAAGAGTGAGATAATTCCATGTAATTACCCCCACCCTATTCCAACCACCTCCCGTAACATAATAAACTTCGAAATTAAAATCCGCGTGAATTTTAATCAACGATACATTTTTTCACGGATTTTATAATGTAAGAGTGCGATAATTCCATGTAATTACCCCCACCCTATACCAACCACCTCCCGTAACAGAATAAACTTTGAAGTTGAAATCCGCGTGAATTTTAATCAACGATACCTACCTTTTTTCACGGATTTTATACTGTAAGAGTGAGATAATTCCATGTAATTACCCCCACCCTATTCCAACCACCTCCCGTAACATAATAAACTTCGAAATTAAAATCCGCGTGAATTTTAATCAACGATACCTTTTTTCACGGATTTTATAATGTAAGAGTGCGATAATTCCATGTAATTACCCCCACCCTATTCCAACCACCTCCCGTAACAGAATAAACTTCGAAATTGAAATGCGCGTGCATTTTAATCAACGATACCTACCTTTTTTCACGGATTTTATAATGTAAGAGTGAGATAATTCATGTAATTACCCCCACCCTATTCCAACCACCTCCCGTAACAGAATAAACTTCGAAATTGAAATCCGCGTGAATTTTAATCAACGATACCTACCTTTTTTCACGGATTTTATAATGTAAGAGTGAGATAATTCCATGTAATTACCCCCACCCTATTCCAACCACCTCCCGTAACAGAATAAACTTCGAAATTGAAATCCGCGTGAATTTTAATCAACGATACCTACCTTTTTTCACGGATTTTATAATGTAAGAGTGAGATAATTCATGTAATTACCCCCACTCTATTCCAACTACCTCCCGTAACAGAAGAAACTTCGAAATTGAAATCCGCGTAATTTTTAATCAACGATACCTTTTTTCATGGATTTTATACTGTAAGAGTGAGATAATTCATGTAATTACCCCCACCCTATTCCAACCACCTCCCGTAACATAATAAACTTCAAAATTAAAATCCGCGTGAATTTCAATCAACGATACCTTTTTTCACGGATTTTATAATGTAAGAGTGAGATAATTCCATGTAATTACCCCCATCCTATTCCAACCACCTCCCTTAACAGAAGAAACTTCGAAATTGAAATCCGCGTAATTTTTAATCAACGACACCTTTTTTCATGGATTTTATACTGTAAGAGTGAGATAATTCATGTAATTACCCCCACCCTATTCCAACCACCTCCCGTAACATAATAAACTTCGAAATTAAAATCCGCGTGATTTTTAATCAACGATACCTTTTTTCATAGATTTTATACTGTAAGAGTGAGATAATTCATGTAATTACCCCCACCCTATTCCAACCACCTCCCTTAACAGAATAAACTTCGAAATTGAAATCCGCGTGATTTTTAATCAACGATACCTACCTTTTTTCACGGATTTTATAATGTAAGAGTGAGATAATTCCATGTAATTACCCCCACCCTATTCCAACCACCTCCCGTAACATAATAAACTTCGAAATTAAAATCCGCGTGAATTTTAATCAACGATACCTTTTTTCACGGATTTTATACTGTAAGAGTGAGATAATTCCATGTAATTACCCCCACCCTATTCCAACCACCTCCCGTAACAGAATAAACTTCGAAATTGAAATCCGCGTGAATTTTAATCAACGATACCTACCTTTTTTCACGGATTTTATAATGTAAGAGTGAGATAATTCATGTAATTACCCCCACCCTATTCCAACTACCTCCCGTAACAGAATAAACTTCGAAACTGAAATCCGCGTGATTTTTAATCAGCGATACCTTTTTTCATGGATTTTATACTGTAAGAGTGAGATAATTCATGTAATTACCCCCACTCTAGTCCAACCCCCTCCCGTAACAGAATAAGCTTGAAAATTGAAATCCACGTGATTTAAAGAAATGCATGTCGTTCAAGATTTAAACTTCCACTACCATTTTGCGTTTCAGACATCAAGGAACATTTTGGTTCCGTGTCTGCCTGTCTGTGGTAATTCTTTGTAACGCCCATAACCACCCGAAATAATGGTCGAAATCGACTAAAATTTGGAAGTTAGGGGCGGATTGAGTCACAGATGGTCCCATACAAAAATCATTGAAAAAGCACTGTAACTTTCGTGTGCGCTTTGGCAAACGTGAAATACTTGAAACGCCCTTCCTACCGCCTACCTTAAATATCGTTGAAATTAGTTCAAATTCGGAGGGTCGATCAGGAATAACACTTCGATAGTTCCATATGAATTTTATCATAAACGTACTGTAACTTTCGCCTGCGCATGCGCGAACATGAAATGTTGACCATTACCTTGTAACGCTTCTAACTACACGAAATATAGTTGTAGAGAGCTGACATTTTGAGGGTGCACGCAGGTTGGATCACAAATGGTCCCGTTTCAAAATCATGGAAATCAATCCGTCTGCGCATGCGTAAACGTGAAATACTTAGAACGCCTATAACTACCTTATATATCGTTGATATGAGTTCAGATTTGGAGGGTCGATCAGGAATAATACTTTGATAGTTCAAGCATCATGATTCAAGTGAGGATGCTATACTGCCTACTCGAATTGGCAGACGTTTTTTCATATTTATGGACTCAGAGACCCCTTCCTAAGGATTTTCACTCTTAACTCTGCACTCTTCAAATCCACACTCTGCTCTTCCGAATTCCCGTTCCTAAAGAACGCTCTTGATTTGAAGAGGAAGGGTGAAGTGCAAAGTGTAGAATTGCAGAATTGCAGAGCTTTACCCTGTTTTGATCAGTTCCGTTCCTAAAGGGTATCTTTCGCGAAGTGCGAAGTTAAGAGTCTGCGTTCCAAATGAAGAATTTACAACATTTTTGCAGAATCCCAAATTACTGTGCGGTAGAACGACAAACATTTCAAATCGCTTTTTAGTATTATTTCTTCGTTAAATTCAATGTTTGATAGTGCCAACAAAAAGAAGGCAATTCAACCTTTCGATTAGGTCTAAAGGTGGGTGTGAAGGCAAGCATATAAAATACCATCGAAGTTACCTCCACTGAGGCCATCAAAATACTCTACATTTGGGAGTACAGGTTGGTTTAGGAAGAGACAGGTTGTGCTGTATGTGAAAAATACTGACCACCTACCTAATTTCAATGTACCTTTTTTAAATTCATTTTTTTAAATAATGGAAATTCTCCGATACTTCTCATCAGAGGATGATGATGAGGATATTGAACGTGCTCGCCACCTCGTCGGCCGCATTCTTAAAAGATGAACCAAAGCCAATCGTTGTTCCACATTTGTTTTCTACAATACATCTCAGCGGTATTTAACTACTTATTTCGGGAAAATCTAATAGACCTTACCACTTGTGATGGGAGACTGAAGAAAGAAGGACGGAAAACTGCTGAAAACGTGATGAAATCGGAAGAAAACGAACGGAAACAACAACGATAAAATGTATCACTTATTGGAGGTTACCTACTCCACAAAACGAAGGTTACTCTTCAGAACACTCTTCGTTTCACGCAGAACTACGGAGTGGGAGTGCGATGTCTTCAGGAACAGAAAGTTCTCCTACTTTTCGTAATTCGCAAATTGAAGAGTACAAATGAAGACATGCAAAGTGAAAAGTTGAAGAGTCTTAAGGAGGAGTCTTTTGGCTGAGCCAAAAGAGCGCGAAAGGGAGATGGCTGCAAGAAATCAGCTGATTCCTTGATGAATGATGTGTGATTCCTTTCGCCGGAATTTCGATTCTGCAAGCCAATTTTCGATACTTTCATACATTTGTAGGAAAGACTCAAATTGGAGCTGCATGTTGTAGAGGTTTTGATAGTTACGTAACCGTAAGCATCTATTTTTAATATATTTTTACATGTAAGTATCTATGTAGGATACGCATGCAATTCTATCAAATTATTCTTGAAGACTTAATTTATTTTCATTGGATCGATGCAACGAAATAATAACTAAATCTTGGCGTTATCAATACATACTTGCTTGTATTAGATGCCATTAATTCATAATGAAGTTGTATTGAACCTACTTTTAATGGAATCGCTTCCCATCCTGACTGCTTACATTGCAGGTCATTATAGGTAATTGCTGCTAAAGTAACAAAGCCATATTATAAATAAGTGGGTATTCGATTCTCATACCTTCCAATAAGTCATCACATAAAATAGTCCGTTCAACTGCGGAAATGTCTAGCAGAACGATTCCCTCTTCAATCATGGCAATAGAATCTGATGCAAATCTGTTCCAGATGAGTTTCATCAACATCGGACTGCAACTTACATGTGCAAATGTGCAAACCTGAAATCCTCAAAACGGCCGTACCTACCCGAAAAATTGTTAAAATGAGCTGGAATTTATTATGAAAGTGTGAATGTTCAGATGGTCTCTGTGATGATCCGAGGATAATGAAGTAGACGAGGCAGTTCGAGAGCTTGATTGAGAATGGTTGATTTATTGAGCGATCACAATTTCTTTTATACCCCCTGACATGACCAGAGGGGGGTCGGGGGTCCCCACTCTGTGTTGTCGATCAGGCTCGACTTGTTCGTACATTACAGGTTATTTGGTAGGAGTAGCCGATCACAACACTACTCCCCCCAGAATTTAAGTACTTCATTAGATTCTTGGAATTAATTTATTTCAGTAAATACATTAAATTCAGTGTGGGAGGCTGCGGTTGGTGTGTGCGACGTTCTGTTGCGGTCGCTGGGCTGTCCGGTTGGCTGCGGTGGTCGTGGTCGGGGGGGTCGAGTTTGATCTGTCGTTAACGGCGGTCGCGGCGATGTAGGCGGGATCGAGCGTGGCGGCGGTCGACCGGCGTCGGGCGCGGGCGGCGCGGTGGCGTGCGCCGGTGTGACGACGGGGTGCGGGGTGGCGCGTGCGGCGATGGCGGGGGTGCCGGCTTGTGGGACATCGGCCGTGCCGCGGGCGTGGCCAGGGGTGATGTCCCCGTGGGGGTGGTCTGCGTCCCCTTGTCCGTCGTCACGAGGAGTGCCTTTGCCAGGTGCCGGGCGTAGGTGGCTACGGTAGCGGTGGCGGGCGAGGCTTGGACTCCGATGGTGTGCTGGGCGGGACGACGCGTCCCGTGTATGCAACAGTCGCTGCAGGTGCCGGCGTACGGAGGGAGCTGCAGCGTCACGGTGTGGTGCGGGGTGGTGGTGACGCTCATCACGGGGGTCCCTGGTGCCGTTTTCGGGGAGATCGGGCGGATTCCGGGTGGTGGCTGCAGGTGGGGTCCCGTGCGGCGTGGCGTGGCGTTTTTCCGGGGCCGCGCGTGGATGGGGATCGTGCTGGCTCTGGAGATGGCCACTGCCTGGCGGATCGGGAGTGGTACCTGGCGGCCGGGCGGCTGTGGCTGGGTTTTGACCCTCTTCGTCGGAGCCACCGGGGACTGCGTCAGGGCGAGATCCCTTACGAGCTGGGCGGTCGATGGCGGTCTTGGCGACATGGTGTAGGTGTGGTTGTTGGAGCGGTGCGCTGAGCCTGTGTGGTTGGGTGGGGGGCATCGGTACGCGTATGTGGGCGGCCAATGGCAAACGAGGGGGAGGGGGCCGGCTTGCATCGGTCAATGGACACCGATGGCGTGGTGGAGTCCTCCTTTTGGTATGTCACTGTTTTTCCGTCGTTCGTCAAAATCAGGTATGGGCCGAGGTAAGGTGGTTCCAGCTTGCCACGCGGGGTGTGTCCACTCGGACGTATACGTGGGTTGCCCGGGTCAGTGTTGTTGGTAGGTACGAGTGGGCGAAGTAACGGTATGCGTCGTGTGTGCGTAGAGGGACGGTCGGCGGCGGTGGCTGTGTGAATAGGTCGCCGGGCAGGCGTGGAGTGGCGGTGAAGAGACGTTGTGCGGGAGAGTATCCATCCGGGCCCGGGCGATTTCGGAGGCCGAGGAGGAGGCCGCTGAGGTCTGCGGCCCAGGTGCGGGACGTGGACGTTGCGATGATGGCGTCTTTTAGCACACGGTGCAGCCGCTCTACAAGGCCGTTGGCCTGTGGGTGGTATGTGTTCGTGTGGTGTATTTCGGTGCCCATCGACGTACAGAACGCATGGAATGCGGCTGAGGTGAATTGTGTTCCTTGGTCCGTAGTGATGTGGGCGGGGGAGCCGTATCGTGTTATCCAACTTGTGTGTAGGGCCGTAATTACTGTCTCTGCTGAAATTGAGGAGAGTGGGGCACATTCGAACCATCCGGTGGCCCAGTCGATCATCGATAGGACGTATTTCTTGGTTGCGGACGGCGGTAGTGGTCCGAAAAGGTCGATGTGTAAGTTTGACAGCGGCGTTGCATCGGGGAATGTGCCGAGTGGTGCCCTTATGTGTCGGGTGGTTTTGGTGCGGTTGCAGCTCGGGCAGGCGCGTGTGAATAGCCGGATAGAGGAAGTCATATTCGGCCAGTAGTAACGGGCTCGGATGAGGGCGGTTGTGGCCTTGATTCCGGGGTGTGTCTTCCCGTTTATGAATCGGAAGATGGGTAGGCGTAGGTCCGCCGGAATGTAGGGGCGTGGGGCGGAGTCGGTAGTTTCGCATAATACTTCGTGCCCATTTATGGTGTGGGGCGTGGGGGCCATGTGTGTTGCGTGTTCGTCGGCGGCTTGGGCGTCCGCTAGTTCACGGAGGGTGAAGGGGGTATGGTAGTCGGCGACGGCGTTTGTGTCGGTGGCGTATGTGTTTGGCGGAAGGCGTGATAGGTAGTCAGCGACTATGTTGGTGGGCCCCTCGGCGTAGTGAATGTCGGTTGTGAACTCCGATATGAAGCGGAGGTGTCGTAGGCGGGTCAGTGGGGCGGTATTCGACTGCGTTGTGAGGGCCGTTGTGAGGGGCTTGTGGTCCGTGTATACCATGAGGGGGCACCCTTCAATTTGTTGGCGGAAGTGGACAATGGCGAGATAAATGGCCAACACCTCGCGGTCGAAGGTGCTGTAGTTTCGCTGTGCTGGGTTGAGCGAGCGGGAGAAGAACCCCAGTGGGCGGAGGTACGTTCCGTCGAGAAAATGTAGGGTGGTGCCGACGGCGAAATCCGAGGAATCCGCATGTAGTACCAACGGTTGTGTGGGGCCGGGGTGCGCCGGCGTTACGGCGGTTTGGAGTAGTTGTTTGGCCTTGTCAAAAGCGGCTGAGGTGTCGGTGGTCCATATGAGGGGTCGTTTGTCCTTTTTTCGGGCGTCCGGGGGTACCATGTCGACTAGTGGTCGGAGGGTCGCGGCTGCCCGTAGGATGGCGCCATGGAAGGAATTTCTTAGCCCGAGGAATGTCCGTAGTTCGTGTACGGTGTCCGGGCGAGGAAATTTTGTTATGAGCGCTGTCCGTTCCGGCAGTGGGGCGATCCCGTTGGCCGATACATTGTGGCCGAGAAATTTTACTGAAGTGCGGGCGAGCTGGCACTTAGCGGTGTTGATGTGGAGGCCGTATTTGGCGAGGGTCGTTAGAAGGGTGCGTACGTGTTCGTAGAGTTCCTGCGGGGTTTTTGAAGCCACCAGGAGGTCGGCTAAGTAGCAGTAGACGAAAGGAAGGTCCCGTAATACGTGATCCATATATCGTTGCCATGTTTGTGCCGCGTTTCGAAGGCCGAAATTCATCCTTTTGTATTGGTAGGCTCCGAAGGGGGTGAGTACGGTCGTTTTCGGTATATCCTTGCTGCTGATCTTGCAGTGAAAAAATGCGCGGGCGAGGTCAAATGTGCTGTATATTGAGGTCCCGAAAAGAGCGGTTGTGAAGTCGTGGAGGTGTGGGACGGTGTACCGGTCCGGCACGGTGAGGCGGTTGAGTGCCCTATAGTCCCCGACAGGACGGATGTCGCCGTCCGGTTTCGGGACTATGTGTAATGGGCTAGACCATGGGGCTTCGGAGGGCTCGATAATTCCGGCGGCGAGTAGTTCGGCGAAGTGGGCCTTAGCCTTGGCGTGAAGGGCCGGAGAGAGCCGGCGGAGTTTCGCGTGGCAGGGAGGACCCTTCGTGACTATGTGATGTTCAACGGGGGCGTCACAGGGTGTGTCGGAAGGCGTGTACCCGTCGAGGAGGGCCTGAAATCGGGGCTCGTTCGTCGCCTTTGTGCATATGGAGGTGCCCAGGGGGGGCGAGTGTTATCGAGCCTTTGATGTAGGTGCTAGTTGCGGCGTTAATGAGGCGGGCGTTGGGAAGATCGACGAGGAGGCCGTGATATGTAAGGAAATCCGAGCCGAGGATCAGGGTTGAGACGTCGGCGACCATGAATGTCCACTCGAAGGGTGGTAATTCGGGGAGGTGTACGGGGGCGGCGTGAGTACCGTATGTGCGGATTTCGGTGCCGTTTGCGGCTCGCAGGGTGCTCGGGCGCTTGACCGTTCGTCGTAGGAGGGTGTTTGGTACGATCGAGACGTCGGATCCGGTGTCTACGAGGCATTGTAATGCCGTTTTTTTGGCATTTGAGGAAGAGCCGGGATGTATGGTGTGTGCGCACGGCCGTTACGGCTGATCGGGCCGTGCGTTGTCGTTTCCCGCCGGCTGTGGGCGCCAGGTACACGGTTTGTGGCATTTTTGTGCTCGGGGTCCCCATGTACGGTGGTAGTAGCATAACCCGGAGGGGGGCCGGCGTGGCGGAGTTTGTCGCTGCGTCGATGGTCGCTGGTCGATGGTCGTTATCGTCTACCTTGGATCACCTGTACCTCGTCCTCGACGGTAGCCACACGAGGAGGTGGGGCGAACGGTAAGAGGGGATCGGTGGTCACAGCGAGTTTCGTGATATCCGGCTCGTCTTGGGCCACTACGTGTAAGGGGAGGGTCTTGGGGAGCGCTCGGAGGAATAGCTGTCGGAGGAGAAGCGGCGGTGTGTCGGCCGGTAGGCCGCGGCGGAGTCGTCGGGCTAGTACGGAGGGAAGTTCTCCGTCGGTAGCCGGTTGTAGGAGGTGGGTGAGTTGTGAGCCGTCAGAGGGTGCGTGCACTGCTAGGAGTCGGTCCTTTAGCGTCCGGTAGCTGTTGGCTTGGGACGCGGGGACGTCGGCGCAGAGGTCCGCTTGACGAGGCTCGAGCGCGAGGAAAGCGGGTGCGAATTGTGCCTGCGATGTGGTGAGGCCTTCGTGGGCGAAAACTAGCTCCAGTTGGGCGAACCAGACGTGCGGGAAGGCAGGGTCGAATGTTGGCAGCTTGAGGGAAGGCGGCGACGGAGTCGCATCTGCGGGTTTCGTCGCTTTGGTGTCCATTCTCTTCGTGGGCGCCAGTCCGGAAGAGGTGCGATCGAGAAGTGACGGGTCCTGTGGAGGCTGCTCGCGTATTACGTCGGAGGCTGGGTGGGGCGCTCGAGGCGAGGCGATGGTGGGGCGTCGTTGCGAAGGCGGGCTTCGCGGTCAGACAGGTCAGACAGCGGGCGGAGGCCGGGCGGTGCGTGTCTTCACGTCGGTTGTCACCAGTGTGATGATCCGAGGATAATGAAGTAGACGAGGCAGTTCGAGAGCTTGATTGAGAATGGTTGATTTATTGAGCGATCACAATTTCTTTTATACCCCCTGACATGACCAGAGGGGGGTCGGGGGGTCCCCACTCTGTGTTGTCGATCAGGCTCGACTTGTTCGTACATTACAGGTTATTTGGTAGGAGTAGCCGATCACAACAGTCTCATATCAATTTCACCAAATTCTGAATGTATCTAAGCGCCTACATGTTTCCCAAACGCTCATAATTATCTACCTACTACCCGCAAAAATGTTTATAATGCGTTGAAATTTAATGGAAACGTGCAGGCCGAGCATGTAAACCATGGTTTTCTTCAGCCTAAATGTTTATTATTTACATGACAGAACATTCACGCGACCCTCAAAGTATTTTTCGTCCTTCTACAACCGTGACAAGTTACAAAAATGTAGGTTGAGGTTAATTTATTTGTTACTAGCATGTTGCTTCGTAAATTTCCTGGGTCTGAATGAATGTGTTTTTTAAAGAATTAGGACGCATGTACGGAATGTTCACAGCGTTCTCCTTCGTATATTCCGAGGCATTGTTTTAATTTAATCCTTCCGCGATTGCATCCCTTGTAATGTGAGGTGCGGAGCTTGGATAGCGGCACATACCGCTGCGGTCAAACGTTACCCACTTCACAGGCATCCGACCTCGTGAGCAACTTGCAACTTCTGAAATCCATTATTTTCCTTCCAGTCTACAGCTTCCTGGTCCCCGAAAATAATGCTGTATGTGGATTTTTAACTGCTGTTATCCTGCCTGCCGAATTTCAGTCTTACTATAATTTTGATCCCAAAACTGTGAAGTTTTTTGCCTCAAGGAAGGTTATAGTGTGCGGATGGAGTCTTCTCTGACTTCCGAGCGCTGAGTTGAATTATGGCGTATGACAGGGTTCAATCATTGGTCCGGCTCTCATTGTGATCTGAATGAATGATCTTTCACCTAATCAATTTAGATGCATTTTTCTATGCAAACGATTCGTGAAGAATTGGTGAGCCAGTAACCGCCTTACCCTGAATAGAGATACGAGTACAACTTGGATAAACCCAAGATTTTATTTGAACTCTCCTGGAAATCGAGAACAACTACATCTGATTCAGTCGTAATGACTGATAATTCCGTTCAGCGGCTTATGTGCAATACTTCACCGAAAAAAGTGACTAGGTTAACTCTGCACTCAAAAAAGATCAGAAGGAAGATTCCGAAACCCGCAGTTTGCCCTCATTGGAGAGATGCAGTCCTATTCAATTTTTACTGCAAAACATATCTGCCACCTAGCGGGTAATTGTGGGTTCAACTTCTGAACCGTTCTAAGTAGAAAATAGTTTCCCAATTTCGAACAGTTAGCATCACCCTAATACGGTTTCAACATGATTTATCTAATTCTCTTTCCGCGTAACCGCTATAATATCTACGCCTATCAAAAGCAATACGGTTAACCATGAAAAATATATAATTTCTATGTATTTTGTTGGAATTTGGATAGCTTTACATGGTGTAAATGTCATAATACTATACAATCATTGGATGGAACTATTATTATTAAAACTATGAGCAATTATAAAATGACTATAGAAATTCCTTCTGAAATTCGCAGTTGTTTCTAATAGATTTTTATAATGTACATTACTTATTCCAGGAAGACGTTGCTAGTCAACTTCTTGTTGTTTTTAGCATACCATCTGGCACATAGCTTCCTCTTATCCATAACATGATCGTAAATATAATCATTCCATATCATTTGGGTGGTATCACATGAATGTCACATTTTCATATGCGTAGACAAAAAAAAAATGTTACGGTCCGATTTTGAAGAAATTTTTTTGGGACCCACTAGGTTTTAATTGGCGCCTACTTGCTAAATTTTGCTCATTTGACCATTTTGCCGTAGCTAAGAGAGTGGCAAGGATTTCACGTTTGCGCATGCGCTGTAGAAAGTTGCGCTGACCCGAATTTGATGAAATTCATAGAGGACCATCTAGCCTAATTTGCACATATCCTTTACATTTTTTAGTTCATTACGGCAATTTTTTCAAGCAGGTGCGCTTGGCAAGGATTTGCAGACAGAATCCATTTGATTACAAAACTTCCGCCACCTTGGTAGACTCTAAAGTGATAATAGTTCATAATTACCTCAGTTTGTGGGGTGATTATTATGAATATCATGGATAATTGTGAGCACTTTAAGCATCTAATGGCAACCTACAGCACTTTTAACCAACAAACATTAAACATTGGGAGTGAAACGACAGCTTCATGACGGTTTTATAATTCTTTGTGTGGATCATGAGTTTATGAAAGCAGTACTTAGGTACCTAAGTAGAAGAACCACGTAAAATCGGTTAATAATTACCCCAACTGACCGGACATCTTTCAGTCCACCACCCAAAACTAGTGTTCAACCAGGGCGGAGTTCAACATTTTGTCGGGAACTAAGGTTCGGTAACAGTCACCCCAATTATTATGAGATAGTAGAATGGGCTCTCGCTAAAGTAGTTCCAATCTCTCTCCGAACAATTACATTAGGAACTCCCCGATTATCCATAATTGTCAATTAATGAAGGCTTTAGCTTAATGAACAGAATCCACCGCGCCGCTCTTTCTGCTGCAGTCAACCCTCGTTTGTTTGACGGGAAAAGGATTATCGGAGATGCGGATTATCTGAGTCGGCCCTTCACAGGAAGGCTCCATCATCAGTAGCTGTGGTATCTGATCGAAATAAATCAGTCGCGAACCCCATAAACGGAATGAAGTCACACCAAAGTTGGTCTGTTGAATGAGATCACAGCGAAATCGAAAGATCCGGCGATGCATCATCAGCCTAATGAGCTAATATTCGAAGTGACATAATGAAAAGACTCACAGTACTCCGAAGTAGTATGCAGACCAAAGCCTTTTGATAAGGTACCTAAGTTGTTTTGTTGAACTCAGACAGGTTCCCCAAGTATTTAGTAGTCCATGTTAGGTCAAGTAGGTAGGTAGAAAATGGGGAAAAATCTATTTTTTATTGTCTTAAAAATCTAGACAATTTAACGAATAAAACTATGCATTGTAATGTGATTTTGCTCCTAAGCCCACGAAAGAAATTACTGAGGCTGGCATAGCCAATTGAACAACGACGCCGACGGTTGGGCGAAGGAGCTGTGACGTCTTTACCCAAAGCCAGCTGACGGCTGATCAACTTCCTGCACACGTTTATCATTAGCCCATCAGTTAGGAGGATTAATTTTTTGTTTTTGAAAAACATGTGTTTTAAAAAACATTTTCTCATTGTGGTAAGCTACGTAAAAATCGAGTAACTAGGGAAACATAAATAGAGATGACAACGGAATAAACAAAAAAACAAAGTATGTGTAGGATCGCGCTGGCTGTAAAACTCAGGTGAGTGGACTGTATATTAGTGAATTACTTAGGTTTACAAAATCACAAGAAAAAAGGGTTGTCTGCTGCATGAAACTATAGCTTGAGGGTACTCACGAGAGTTGCCGCGCTGGAGACGTTGGCCGGCCGGCAGTCAGACGACATGGTGGGGTGCGGGTCCGTGTACGACAAGCTTACGTTTCTCAGCAGAATTAGGGGGGATTTGTATTTGTTGGGAGAAATTAGACAGCCGAGTATTAACGTAAAGCACCAGCCTAGCTATGGTTGTAATTACTGGTGGCCTACTATAAGCGAAAAACAGGAAGCTACACTAGAAAATGCACGGTAATGCGGTAGCGCGTGAGGTGGTTCCGATATCGGAGAGAGAGCGCAACGAACTGAACTACCGGCGGGGATCACAGCAGGATCGTTTGTTGTGTGGGAGTGCCCCCGCACGAGCATGTCGCAGCAACGCACTGCATGCGCCCCGGCATACGGATACGAATACTCACTCGAAGGTGCATACACCGCCCACCCAAAATTGTCAATTTTGCGACATAACTCCCCCCACGATGGCTGCAGCTGCCATCAAGAGTCGTCAGATGATGAGGAGAGCAGTTTGGCAAGCTTTGCCACCGGGCGCAGATAAGAGCGGGTAGCCGTCTTTACCCGTGCGGATCGCGAAACGCCATCCACACCGTGGATAAGCTCCTCCACACGCGCAACAGGCCATTCGAGAGGCGGGACCTTTTGGTTGATTATGACAACAATATCGCCGACCAGTAAGGGGTCACGGTCTTGGGTCCACTTCTGGCGGCCGATCAGGGTTTGCAGGTACTGCGATTTCCATTTGGCCCAGAATTCCTGTGTCGCACGCTGAACCAGCTGCCACCGGGAGAGATGAGACACAGGAACGTCGAGCAATGATGGCTGTGGCGCCCATAGCAACGGCTCCCCTATTAAAAAGTGACCTGGAGTAAGGTAGGTCAAGGCTCCCTCGGGGTCGTTAGGCACGGAACAAAGAGGCCGACTATTCAGAATGGCCTCAATCTTTGCAAGAAGAGTCGACATCTCCTCAAATGTCAAGGAACGGTTGGCCGTTACATGTTGGAGGTGGCGCTTGGCCGACTTTATGGCCGCCTCCCACAGACCGCCCATCCAAGGAGCATCCGGTGGGTTGAAGTGGTACTCCACATCTCGGGAAGACAGTGCGTCCACCATAGCGGGTTCAGTATCCTGAAGAAACTGCCGCACTGCGCTTCGTTCCTCTGCCGCCCCAACGAAGTTCAGGCCGTTGTCACAGTATATATCTGTGCATAAGCCCCGCCTGGCCATTAATCGTTCGAGCGCACCTTGGTACGCAGCAGTAGACAGGTCACCGACCAATTCTATGTGGCAGGCCTTGGTGGCCATACACACAAACATCGCTATGTAGGCCTTGTGGAGACGTGCATTACGGTGTGTGCTCATTTTTACCATCAATGGACCCGCCATATCCACTGCAGTCCTGGAGAAGGGCCTACCAGGGGTGGTGCGAACTTTGGGAAGGTCTGCCATACGTGGGTGTTTGACGTTAAGATGGACACGTTTGCATTCAATGCACTGATGTATGCAGTGACGTAGGAGAGAGCGAAGTCCGGGAATCCAATAGGTGCGTTGGATTGCAGTTTGCACGGCCTGCGGGCCTCCATGGAACTGCCACTCATGGTAGTGACGACAAAGAAGTTTAGAAAGGGGGGCATCCTTGGGAAGCAACAGTGGGTGCTTACTGCGTGCAGGCAAAATGGACTGGCCCAGCCGGCCGCCCACCCTAAGAAGCCCCTCCTCGTCAACAAAGGGAGTCAGAGGCTGCAATGCCCTGCCACATGCACGTCCCTTGGAGATAGCACGAAGTTCAGCAGGAAAGAACTTCGCTTGTGTGTGACGCACGCAGAGTAGCGTAGCGTGAGACAGCTCGGTGACCTTCAGCGCACCACGTATGCGTGTGACTCCAGGCTGGGCATTATGCCTGAATCGAAGGATCCAAGCAAGAACACGGCGGACCCTGGTGAATGAAGAGAAGCGACTGATGAGCACTGTGCCTGGCAAAGCCTTTGGCTTGAACTCCTCAAAGCCGGAAAGAGGTGGCAGTGATGCTCGAGTGGAAGGCCATTCAACGTCCACATTATACAAAAAGGAAGGACCAGACCACCAGAGAGCGAAATCCACGAGAGTGGCTGGTTCCAGGCCACGAGAAGCGCAGTCCGCAGCATTCAAATGAGAAGGGACATAGTGCCATTGGGAGAGATGTGTGTGGTTAAGAACCTCAACCACCCGATTGGCCACAAATGTCTTGAGAAGGTGCGGCGAGGTATGCAGCCAGGACATAACAGTGGTAGCATCTGTACAAAGGTGAACTTCCTCTATACCCAGACGGTCCCGAATGATTTGGGCAGAGGAAAGAAGCTTCGCCAGAAGAACAGCTCCACACAGTTCAAGGCGTGGGATGGTCTGCACCTGGAGTGGGGCTACTTTAGTTTTTGCCTTCAACAGCTGTACCGAAACGTGACCGTTCGCAGAGACAGAGTGCAGGTACAAGGCAGCAGCATACCCTAAACCGGAAGCATCGGCAAACCCAATAAGCTGGTGAGAGGTGGCATCTGGAAGGGAGCACAGCCTAGGCAATTTGAGGTTAGCCAGCGAAGTAAGTTGCCCAGCAAAGGCCGCCCACCGTGAGGAGAACCGCTCCGGCAGAGGAGTATCCCAGTCGAGCTTCTCACACCAAAGTTCTTGGAGGAAGACCTTGGCCCAAAATGTGACCGGTGACAGCCAACCCAATGGGTCGAACACTGAAGCAATCTGCGAAAGTATAGCTCGCTTTGTGGAGGCTTCGCAGGTAGGAGCAATGCTGTAGGAGAAGACGTCCAGCGAAGGGTCCCAGAACACACCAAGAATGTGCAGTGAAGGCGCCCGGTCTGCGCGGATTTGCAAGGAGGATGCTCTGTGTTCTGGAGGAATATCAGAGAGTACTAGCGCATCATTTGAGGCCCACTTTCGCAACTCAAAGCCGCCGCAATGAAGAAGGTCGATCAATTCCTGCTTTAGCTGATTGGCAGTCGTCACAGTGTCCACCGACACGCAACAGTCGTCCATATACGTCGATTCCCGCAAAACCTGAGCCGCCAGAGGGTAGTCCCCACCATGGTCCTCTACCAACTGCAGTAGCACTCGCTGTGCAAGAAAGGGCGCGCAGCTTGTGCCATAGGTGACTGTCTGCAGCTGGTACTCCTGGACCGGTTGATCTGTGGAGGGCCGCCACAGGATGTGCTGATACAGGCAATCAGCCTCCGCAACTCTGATCTGCCGGTACATCATCTTAATATCGGTGGTCAATGCTACTGGTTGAAGGCGAAAGAGAGCAAGCACATCCGAAATGTCTTTCTGCAGAGGCGGTCCAGGGAGCAAGCGATCGTTCAATGAGACTCCCGAGGTATCCCGGCAAGAGGCGTCAAATACTACGCGGACCGGGCTGGTGGCAGACTTACGTTCGATAGCAAAGTGTGGGATGAAACACAGACCAGGCTCAGGAGCAGGACGCATGTGGCCCAAAGCCAGATACTCCTGAAGAAAGGAATGGTAGGCAACACGGAGTGGTTCATTCTTGCTAAGTTTAACCTCGAGATTATGCCAGCGTTTGAGTGCGATGTTGCGTGATTCACCTAAGGGTGGAAGAGTTGAAGTTTCTCGGAAAGGTAACCTTACCACATAGGTACCTGATGTCAGGCGTGAGACACGTGAACGAAAATGATTTTCGGCCACCTGGTGGAGGGGATCAGAAGGCACCTCCGAGGCAACCTCCTCTGCCTGCCAGAATCGCTGGACAGACTCATCCAGAGACATGGAGCCAGTCAGCATGCACAGATTTGAAGGAATTGAGTTAGAAGTGGGAACCTTCCCCACTATGGCCCAACCGAAAATGGTTCGAATGGCTGCAGGACGACCATGGATGACCTCGCCACCCCCCTTCAACACCTCATCCACAAGTTCCGCACCAATGAGGAAATCGATCTTGCCTGGTTTGTGAAAGGCGCGATCTGCGAGTTCTAGATGCGAGAAACATTCGTACACCTCCTTAGAGAGGGCTATCTTTGGCTGGTCATGACAGATGTGCGAGACTACGGCTGCTTGCGAGGGAATTCGTGTATCAGGAGAACTTCGCGATGACAACACACACGAAACAATCCCACCCGATGTACCTACAGGCTGCTGCATAGCTCCACAAAGTTCCTGGCGGTATGGGGTTACTGCAAGACCTAGCCGCTGGTTGCAGTCACCAGTGATCATATTGATCTCCGACCCGGGATCCAGAATACAGCGTATGGGAACCCACTGGTTGTGACGGTTTAGGATGAGTGCCTGTATGGTGGCCAGGACCACCACTGGTCTCTCCACAGCAGCCGGACGAGAGCCTGTAAGCAGGGACTGGATGGGAGGTTGGGAGGTCACAATGGAAGCAGGAGCAGGAGAAGCAGGCCGCGGGGAGTCCTGGACGGCATGAAGGGATGAATGATGCGATGAACTTTTACACGTACCACACCGACCACGAGACCTGCACTGAGGGGAGGTATGGGTACCCAAGCACTTGAAACACCGCCTCTCCTCAACCAGCCATGCACGTTTATCTGGTATAGAAAGGTTGGCATACACTTGACAGTCATAAATCTTATGAGACTCAGCAGCACAGAGAGGACATGGCGATAACGGCTGGCGCCTAGCGTCGTGTTGTTGAAGGGCGGGAGTATTGGCAGATGGCGAAACATGAAGGGCCTGGACCTCCGCAGATGTAGAGAGCACCGACTGATGCACTGCCCTATGTCTTGCGGGAGAAGCGGGTTGCGAAGGTTTAACAGAAGTCTGGGCCATAATTTCCTTGATGCGAACTTGTTCTTGAACGAATTCTATCAATTCTTCAAAGGTGGGGATATGCTCCCGATCACCGAATGAGCGTTCAAAGGCGCCACGAATACTCAGGGGAGAACAACGAAAGCCTAAACTAAACATAATAAAATCGTGTGCTTCGCTAATATTTAAATTTAGAAAGGCTTGCCAATTGGTGCCAAAAACATCCAAAAATGACTGAAGCTCATTAACACCTTCACTAGATAGAGGTAAAAAGGAAAACAATTTATTTAAATGGTGGGTAGCACGAATCCTGACATTATTATAATTATCACAAATAGTTCTATAGGCTACATCATAATCTGCATCCGTAATATTCAAATTTTCAATAAGTTTACGTGGAGAACCTGTAAGTAATGACCGTAAGTACGTCAATTTTACGGCCCCAGAATAAGAAGTAGAATGGATCGCAGCATTATACAGAGCAAAAAAATTATTAAAGGTGTCAGGATCGCCGCCCCCAACGGGTACTTCCAATTTAGGTAACCTAATTTGGGGTTTACTTTCCACAGAAGTCGCAATAGTGGAAGTATTCAAGACAGAGTCAGCTACACGTTTAACCGAATTTTCTATCGCTCGTATGTGATAATACATTTCGTAGAAGGAAGCATTTACAGCATCATACGGTAACTGATCAGCATCGGCTGCATCAAGCTGCACTTCAAGAATCTCTCTTTGAATTGCATCAAACTGTTGCCTAATAGAGTCTAAAGTGGCACAACTAGCTACAAATACATTTGTAACGCCCGGTTTTACGCTTTCTGCTTCGGTGAAGCCTTGAATTTGTTGTAGCTGCGCGAAAATCCCCTCACGTCTCCGTTTGAGAAGACGCAGCGATCGGAGGACATCGGCAGACGTAGACATGGGTGCCTGGTCTAGTGGCTAATTCTACTAAGCTCTAAAATTTGAAGAGACTCTAGACTAGGCTCAAAGTTACAAATATATCACAGCTAGGTAGATGATATCACAGTTTGAGTAAGGTACTATGCAACAAAAACGCAGGAACTAAAGTGTGCGTATTCTGAATGTTGACCCTAGTTAACAAGTGGAACAAGATCGTGCAATAAAGAAATGGAACGGATGGAACTAAGTGGAGAAACTAATGGAGAAGTGGAACTAATAAACTCCGAGCAATAAATTAAGGCTGAGAGAATAGAGTATTTTATTGAGATAACAATTCCTTTATTAAGAGCGATAACAACGAGAATAAAGTTTTATAATGATCAACAAACACTCAACAACTGTAATAACGAAAATAAAGCCTATTTATTGCACGGATAAGATCCTCAACTAGTACCTACCTAATATTGCACTTGATCCCAAAGTATCGCACACGTTGCCTACCTAACTACTCACAAATTCGGTAAACCGTTTACTCTGACTAATACTGACTAGAAATGTTTCGGCTGTCTAATTATAATTGCACAAACGACTAGATTACGATCCGTCTCGCAAAAGGACCACTTGTAGGATCGCGCTGGCTGTAAAACTCAGGTGAGTGGACTGTATATTAGTGAATTACTTAGGTTTACAAAATCACAAGAAAAAAGGGTTGTCTGCTGCATGAAACTATAGCTTGAGGGTACTCACGAGAGTTGCCGCGCTGGAGACGTTGGCCGGCCGGCAGTCAGACGACATGGTGGGGTGCGGGTCCGTGTACGACAAGCTTACGTTTCTCAGCAGAATTAGGGGGGATTTGTATTTGTTGGGAGAAATTAGACAGCCGAGTATTAACGTAAAGCACCAGCCTAGCTATGGTTGTAATTACTGGTGGCCTACTATAAGCGAAAAACAGGAAGCTACACTAGAAAATGCACGGTAATGCGGTAGCGCGTGAGGTGGTTCCGATATCGGAGAGAGAGCGCAACGAACTGAACTACCGGCGGGGATCACAGCAGGATCGTTTGTTGTGTGGGAGTGCCCCCGCACGAGCATGTCTCAGCAACGCACTGCATGCGCCCCCGCATACGGATACGAATACTCACTCGAAGGCGCATACAGTATGAATGAACTGGATGGATAATCTTAGATATGATGAGGTGATAAGAGTGATATAACATCAATGTTCTTCCTCCTCATTCGTTCTACTTCATGTCTTATGATATCTTTCTCAAGAATGGTTCGTCACAGCGGTATGATACTATTTTTGCCTGACAGAGGAAGGAAAGAGCTTCAAATAATTCGGACAGTTTCGTGAAATAAGGCTTGACTTAAATGGTAAGATTTTATGAATACGAAAAAATGTGGGTCAAGAAAGCCCTCGTTTGGATCGCATGTAAAACACATTTTTTTGTAATCATCAGAAAACTATCATACTTGCTTGAAGAGAAAGCCCATAAGTACACGCTGTAAACAATTAAACTAGCACTGACCGCAACTGAGGAAAAGGTGCTTGAAAATCGCCCAATCGCCTTCGTATTATGGTAGTTTGCTGAAACGTCTCTAGGTACCTACTCCCCTAAACTATTTAGTAGACCATGTCAGGACATCCTTGTAACCAGCCTGTCTTGTCAACACCGCCTTGAAACAAACCTAACATATTTTTTTTTCTACACTTTACTTTTGAACCTGCCGCCAAAAGCTTCATTTTCTTCAATACCTCACAGAAAGACATTTCAGGGTGAAACATGAAGCAGCGTACTCTAGCCTTAGGGAAATTAAGGCAGGCGTTCCTCAAGGAAGTGTGGTTGGGCTGCTGCTGTATCTTCTCTACACGAATGATATCCCAAGCAACGGGGACACAACCACAGCTACTTTTGCGGACGATACAGCCGTATCGCCGAAGCAACTTCAAAATTACAGTGTACCTACTGTGAACGATGTCAGTGAATGGACAAAAAATTGCGTCTCAAAGTGAATGAAATCCACTCGCATGAACTTCACAGAAAAACAACGAATTAGTTTGCCAGTAATGTTGAACGAACAAGCGATACCCATCTTACACCACTAAATACTTGGGAATGCCTCTTGAAACCAAATTTAAAAAGAGCCCGTTAAAAAGAGAAACGATGCGAAGCCCTTGTTGTGGGTTTATTATTCTCGACTGAATACGGCATGATTGGGACCTCAGTGAAGAGACCCACAAGGCTAATCTCACGGTTTTAAACTCGAAGGGTTTAAACTTGCTATGTCTGGCAAATTATTTTGGATCAGCGAAATGTTCATTGAATTGTATGATTCGCCTGTTATTTTATTTTATTTTTTTAATATAACGTACATGATTTTTTAAATCCAGTACATAGGGTTTCCAGCTCATAGATTAGCCATCATCAATAAGTTGATAGGTACCTGTTGATTATTAACAATTGATTAACTAACTAACATACGAGTAATTACTACGTTATAGGATGGGATGAGACTTGAGCTATTACAGGCAACTTTAAACATTACAGTACGTATCACAAAGTAAATAAGCATTATCATTGACTAGTAACTCTAAAATGAATTAAGTGGAGCATGTGCAAACAGATAAGTGGGTGGAAAGTGTATAACATGACAATGAAAGACATAGCAAAGCAAGGTGATCAAAAAAACAAAAAATACAATAAAATAAAAATCATCCTAATAAGCAAAATGCCCTTAATCTGCAAATCTGTTTCATGAAACAAACCTGTTAATACTACCTTCTGTGTTATTATACAAATTTCTGGCGATTACTGCCATTTTCACGGGTTTTTGACCCATAAATATTGAGTTTTGAGAGTTGCTTCGTTAGAACCTCGATCTTTCACTCAGTGGTCAAAATAAACTTCATATTCAACAAGATAAACAAGATAAACGTCAACATAAACTTCTTCTTCATATTATTCTTTTTGGTCTCCTCACACTAAAAAACATAGAAAACGATACCTCACAAGCCCAAGTTCACTAAAACCTCAAAAATACCTAATTTTGCACCCATTTTCACCCATAACACCCCTGGGTGTTTTCCGATCGGGCTGCAGAGTTAGGAGACACTTGGAGTTGAGCGATATTAGGAACTAGGTATTAGGGAACGCAATTTTTCTTATTATTAGGTGGGGAACGCAACTTTTCTAATTACTATTAGGTAGGGAAATCAAGAACCAAATCAAACTTGAAGTCTACTACAGAAAAATAAGAGTCACGATGGAAGTCAATTGCAGAAGAAGAAATAAACTCAATAGATGAATCTGCTCGGTTCCTAGATAATAAAAAGGAAGGGTACCCCTAAACATGGATCACTCAACGAAGAGACTTCAAAAATGACGGAAGTCAAGAAAAGAATTGTGGAAGAGCTTCAGCGACCTGCAAGAAAGAGTTACCGCAAGAGGAGAGTACTCCTGAAGGATAGATGACCTATGGCAAGCGGGTCTGTTGATGCCTCAACCTTATTCCCGGAGGGCCTCGATCCATATTGGTAGTCATTGATTGTCTATCAAAATATGTTTGGGTAGCACCACTCCAATCCAAGACAGGTGCTAGAGTCTGTGGCGGATTCAAGGAAGTATTTGATGATTTGAGCCAACGCCTACCGTGACATCTACAGACAGACAGAGGAAAGTAGTCTACAACGGGAAAATGCGGCTCTTATTGGGGTGTCATAATATTAACCATTATTTGACATACAGCAATTTGAAAGCCCTCGGAACGTGTCATACAAACGTTGAAGACGAAATTATGGAAAATTTTCAGCCTACAAGGAACCTACAAGTGGATGGATGCTATTGTGGATGTTGTCAACAAGTACAGCAGATCAAAACATCGCTCGATGGCACCAACAGAAATCAAGGGGAAATGAAAAGAGGCCTTGGCACTAAAGACTTTCCATGAGAAGAAAAGTACGGTACACCATCCCGCACCAACTTCACATTGGGTGATCAGGTGAGGATATCCAAGAGGAAAGCGGAATTTGAGAAAGGATACACTCCCCCTTGGTCTACAGAGATATTCAAGATCAGTAAAGATGTATGTATTGGAAGATTTTGAAAAGAAAAACATTGCAGGTGGATTTAACGAAGAGGAACTACAGCTGACCAAAGATCCAAACGTATATCTGGTTGAAAAGATAGTAAGGCGAGATGGTAATGGCCGTGCACTTGTGAAATGGTTGGGTTTTGACTAACGAATCAATAGTTCGGTCAACACTGCTGATTTCAGTGGAGGAGGAGGAGGAGAAGTATAACAGGAGGTAGTGGCTCAATAGCGACGTAGATCACGAAGCGACAACATCATGTTGAATGTACAAGAGCACCGGGTCATCGATGATGGTGGGATTGAGAGGGTGGAATATCATTCTCACTACCCCTATGGATGTTCATTGGATCATGGACAAGAAATAAGGATTGCCATCCAACGTCAAGACAATATTATACCACAAATACCTATTATGTTTATTAATATATTATTCACTGACGATAGTTATACCTAGCGGATCTTGAGATTATTGCACCAGCGCCATTTAACTTTAATATTACCTATATCCGGCTCTCCTCCTTCTTTGTTTTCTTGCCCACAGTATACATAATGTTTATGTTTATCATCTTGTGTTCATCTCATGATTTCCGACTTAACAAAACCAAAGTGACTGAAAGCCCACGTTTCAAAACTTACTGCCTACCAGAGTCACAAAATCACGGAACAGGTATTCGATGTTGGTCCATACTGTCGATACCTACTATCCGGGTCAAGTTAGTTTCAGGCAAAATAGACGTAAAAGATGAGGATAAGCATTCAAATGACGTGCTGCAATTGCTAGCTCTCTTTTTAGCGGATTTTCACATATTTACATACGTAATACACATAGGTTACATGGATAATAGGTAATGCATGTATACTTACGTAGGTATGTACCTACATGTCACTCCAGACAATATCTATGAATTACTGCCTAAATTATATAAAATATTACATTGAAATGGATACCTGGAAGCTATGTTCCCCACCAAGGCAGATTTTTTTCATACTTTTATTTTTTCTTCAATTTCTCTCTCCTCCTCACAGCAAAATCTGACACAGGCAATAGTAAAACACGTTCCATGGAATTATATATTCACTTGTCCCACGGCCAATACTGTGGTATCTTAAGGTCAACATGTCAACGCGATATGATCAACCGAAGAAATTTGAACGTTGGGGAGTTTACATTGCCTACAACAGCGGCGAATTGTTGGTTTGAAATGTTGTAAGACGTATGGGCGGACTTAGGAAAGGGGTTATCGCTCCCAACTTTTCATCTATACTACTCGTATGATGGGCAATACATTCCAAGCGGCTAAGGATCCCCTATCGTTCAATATGGATTGGCGATGTTGATATACCAGTACTTTCCTAAATACTAATTTAGGTGGGCTCCCGCAATAGCTCAAGGATGAAAAGACTGGGTTGCTCAACACGGTTTTTTAATTATTAAAAAATATCTCAACATTTCGACTCCGAAGCTGGCCTCTCCGTGATTAGAATTTGGGCAGAGTAACTGATAGGGAAAATAATTGACATTTATCGATGAGAGTCGCATATTGTGAGTAGCGCTGATCCAGTAACTGAAAAATGGATGATCTATAATACCTAGGTACTTCCAAGCCCAAGAAATGGTTTGTTTCCCAGTAACGTTACAGGAGACCCAGTCCCACTGCGCAGCCTGGGAGTATCACACTCTTGTCTGAATCCACCCATCGAGATGAGAGTAGGACTCCTACTCTTTTCTCGATTAATCCACTACGCCTACCTTGGACTCATGCAAATACTGGCCTCTGATTAGTTGAAACCGGGCACCCCACAGTTGAATTGGTAATCTCAGGACCCAACCACCCCTCCCTTGCCACATAATCATACAAACAAAAAATATGAACACACCTCCCACAATCATAGTATCCACCAGGAAGATATAAAAGTTGTTTGCTTCATAATCTACCCACGGAATAAGTAGAAGGAACGCTTACTCAACGTATGGTCAGGGAAACGAACTTGCTTTGCAGCATTATCTAGCGAGGGCAATGAGAACTATCTCGTCCAGAAATAGTTCAACCCAATACTAGTAACGATAGGATTAACTTTCAACTCTGTTAACTTTCCTTTGAAAATTTTTATTACAAGAAGTTTAAATGCTAACTTTCAAATATCGCATTCATCCCACTGCCAAATCTAAGCGATTATACCTGTTGCACTTCTTCCCCGCACATACCAACCCTGATATACCTTGCTCTTGCATCTTACCGGTATAATTCTCCAACAGATCATTTACCGGCGTACCGTCCAAGACGTTTCGAAGATCCTGAAAGGATAATTACGTCCATCGAGACGTTTCCACACCGTTTCTGCCTCTCATATGAACGGCGGGTATCAGGCCACGAGACCATCATCGGCCATTCAGTAATTTGCGAATTAGCAGCACTCGCGATCTAGGCACAAACTCCTTCGCTGCCTCAAGTGCTGCATTCGTTGAACGAACATCAATCTCCCTGGCTTGAATATGTTAAGGAAGTTGTCCCAACCAAGTCTACTTAGTTGAGGAGGTTCCCTCGCCGAAGTTGTACTTGATTACGTGATACTCTCAACGTCATTGGCATATCTAATTTGCGTCTCAACGCAAGATTTGGTATCTCGGAACCGATCTTCGGGAGCCATACGGTAGAAAACGGTATGTAGCGGTCTTCGCATGCATAGGAATTCCACTTTACCGTCGACTATGGTCAGATTGTATTGCGTTAACAGGTTGAATCTCTAAAATACCTTCCGTAGCTCGTACCATTTTCCGTCTTGGTGTTTATCCAAGCTGCTAGGGACAACCATGAATACCTATGTATTTGGACGATTTGATTTCGAAAGATCAGATGATCCAATGATGATCAAACGGTGATCATGATGATGGTGATTTTTTTTTTTTTTTTTTTTTTCACGAAGGTAACCGATTAAGTTTGGAGCCTTTTGCGGTTCTTGTCACTTCCATGCCAACATTCTGCATTAATCCGGTTCGTTTTGAATTCCCCGTGATACCAACGTAGTTGATGCTATCTGAGCATACCTCAAGAGATTCAAAGTTCCTAACAAAACTATACGGTGAGTCATCCTGTTCATATTTAGATACCTATCTACAGAGACCAAGAATTGTATAGATCTACCGAGTTAAGGTACGCACCTAATTTTTAATGAAGGCCAGTGATTAAAATTTCAATATATACTTCCCTAATTCAACGATGAAAAATTTTGTGAACACCCCCCTCAACATTTTGGGTTATTATCCTGTGAACAATATTGGTTTATTATTATGTGAATAACACGCCTATGTATGGGCTCAGAAAAATATGTTTACAATACCCCTATCAGAATTTAATCTTTTACGTTTCAAGGTGCGTAGATTCCAAAAATGCAATGTCCGGCCGCCGTATCATCCATATCTACTTTACTTTCGGTCTAAAAAATTCGTTCTTTCTCACACAGGCGAAACGTTGCAGCCCAATCGGAATATATCTAAGAGCGTTATGGGTGTAAAAATAAGGTGTTTTGGTGTTTCAGTAGCATGAGCTTGTGGGGTATCGTTTTCCATGTGTTCTAGTACGAGGAGACCGAATGTGAAGTCGATTGTGACCAAAGATCGGAAAATGTAGGTTCTAACGAAGTTTTAGCCTTAAATTTATGTTGAATGTTGGTCTACAATCGTCGTTCTTCCGCACACAGTTTGGGTCCACATTTGGGAACACATCTGGGTCCTAGTTGTGCTCCCAAGCTCGGCAGCCTGATTGGATTACACCCAGGGGTGTTATGGGGGAAAATGGGTGGAAAAATAGGGTTTTCGATTTTTTTTTTTTAAGTTTTAGTGAACAGGAGCTTGTGAGGCCATCGTTTTCCACGTTTTTTAGGACGGGAAGACCGATTATAAAGTTGATTTAGACCAAAGAGTGAACAACTGAGGTTGTAACCGAATTTCAGCTCCAACAATTTTTTATGACTCGAAAACCTGTAAAATTGTCTGAAATCTGTATAATTTAATCAGTATAATGAAATCTGTAAAGCAAAATTTATATAATAACACTAGAAATTGTAGTATCAACAGGTGAATCAAGACAATTAAATGGTACTATCAATGATCAAAGGTAATTTGTAAAAAGAAAGTTAAAAAAACTCGGCGCTGCGCGCCTCGCCAGGGGGCGAGCCCCCTGGACCCCCTGATGCTTACTGCTTAGAGCCTACGGCTAAAATTCAAGAAACATGGAACATGCTTTAGCCGCGCTTTTTATGATTCTGTAGCCGCGCTCTTATGATTTCACTTCGTCACCAGGATACAACCAAGTGACAACCAAACAAGCGTCATTGTTTACAATCCATTTATAACATCAATTTATATAGTTATAGTATGAAAGTACGAAATAAATACCAAGAACAAATACGAAATAAATTCGTGATAAATCAAGAGCTTTCCAACGAATGGAAAACGATTTTTGTCCGATGAAAATGAAACAAGTTTCATTTCCCTAGCAACTACTCGGTTGCACGTGAAAATCATCGTTAAAATTTCGTGACACTTCCGCGTGACATTTTTCGGATAGTTAGTCCAAGGCTAAAGCATGTTCCATGCTAAAAGGAGTCTAATTTGCCGTTTTGGGGCCCAAAATTGGTTGAAACCACCAAAATAGCTATTTCAATTATTATTGCACATAAAAGAAACAATAAATTAACAGCCAATATTTCTGTAGGTATGTCCAATAGAATAATAAACCCATGTGACAAAGATTTGCACCGATTCAGATGGATTCAGTTTTAGAATGGTTCTGAAACGGATTTGTGGTTTGTTATGTTTTCTCTCCATTAAGTGATGATCCCTTCCAACCGAAATAGAATACAATAGGGTCGCCCCTGACTATGAGAACTTTGACAATTCCGCCAAGCTTCTAAGGGGCGTCCCTAAAGAGGGGTGCGAATCAATGGGTGAAGCAATGCAACGCAGGCACTTAGATGGTACCTACCGTTTCAGCGTCGCTTTTTGGGCTTTAAGCCCATCGATGACCAATATCCGTTTTTTTTTCTGCTAGAAATGAACGTATTGAAATATGGTGCAGTGAAATCGTTCACAACATAAGAAGTCAAATATTGCCCAGTTTAGCTTCACAAGTTGTGAAACTGTGCGGTGGTGAAAATTCGATCTCTGCGGCTATTTGGAAGCGGGATGTCCCTCACTCCGTCCAGTTCTGCAAGGCTTTAGTCTGCTAACGAGGATTTGTTTTGGATGTAATTTTGTGAGGATTTTTGTGGGAGGAGGTGGAGAGGGATTTCCATTTTATATCGAACAGCTCTTTCGGGACCCACTTTTCGAGGGAAATAACTCGATCGGCCGGACCCCCAGAGTAGGATCGGGCGGCGAACGATAACAGAGAAAACCCGGATTTAACGAGAGGAGGACGAGGACTGTTGGTGGGCGAGTCTCCGAGGGGGTTGATGGTTCCAATTCCTCTTCAACGAGTTCCTCCCCTGCCCGCCTCCTGACAGCCGCTGCTACCCCCCCCCCCCCCCCCCCCAACAACACGCCGAAACCCCATCCACACGATCCGTCATACTCCGATCTCGGTTCCGCGTCACCATACCAGACACATCTCCCCGTCTAATACTGACATAGCTCAACCCCGGCTAAACGGACGGACGAGTGTTGATATCTCCCTGATGGACGTGCAGATTCAACTATATACACTCATGATCGCTTCAACACATTCTTCATAAGACCCTATGTTTTTAATGAGTACTGACAGAGAGGAACTGTGTTTCGTTCGATAGAAGTTCGCAAGCTTTATCCAAATCCATCGAATACTTTAGTAACTAGGATTCAAAAAGTCGTTATGAAAAAAGAAGACAGCACACACTGTACAGAGTGTCTCTAAAGTTATTCTACAGTTACTATACACTAGCTGGACTACCCATTGGGTTGCTCAGGACTGTAATATGTAATCTGGATATATTTATCTAGGGACGCGGGAGCGAGAGAGTGGAACGGATTTCTATATGCACAAAAACCCATCAGCGAGGTGCGAACCACCGAGCATGCTCCACTGGTGGGCAAAATGGACATCAATACTTTTTTACAACTGAAGAGGTTTTCTAGGCGGGTTAATTTCCACAACAGAGTTGGGGGGGGGGGGGGGGGGGGTTATAACAAAAACCTACAATTGAGATAGGGATTTAAATTTAGGTCAGCTATTGATTTCAAGGTAACGGAGCACTGTTATATATATATATATATATATATATATATATATATATATATATATATATAAGGGTTGTCCCCCCAAAAATAAGATTTTCACAATTGCGTTTTGAGTTTCATTCCTTTCTTAACCATTTCCGTGGCTATCTGTCCTTTTCCCAGTCCATGTGTCCGCAAATCCTTGCAATGCCAGAGTCCTTGTCACATGGGTTTATTATTCCATCGGACATACCTACAGAAATATTGGCTGTTCGTTTATTGTTTCTTTCATGTGCAGTAATTGAAATAGCTATTTTTGATGGTTTCCACCAATTTTGGCCCCCAAAAACTCGAATTAGGCTCCTATTTTTGACAAATTACCTTTGATCATCGATATTGCCATTTAATTGTCTTGATTCACGTCTGCTAATACTACTTATAATGTTATTATAGAATTTTATGGTGATTTTAGACAATTTCCCAGGTTTTTGAATCATAAAAAATCAATTTTGGGAGCTGAACCTTCGTTAGAACCTCAAGTTTTTCATTCTTTGGACTAAATCAACTAAATATTCGGTCTCCTCGCCCTAAAAAACATGGAAAACGATACCTCACAAGCTCATGCTACTAAAACACACAAAAAACCCTATTTTTACACCCATTTTTCACCCGTAACACCCCTGGGTATACACCGATCGTGCTGCTAAGTTGGGAAACAACTATTAGGGCCCAAATGGAGCCTGTGTGCGAAGGAACGAATTTTTTAGGCGGATGGCTGATTGGCATTGCATTTTTTGAATCTACGCACTTTGAAACGTAAACAAAAAAAAGTTGAGGGGGTGTTCGAAAAACATTTTGCTGAGCGAATACATAGGTGTATCATTCACAGAATAAACCAAAACGCGGCGAAGTCCTTGTCAGACGGGTTCACTATTCTCGACTGAATACGACTAGGACTTCAGTGAAGAGCCCCACAAAGGGGGGGGGGGGGGGATGTATATGTTAGCACGACGACCATCTTTAATAACTTTTGTGTACTTAAATCCCTGCTATTTCGGATTTTTAGAGGAAAGTATACCTAAATTTTTTTTAAACGTCATGTTACACACTAGGTAATATTTTGTGACGCCACTGGTTCCACTCGTGTTGCTATCCGAAAAATAAGTCTTTGGTATAATTTGTTATCTATACTGTTTACATACGTAATTACAGATTTTTTCTATGTTCATAATTACCTATCAATCAAACATTGGCTGCTATGGGCTCCCATGTTCTCTCATGTCTTCAAAAACACATTTTTCACATTTTCCACTAATTGATGTTTTTTTTTATGATTATTGTTTAACTGACGATGGTTTGTTCCGGGCTCCAAAACGTTGGCAAGTTATACCAAACTCCTGTGATCGTAGGCAGTACTTGTTTTAGTAGGTGTACGTTGACAGACATTCAACTCTGGGACACAATTATGAGATCGCAGGTACCTACGTTGTTTCAATAAGTGTAGGCACGTTGATTGGGTTGACATTCAACTCTGGGAGATACGGGGCATAGGTACAATACAAACTTGTCGTGAAATGAATTGAAGCAGTTAGGAGCAGGAAGCTAGTCTTTCTCAAGCAGTGGCGGTAACAGGTTCCTGATAACGCGTACGTTAACACAGTCATTGTCAAGCCGTCACGTGTAGTGGATGACAGCAGCGTCGTAGAGGCCAGACGATGCCCGGGCCTTTGTTCTATCCGCTCGGCTCCTCCTATTGTCCTCTCGCGGCGGGCAAACTTGGCTCGGACTCATGAGATCAAATAATAGCACCTCCGATGGTTTCTTCTCTGGGGATAGGTATTGTTCGCTCAAACCCATGTTGTGAGCTGAGAGGTTCTTATTTCGCAATTTTTTGATGAGTTTGATTAGTTTCTCGATTACTGCGCCATTCACCTCTTAGAAATGCCTTCTTTTCTATTACATATGGGTTTTTCTATATTATATGGCTTTGTTAATTTCTCACCATTTACACGCGTATAATTTCGGCCAATATTACAGTCATCGTGGGGGTGATCCGGTGGCCTTAGTGACTGAGACTTAGTGGTTGAGATTGAGACGGCGCCTGAGGGCCACTTTCACCAAAAAAATCCTAACCGTGGTTAAAATTAATTATTGTTTTATCGAATGGGAGACCTGAAACTTTAAGGACAAATTGGTTTCAACAGTGTAATCAACGATTAGAATGTTTTCCTAAAACGTTGTTTTCATAAAACATCGATTTGATATTAGAAAGTTGATATAACGGTATCATGAAGTCATTTGCCCGCCAAAATGGAGGCGGTGGGCGTAATTACGATTGATAACGTAGTTGTTGACGTGTATTGTGAGGTTCTTGGGCTCATTTGTTTTTTTGGCGATTGGTATGTTGTTTATATCGTTGATTGTATTGTTAAGTTATGTTTTACAATAGTATTATTGTAATAATGTGTACCGCTTTGCTTGTGAGCCTAACAAGGTAGGTAGGTGTGTGCCTACACAATTCCTCACTAACAAATGGTCCGATGTCTCTCAAATTTGGTGTGCGATTGGAATTTTATAGGTGTACAGCTAATTTTAAATGTTATAGCTCAACTACTCTTGAAATTACCCAAAAATTGTACAGAGTGGTATGATGCCATAGAATAATATGAACTGAACTCAATAAAATTTAATTATAACGTATTGTTCAACAATCACTGAAAATGGTTTAAAAAATTTGCAAAACTTTCCAAAGAACAGAGGTTTCCGACAATTTCTCCATGTCAAGCTGCACGATCGACTAGAACTTGTTGGTTGGTTAAGACGTGATCTAGACGACCACGGCCCACTCTGAACGCTGCCAAATTTTCAAGAAGGATCTCGTTCTCAACCACCCACCGCACCAACGTACCATTTATTACGGACTTGAATACCTTAACATGGTCATTTAACAAGGAAAGCCCTCTGGAGTTCAATGAATCATTAGGAGGACCCTTCTCACAGAATAGTGAGACGAGCACCTTCTTCTTACGTGACATTCAATAGGTACCTTGTTGAACAATGAGTCAGATGAACGATCCAGTTCTGAGCCTTGTATCATAGCCAGGAGCCTTGCCGGATTTCATTTTGCATATATTTGTCCGTACCTCATCTCTTCTATCTAAGTAAGGGTGACGTCCTCAATGTAAAGTGGAAACAAGGAACACGACATAATCTCGTGAAAGTGAACCGAGCGAGGAACCTCCCGGCAATTAGAGGAGATTGAATTCACCTTGACGAGACGGACTGAAGGAAAGAATTCACAAAACTCGTTGCTGTTCTTTGCGAGGCTAAGCCTGGTGAAAACAGACCGACGAAAAGTCTTTTTCTTAGAGACCAGCAGCTTCGTTGGGCCTTTTTTTTTTTGGCGAGGTAATTGGAAAGATCTGGTTCGAGGAAACGCGGTCTACGACAACAGTGCAGAAATCTTCGGAGATATTTTCTGGTGGAAGAAACACTCGGGTTCAAACTATGACCTAGACTCGAACCGCCTGGAACCCATGCATCTCAGACCCATTGAGGCAGAAACCTCCAGCAAGGTCTGAACGAAATTGTTATGCTGGAAAGCAACGTCTTTTTGGGTAACTCTTACACCAGAGACCGTGGAGGCAGTAGGAGCAGAAACAGTGCAACCAGAAAACCCCAGTGCCTTCACGATGCAAAATTCTATTGACAAAGGGAAACTGTCAGACCTAGTGACCATTTCTAACGCCCTAAAATCAAATTGATCTATATTCTTATATTCTTTATTCTATATTCTTTATGCATCCTTCCAGATGATATCACATCTTGGCTACAAGATAGAAAATTTCAGATTTCGTCAAAAAGTTTAATAACGGGAAACAGTTTGAAGATGAGCAATTTTCAAAACGAGAAAGATGGTGAAATTCGAGTTCTAGGGATTAAAAATCGCTGAAAGAATTTGCTTAAGTCAAAAATCTATTAAAATGGCTAACAAAATTTTATCAGATTGGTACAGTAACAACAGTACCAAATGGTGATTTGAGGTAGGATGGGACTATTTCAAGAAACAAACCCCCCCCCCCTCCCCACCATTAGGTAAAATTCGAGTTTTAGGAGGCAAAAAATATAATGGGTTAATCACCAAACATTCTTATAAATTCACCAAATGTATAACAGTATATACCTAATACTTAAGTACATTTACGTTTATAAATCCACAGAGCGCAAATTGTAGTCAAAAGCCTGAACCAGAATGTATTGTTCAACTTCCACATGACGTATATAAAGCCAATTCGTTAGTAACGTTCAACGTCAGGTTTCCACAACTCAAGGTGCTTACAATCCTATTCCAGTAAACAGTGACTCGAGGAATAAAAATACTATTTCAATTATCGAAAGTATTTTTCTCACAATAAATGTTTCAACCGGTTTTGGGGGTCAAAAATCGCTAAAAATGGTTTTAAAAAAAATCTAAACCTCAATTCTTCGCTCTTTGGTCAAAATCAACTTCATATTCGGTCTTCTCGCCCTAAAAAACATGGAAATCGATACCTCACATGCTCATGTTCACTAAAACATAAAAAATACCTATTTTTATAACCATTTTTCACTCATAACACCCTTGGGTATATTCCGATCGGGCTGCAAAGTTTCGGGACAAACAAGGGCCCAAATGGAGCCTGTGTGCGAAAGAACGATTTTTTTAGATCGAAAATAAAGTAGATATGCATGATACGGCGTACGGCGTACGGAAATTGCATTTTTGGAATCTACGCACCTTGAAACGAAAAATTAAAAAAATTCGAGGAGGTGTTATAAAATTTTTTGCTGTGCGAATACATAGCTGTGTATTATTTGCAAAATAATAAACCAAAAATATCTGCCGAGGTGAGACACACAGCTCCCTCACAATGACGGTAGGAACCGGAGTGTGCTTGCGGCAAGTGAGTTCTGCATCTTAATTTTGATGTAATTCATACGGTACCATCTGGAGCCCAATCATCACCATCAAGTATATTTTTGGACACACTGATAGACACGGAGCAGGTCTCGTTAGAAAGAGGTATTAATCGCAAAACACAGGTGGACATTTTTATTTGGGATATATTTAACTGCACAGCAAAAAAAAGGTACTTTCCCTTCTGCGAATCTCCATCTAAAAAGATTATCTTCACTTCAGAAAAAGTAAAACTCCCAGCATAAAGTAAACGTCAATATTGACTCCAATCACGGCTAAATTATTCAATCACACATCAGAAAAGGGGTTGGCACAGCAAAAAAGGGGTTTGCACAGCAAAAAAGGGGTTTTGCACAGCTATTTGATGTGGAGTTGGACATTTCTACTGTGAGAATCCTTCTTCTGCCGTTATAATCAATTTCTGGAAGGGCAATAACAAATTTGAACGTTGAATCACCTTATTAGACGGGCGTCTCCCAAATTAGCCGTGCGACTCCCAAATTAGCCGTGCGACTCCCAAATTAGCCGTGCGATTCCCTTTTTTGATGTGCAAAGTATTTTTTGGACGTGTGTTTGAATTAAAAGCTGTTATGCCCGCCTTTTATGTAGGGAGTAACCTCTATTTTGCCGGGCCGATAAATCACACCCTTTTTATTTTGGAGCAGAACAATTATTTGGGACATTCGAGAGCTCGAGCTCGAACTTTGAGCTGAAGAGGCCTGATTCACTGATGAGGGGGTACCGCCTTCACGCTCTCTTCACTTCTTCCGGATACTGTTCCTCCCACACAACTCCGCTCACGACTTCGTGTTAAAACGGAGCCACTTCTCGGTTAAATTCGTTTTTCACCATCGCTTTAATTTACCCTCCCGGTTGCCGACAATTGGAAATCCACGGTAGGTGGTTTATCTCTCTTCGCGGGATTCACGAAGGATCCAAATCTGGGGCCCCAGATAAAAGGCGACGTCTTCAACGTGGTCATACCTACCCATCCTTTTCAATTTCCTGTTTCCCCAAAGCTGGAAATTCCTTATAAGTAAACCTGAGGTTTTCTTCCTCTCTTTAACATCGGCCTCTCTCTCGCTCGCTCGCATACAAGGGTTCAATCAACTTCCGAGATGGGCTGGTAGTATCGAGTGTATTATTCAACGGTGGCGTATAAAAAAATCCTATACAGTCCAATATACCTCCAGCAACAGTTTTGTTCCTCTCAAAAGTGATTACGAAACTCGCTGTATCCCGGTTGACTTGGAAGGAAGTTCCCAATTTCATTTACAACCCCCACATCACTCAAAATCAATAGGTACACCTACGACATTCGCAGTACCTATTTCCGCTCGATATACAGCAGTTTGAGCTGGTGATTTGAACAGCCGTATTTTCAACTTGTCTGAACTACAAGAAGTTCACAACCTCGAAGTTGGATTCTTTCGATAAAATCGAGTCAATTTCGTTTCGGCAAAAATTTCCGTTTTAGGAAATTGGCTAGTTTGGCCTTTTTCCAGCTCCCTCCGGTAGAATTTCGCTTTTTTGAGGATGCGAACAATTCCGGTAGAATTTCGCTCTTTTGAGGATGCGAACGCTCATCATCACCATGTTTTTCTTCGACTATTTAATTTATCACAGCTAGGTATGCGTTTCCCCAGGGACAAACTACTACTAGCCTAGCGCTAGTTAAGCCCACTATTCATTCTGACTACCCACGCTCTACCTACCACGCCTAGTGGAAATTTCCTAAACGATGACAAAAATTTCATTTGCTATGAAAAATGAGGTAGGTATCTATCGGTTGATTTGAATCTGATCGATCATTTCAAATACAGTGAACCAGAAAACTGGCTTAAATTGATTTTTCTTTTTAAATAAATCCCCAGGTTAAATCTTTGAAACCCGCATATCCGCGACAAACGGGTTATGAGCAGTTACGGTCGATTTAATATAAAATGTTATCCAAGCCTAACCTCCTATGAGTCGAGGGATCACATTATTTAATATTGAAGTTTGCCTCTTCCCTTCAGTTCGTGTGCGCCAACACTTTTCACCTGTGCCACTTTTCAAGGCCACTCGCTAAACTTCCGCACGAAGTTTTATCAAAATTGATCCACATTTTCAGGCTTCCACAAAGACAAGGGGGCTCCGAATAATGAACAATGAGAATATGAGAAGGCTGCTCGGGCAAAGCGCTCCCTGCGTTCCCCCACACTGCTGCCACCGCTCAAGCCCAACAGTTGCCTGTATAACAAACTGTGTTGTCAAGCTTCTTCACTTGATACGTTATCAGTGGCAACGGGTGGGTACTTAGGGAGTTGTAAAACGGTTTGAAAACTAGACACAAAAAGTATTGTGGCGTTGGTACAGGCTGAGTCGGTTGGATAAATCGTCGGTGAATACCACCTATCTACTCACTTCTAGGGATTCCATCACCATGGAATCCTGCTAGCGTTTGTGTAGTCTGAAGCCACAGGTTTGAGTTACGTACTTCGCGTAAAAGGGGTAAATAATTCGACGAACTCATTTGGTTTTCCCCCTCAATTATCAATGTAAAATAGAATTCTAACAACAACAAAATTGGCCAATTTCCGACCCATGTGTGTTCCCCATGGATATCCACCTTGTTACAGCTCTCCAAAAGTAATCATCTTTGATAATAAACTTGAAAAAACATCGTGGATATATGCGGACTGTTGCCGAAACCAAGCCACGGATTATATGTGCCGAGTATTGACCAGCGACGTCATATAATTTTCTCGAGCTTTTAAAACCAAGATCGGTATTAACTCATCTCTATCTGTAATTGGAAGAAATGCAACAAGATCTACTCCGAACCAATGCAGCGAAGAGGTCATTGAGGGAAATGGGAAAGGCAGTATATAAAGAGGCTCCAATGATAATAGTGACTGCTCAACTACCAATGGACACCATATCAAAGTTTTCTGGCATTCATGTTTCAGCTGTCATTCGTTTTATCGAATTTTCGGAGTAATAAGCTATTGTAATGGGTCCAAAAGTACCTACACGGATGTTAAAAAGATTTTCGATGCTAATCCATTTTCGACCATTCTGAATCAATACCTTGAGGCCAACAAAAAAAAGAGCACGGAAATGAGATATTTACGAAGCAAAAAAAAAGAGGGTTTCTTGTGGGTAAAAAATCGGTGAAAGACCGTACAAAAATAGCAGTTATAGTAAACAGTAACAATGAGGAACGGACGTGGGTCGGAATTTGCTGCTTTTGAAGAAATCGGATTCAGCACCCTCTAAAACCACTGTATCCCAATTTTCAGCTCCAAAATCCGAGTAGTTTGACGGGAATAAGATAAGGAAAAACGCGTGGCGTCATCGCCTGTGGGAAACGCTGCGAAGTCTTGTCTCACGAGTTTATTATTCTATTGGACATACCTGCAGACAGGTTGGCTGTTATTTATTGTTTGTTTCATGTGTAATGATTGAAATAGTTATTTTTTATGGTTTCCACACATTTTGGCCAACAAAAACACAAATATTAGGCTCCTTTATTTTATTCTTTTTTTTACAAATTATCTTTGATAATTTATAGTGCCATTTAGTTATATTGGTTCACCTGGTAATACTACGGCCCAAGTGGAGCTAGTGTGCGAAAGAGCGCATTTTTTAGACCGAAAATAAAGTAGATATAGATGATACGGTGTACGGCTGACGGACAGCATTTTTTGAATCTACGAACCTTGAAACGTAGAAGAAAACATTTTGAGGGGGTAAAGTAGAAGTTGTTTACCAGTAAAAAAAAATTTCCTACTAAAAATCTTTTCTCAGTAAAAAATGGTAATGTTCATTCTGTTTTCTTTAAAATTTGTTTTTATTTTTGGTTCAAATTTCTAAATGTAGAAATTTGAACAAAAAATAAAAATAAATTTATAAATTATTTACAAAGTATTTACCTATATTTTTCTTTTTAAAAAATGGTTTTACAAATTTTATTTCAATTTCGAAGATCAGTTTTCTTCAAAAATTTCCCTGAATGGGGGGAGGGGACCAAAATGCACTAAAGGCACTTCCTTGGAGCATTACGAATGGGTGTGCAAAATATCAGCTCGATCCGTTACGCCTGCGAGGCTGCAGCCCTGTCAAAGGGGAACAACGAGAACAAGAAGTAGAAAAACTTGAAAAACAGCGATTTTCAAACCTCCGTAACTCCGGCATCTGATGCTCCAGAGGGCTGAGATTTGGTACACGTCCTCAGGGGCTCCTGGAGAACGGGTGTACGGAAATCAGCATCGGACCCCCCCCCCCCCCCCCCCCCGTGGACGAGTTAAGGGGGGGAGGAAATGTGTTCTGTCGTGTAAACAGTGTTCTTGGTCGCTTGCTTCTATTTTTTTGTGGGTGGAGACGCTTCCGCTTCCGTTGATAAACTAATAATTATTATTTAAATAGAAATTCAACGAAAAAATTAACCATACCGTATTTCCGTCGACTGAGCTTGCATACCTGAAATAAAGGAATGAATTAGTTAGTGTAAGAGTATCTTGTATTTTCGATAGTAAAATATCTCTATAAAAAATTTCACGTTAGACACAAACAACTAATCAATAAAGATATACAGTACACATTAGTTTGTTCGGCAGTAGTTTTGGGGGCCTTCAGGGTCATAATTTGAATATAAACAATCACTACCCCCATAAAGCTATTAGATTTCATATACTTAGCAGAATCCCCCCGAAATTAAACCTGTTGTAAAAATGTACCCAAAAAAACCTCCTCAGCCGCAAAAAGGATTGATAACCATTTTGCCCGCAAAAGTTGCGCGCTCAGTGCTTCGCACCTCGCTATTGGATGTTCATGTAGAATGTAACTGTTAACTTACTACAAGTATAATTAACTTATATTACTGAGTTATAGTACTCCTCTATAAGATGATATTAGTTCTCTGAAGCCAGTACCTATAGTTACAGTAATTAGTCAGTATAACCTGACGACAGTATAGTTATAGTAAATGTAGCGTACTAATTTATTATGTACTACAATATATCTAAGTACTATAACTTTGTTACTTATTTACTATATTCGTTAATTTACTATTATTATAACTGAATTACCTCAATTCAGTTATAGAGATACGTATAAAAGTAAAAATTACTTAGGTACTTCTTCCGAAGCCAAGCAAAAAGCTCCCTACTAAGCAGCGTTGAGAGAAATGTCTAGCTCCTTGCCAAACTGCGTTGAAAGAACAGGGGGGGAACGTAAACAGGGAACAGCGAAAGGGTGATGGATGGGGAAAGGAACAGGTTCCTACATGCACACATCCAAGGGCGAGGTGCGGAGTGCACTACTTTGGCGGTCAAAATGGATAGAAATCCTTTTTGCGGCTTAGGAGGTTCTCTTGGCGGGTAAATGTTTACGACATGGGGGGGGGGGGGGGGGGGGGGCTGCCACATCTTTTGCACCGATAGTTTTATGGATATTTCTGATACCTAGGTACCACTACCTAACTATCCAGTGAAGTTCATTTAAAAGTAAAAATAATTAAAAATAATTTTTCTTTCTGATTTTCCTTTTCTTTTTTCTTATAGGTATGTGTATTTTCTTTTAACTGTTTTCTGTTCTTGTCATTTTTCTTCTTTTCTTTTTTTTAATTTTTTTTGCTCATTTTTTTCTTTTTTTCCGGATTTTTCCATTTCTTTGTGAATTTACTTTTTTCAAATTTTCTTAAGTACCTACATAATTTTTTTTATAAATTGTTTAATTTTTCTTTTTTTTAAATATTCTTTGAGAAAATTATTGGTAACAACATATTTTTAAACCACTGCAGAAAAGTACAGTACGTGAAAGTTAAAGTGATCCAAGCGTTTAAAAAAGATGAAAAAATTGAATATTTGACCACAAGCTGCAGCGATTTCAAGCAGGTTGTTACTCTGCTTCTTCTGAACCAACTTACCGGCTCGTCACCGGCTTATTCTATTGCCGGCCTCTCCTCCGCAAAGTTGAAAAAAAAGGGATTAAATTATCCTTCCCCTGGTTGTAATATTTCTAAACATCTTCCCAACTTGAATTCACCAACCTCTCACTGGTTGATGCCAGGTTCAAGACTGGCATAAGAATTTAGGCAATTTAAATGAATATAAATTGAAATTTATATAAATTTTTGTACATTTTATTACAAGATACTATCAACGCAGATTTTGTACAAGTTTTCATTCACCAGTATGGCTTTTCATTTAACTCCCTATGGGGGGGGTGGCAGACTTTGCTTTGTTGTTGGTATTTATGGTCATCATTGTAGCCGAAAAGGCCTGATGGTGTCTGCATTTGTGCTGGGTTGGTGGTGGTGCATGGGGAGGGGTCTGTAAGTGGACTGTAGAAGCAGGAAGGCGCCTGGATGAGAAGTGTGTTGGGAGAGTATGGTTTCGGTCTGGCGGTCCGGGGTGGTGGGTAGAACGGTGTCGTGGTGTCTTGAACCAACCAGCATCCTCACTTGTAGGTATGGCTAGCGTCTGGGTATTTCCCTAGGCTTGTTGTACACAAGCGTCTTCTCCCTCTACCTTTCACGCCGTTGATTTAGTTTAGTTCTCCTGCTGTACCTAATTGATGCGCTTCATGCTCCACAGTTTCCTTGAAATATATTTTATGCTCTGTCAATATCTCGCCGTTTCCTTCTGTTTATGCCTTTAGGGTATTGGTCGGTTGCGGTGGGTTTGCATATTGCAGGTTGTGGAGCTGTAGTGGTGGTTACTCCATGACTTTCTCAAGTCCAGTGCGTCTGGGAGTAGCGGTTGGGTCTGTTGGGTCGTGGTTTTTTTATTTATTTTATTTTTATTTTTTAAATTGGCATTACATTGCTGTAATACAGCCACAAGAATGGAAGGTGATAGGTTATTTAAATAATTATATTACAACTCTTAATAAATTTAAACAGTTCTTTGAACACAGAAATATCTCTTGTTGATAAGATTGAGCAGTATTCTAGGTTTATATCTGTCTTGCTTAAAATTTCATTAAACAACACTGTTCTCGGTCCATCATGGTCCGGGCACTCCATGATCATATGCTCCAGTGACCGCTTGGTGCTCCACATTTTCTACATTGGGCCGTTTCCCTTTGATTGATGAGGTTCAGGAACGAGTCACAAACTCCGCAGTTGACCCTTAGGCGGGATATGGTACGTACTAGGGGTTTCGCGATGCCTTTTTTATAAAACCACGGTACTTGGAGGGGGTTGGGTTGGATCCTTTTATAAAATAGGGCGTTGTTAGAGCCGACGAATCTTGCCTTCCATTTTTCCTTATGTTTTTGATTGATGAGAGGGATCAAATCATCAGCCATGATGAGAGTGTTCAGCGGGGGTCCATTATCCGCCCCTTCCTTAGCCCACTGATCCACCTGTTCATTCGCCAACAACCCTGCATGGGCCTTCACCCAGATGAATTCTACCTTAATCTCCAAATCCATACAGCGCCTCAACAGTCGGAGCAGTTGGACGATGACACCATTCTTAGCTCTCTGAATGTTACATATTTTTAGTAACTGTACTGTACTAAGAGAGTCGGTACAAATATGGTAAACATCGTCATTCCTTCCGGATCTCACAACATGTTCGATGGCTTTTACGATTGCGGTTACTTCCGCATTGAAGCTGGAAGTCATCTGCGGTAGTTTATATTTTTCGTGATAGTTGTTGGAAGTATCAAAGAAAGCACATCCGACTGAGGTCCTGGACTTTGAGCCATCAGTGAAGATTTGCACAGATTGTGGTCATTTGGAGTTTATGAAGTTGGTGAATTTATCGTTGATGTTATGCTCTTCCCCATTTCCATATGTGAATTGAACAATTTGTACCGGTACCATCAGCTCTGAAACAAGAATGGTGATGGTTTGCTGGAACAGTGGAGTCTTGAAATATCCAAATCTTCTTGTGTGGAACTGTTGACGAGTAAGGGCATGTTCATACTGGTATTGGATACTAGTATGTTCGTACTCAGTCGACATACGTCTTCAACTATTGGCCGACTGTGAGATTTGAGTTTCAAGATGTAACGGTCTGAAAACATTTGATATCGGAAGTTCAAAGGGCATTCCCCAGATTCTGCCAATAATGCGTCGATAGGTGTTGCCCGGAGGAATCCCATACATTTACGGATACATTTGAACTGAAGTCTAGCCAATTTAAGAAAATTTGTGTCACTAGCGTTGCCATAGAAGACAGCTCCATAGTCAATGATTGCTCTGATAGTTGCTCGGTAGAATAATAGCGCTACCTCTGGATCTGCTCCCCAGTTGAGGCTGGTAACCATCTTCAGTATATTGTAGTACCGTTCGGCCTTATTCAATACATGATCTATATGTGGCTTCCATGTCAGCGTTTTATCGAGCCAGACTCCTAGAAATTTAACCTGATGTTGTATACGAAAGACGTTCCCTACTATTTCCACGGTTGCGCCTACGTTTAATCGTCTCTTTCTAGTGAAAGGAACCAATACCGATTTGTCAGCGGAGAACTTCAACCCCTTCAATTCGCTCCATGTTTGTAGTTGTCTCAAGAACTCCTCCAAACTCTCTTTTCCCGATTCCATATCGCTGCATTCTACAAATACACATATGTCGTCAGCAAATTGAATGATCTGGACGTCTTGCGGCACTATATCCTCTATATCCCCAACGTAAATAGCATATAGTAACGGGCTTAAAATTCCTCCCTGCGTCAATCCCTGAGATGACATTCTGGGACCAAATTTCTTATTATTCACACGTATATGTATCTGCCGGGATTCATATAGTGCAACAATACTACGACTGCATGAATGTGGTAAACCGATCGTTCGCAATCTTCCATATAGAACATCTAGCAGCACCGAGTCGTATGCTCGGGATACATCGAGAAATAACGCTAATGTAATACGCCGTGTTGTTAGTGAGATTTGAATACTTGACACCAATCTCGTTAATCCATCGTATGTGCTTCTTGCACGTCGAAAGCCATATCGAGATTGTGGCAATTTATTATAGTATTCCAGATACCATTCCACTCTTGTTTTAATTGTTCGTTCCATTGTTTTCATTGCGCAGGAGGTGAGTGATATCAGTCGATAGGATGACCACACTGAGGGAGGTTTACCTGGTTTTAGAAACGGTATGACTAGGGTCTGTTTCCATTCGTCGGGATATGATTCCTTTGTCCAGAATTCGTTAAATAATTTCACCAATGCTTCTTTTTTACCAATCGGAAGATTGACTAATATGGGATACACTTATCATCTGTCCCTGGTGCTGTGTTTATCGATTTTTTAAGATTTGATTCCACCTCAAGCAACGTGAAGGGGGACTGGAGAGTCGACCTCAGGATGTCTGTGTTATTAGCCTCTTCGGGGATATATGGAGGTACCCAGGGAGGTGCACAAGTCTCTAGCAATTCCTGTATCCATTCTCCTTCTTCCATCGGCTGTGAATTTGATGTTTTCCGGTTCTTCAACTGTTTAAGTTTTCTCCATATTTCTCTTATGGGAGTAGATTTAGTTAGCGTGAGACAGTAGGAGATCCAATTTTCCTTTTTTGCTTTCCAAGTGGTTTGTTTATAAATTTTCATGTTTTGTGTTATACATTAAAAAGTTGGTACGAGATTGGAGCCTTCTATACTCTGCAGCTGCTGCCTCCCGCTCTTGAAGAGCCATTTGGCATTCATTATTCCACCAGTGGGCGCCTACATCTTTCTTCGTATGGGGGCTATTTTGTGGAATGGATTCCTCGCAGGCTCTGTTCAGTACCTCTATGAATGACTTGTAATCCGATTCCGATGCGTTATCTTGCTCCGAGTTCAATACCTCCCGGAATCGTGCCCAATCAGCCCGATCTATCCTCCACTTCCTGGAAGGATATATAATATGGTTAGGTTCAAACACTGCTGAAGAAAATAATATTGGCATATGGTCCGAACCCATAGGATCGATCATAACATCCCATGTAAAGCTAGATGCCAAATTCGGAGAGCATAACGTAAGATCGACGGCTGAAATTTGATTGGAATTGACACGGGGAACCAAAGTTCTGTTTCCGTTATTCAAGTATGCCAAATTCGAAGCTTCCAAGGCATCCATCAAGTGAATTCCTTTTCTGTCAGTGAAGCTTGAACCTACTGCAACGTGATGCACGTTAAAATCTCCACCAATGATTTTTGGGTTGGGGATCGAGTCAAAGAATGCTCGCCATTGTTGATCAGTAATGACTTCGTTGCCATGCTTGTAAATATAACGATATCACGTTTAAGCAGGCTCCAGCCCTAAATTTGGTCGTGGTTGGTTCTTTCTTTAGCTTGCGGTGGGTCCGAGATTATTGGGAATTTTGGCTTAGGGTAAAGTAGAGTAAATTACTCTACTCTACCCATGTAAAATTTTTCAGTAGAGCTCATTCTACCGACTAGTAGAGCACTGATTCCCCCACTCATCCCCCCCCCCACCATAATCTAAACTCTACCGTCCACTCTACCACATACTCTAGCCATGTTAACGGTAGAGTAGAAGAGTTGGAAGGAGAGTAGGAGAAGAAGAAGAGGCATCCCTCATAACAATATCATTTGAGCAATAGCAAGGCCATGCCAATTAATTGTTCAAATGCCTCAGAGTCTTTCTCATCACAAGTTTAAACTCGTTTGGATCTTCAAATATCAGATTTTCCATTACATTGGCGGATGCTCAAGGGGTTTCTCTCCGTCCGACTCAACCCCTGACCCATTCCCTTCTCTTACTCCTTGCTTCCTCACTCAACACTTCTTCCATTTCCTTCCACAAATCACTGGACACACCAGTTTTAGAATAGGATAGAAATCAAGAAATCTTCTATACCGTTCTGGCAACAGCACTCGACTGACGTGTGAATGATCCAGGTACAGTAGAGTAGGAATGGAAGAGTGGTTTGTAGAGTAGAATGATCTCTACTCTACCGACCACTATACTAATCCTACTCTATTCTACTTGGATCATTCACGCCTCAGTCGACTGCTGTTTCCAGAACGGTATAGTGGAAAAATCTCTCTACTGGGTTTCTGTTTTGCTTTCTATTTAGTTCTTCTGTACCATTGCTATCATAAAGAAAAAAACTGAGAAAGCCTTTACTTCTTTGTCCAGTGTTTTGTTGACGGAAATGAAAGAGGTGTTGAATGAGGAAGCAAGAAGTTAAAGAAGGGGATGGGTCAGGTTGGATCGGAAGGAGAGAAGCCCATGGAGCATCAGCCATGAAAATGTATCCTGAGGCATTTGAAAAATCACTTGGCATGGTCTCGCCATTGCTCAAAAGCAATGATACTGTAATGAGAGATGCCATAACTCCTACAGCAATGTAGGAGTTCGCTCTATCATGACCCTCTACTTCCAACTGCACTCTACCGTTTACATGGGCAGAGTAGGTGGTTGAGTGAACAGTAGAGTACAAATTTTGGTAGTGGGGGAGTCAGTAGAGAAGGTTCATCCTACCACCGTGCTTGACACTCCAGTTCTACCACTTACTAGTCAGCAGTCAACTCTACTCTACTGAAAATTTTTAGACGAGTAGGGTAGAATAATTCAACTCTCATCTACTCTACCTTCAACTCGACGAATTTTAACACGGCTTAAAGGCAATATCACACTGAAAAGTTGTCCGCATTTCGAACTCAAAACTGGCAACAGACGAAAAATAAAAGCGTGAATGTTGAAGAGGCGTAAGTGCCGTACTTCTCAAACACAACGCATTCTTGTGGAATGCAGTTTAATTAACATTGAAACTTTACGTCACTGTTGTCAGGTTAGGGCTTGAATATCGATGTAGTTCGGGTCAATATTTACGATGGGAGGGAAAGGCAATAGGTAATTAGTCCAGAGGGCACCTCGCTGATATCTCAGGGGCGAAACGTAGGACGGCGAAATGGACTTTCACTTAATTTCTTCAAGGCGGGGACGGGACGAAACGTACGACGCCCGAGAAAATAGCCTACATGAACTCATCGTGCAAATCTATAACTACGTAATTACATTCTTATTATTCTTTTTAACTTGATATTCAAGAACCAACCATTTTTCAAATTTTATTCCTGGTGATTCAGATTTATTTTTTGTTTTATTATTTTCAATAATGAACCTAAGGTATTTCCTGGTGGTTCCAATTTCCATGTTGGTCTATTATTCTGCGAATAATACACCTATGTATTCACTAAGCAAAAAATTCGTATAACCCCGCCATAATTTTTTTTTTACGTTTCAAGGAGCGCAGAATCCAAAAACGCTGCAAAGTCCTTGTCACATGGGTTTATTAATCTATTCGACATACCTACAGAAATGTTGGCTGTTCATTTATTGTTTCTTTCATACGTAATAATCGAAATAGCTATTTCTGATAGATGGTTTCCATTATTTTGGCCCCTAAAACACAAATTAGGTCAGCACCATTTTTGTTTTAAACTATCTTTGATCACCGGTAGTGCCATTTAATCGTCTTGATCCACGTGATGACACTTTTTCGAGTGTTATTATACAAACTTATGGTGATTTCAGACGATTTCCCAGGTTTTTCACTCATAAAGAATCAATTTTGGGAGCTGAACATTTGGTAGAACCTCGATTTTCCATTCTTTGGTCAAAATCGACTTCATATTCGGTCTTCTCGTCCCCAAAAACATTGAAAACGATATCTCAGAAGCTCATGTTACCAACATGTTGCTAAAACACAAAAAGTGCCTATTTTTACACACATTTTCACTCATAACACCTCTGGGTATATTCCGATCAGGCTGAAAAGTTTCAGGACACAACTAGAGCCCAAATGGAGCATGTGTGCGAAAGAACGAATTTTTAAGACCGAAAATGAAGCCTGTACACGTGATAAGGCGTACGGCGGACAGCGTACGGCGGACTGCGTACGGCGGACGGCGGACGGACATTGCATTTTTGGAATCTACGCACCTTGAAACGGAAAAGAAAAAAGTTTGAGGGGGTGTTATAAAAATTTTTTGCTGAGCGCATACATAGGTGTATTATTCACAGAATAATAAACCAAAATGCAATGCCCGTCCGCGCATTCTACTTCAATTTCGGTCCAAAAAATACGTTCTTTCGCACACTAAATCCATTTGGGCCCTAATTGTGTCCCGAAACTTTGCAGCCAGATGGTTTATGCCCAAGGGTGTTATGGGTGAAAAATGTGGGTACAAATGGGTCTTTGGTTTATTATTCTGTGAATAATACACCTATGTATTCCCTCAGCAAAAATTTGTGTAACACCCCCTCAAAATTTTTTCTTTCCCGTTTCAAGGTGCGTAGATTCCAAAAATGCAATGTCCGTCCGCCGTACGCCGTATCACGTGTACCGGCCTCATTTTCGGTCTAAAAAATTCGTTCTTTCGCACACTTGCTCCATTTGGGCCTAGTTGTGTCCCGAAACTTTTCAGCCCGATCGGAATATGCCCAGGGGTGTTATGGGTGAAAATGTGTAGGTATAAAAATAGGTACTTTTTGTGTTTTAGTAACATGTTAGTAACATAAGCTTTTGAGGTATCGTTTTCCATGTTTTTGGGGACGACAAGACCGAATATGAAGTCGATTATGACCAATGAGTGGAAAATTGAGGTTCTATAACACTAGAAGTAGTATCAACAGGTTAATCAAGACAATTAAATGGCACTATCAATGATAAAAGATAATTTGGCAAAAATGGGAGCCTAACTCGTGTTTTGGGAGCCAAAATTGGTGGAAACCATAAAAAATAGCTATTTCAATTATTACTGCACATGAAAGAAACAATAAATGAACAGCCAACATTTCTGTAGGCAAGTCCAACAGAACAATAAATCCACGTGACGACTGCATGTTTTTGGTTTATTATTTTCAATAATGAACCTTGGGAATTATAATTATGTCTTGCTTTGTATATTGTCTAGCAAATGATTTTTGTTTGACCTAGTGATTTGAAGAAACGTTATGTTACCTCAAACATAAAACAGAGACCGAGCCATTTTTAGTCTGAAACCTAATCATTTTTGAGTCGAAGATGGTTATTCATTGAAATTTTCTATTCAAAGTTAATATACACGTTTTTAATTGATGAATGATTTCGGTTATTGTTATTTCATTTCGAAACAGCATACAATTTTCTTGTACTACCTACCTGACCGGCATTCCCCAGGGTGCTGACCGGTATTACCCAACAAATACTTCACTTTTTCAATTATATTATTTAACACGAAGTTCACTGAGGGAATAGGTTGGTACTTTTTGAATATTTAACCATTTTAGAAGAGAACCAATTTACTTCTGACCCATTGTTTCAAGAATTTGGGTCAGTTTTTACCCCGATCCCCCCTACCTCATATCTTTTGAGCCATATCAGGGTGCCAAGGCACCGCCTCTTCCTCAGCAGGAATCTGTGGGTGTTGGAGTAGAAACTGCTACTTGAGCTGTCCTCATGCCTACCAGATGAGGTAGGTCCGTATAATTTATACACTGACAATTGCTTTACTGGCCTCGCTCTTTTGGATGAGTTATCGAATAAGAACGTAGGATGCAACAGAACGATAAGGGGTAGGTAACGGAATAGGATACTGTCCTCTATCGCCTTCCAAACTACTGAAGAAAGAGCAAAAGGTTCGATATCATTCAGAACCACTATTTAACTGTGCACCCGATGGAATGACAACAGTATTGTTACCTACAACAGCTTCTAACTGCCATAAGGTTACACCTCTCACGAAAGTCCAAAAAGTTGGATAAGTTGACAAAAACTCGGCACTTCACGCCTCGGAAGTCATTACTTCGAATAAAACTATGAAACATGGTACATGCTCTAGAACGGGGAAGACCACGGAGGTAGTGGAATAGGAGCGAAGGGGGAACCAGTAAGGGTTGTTTCACACGTATAAGGTTTCATTCGGTCCGTATTCGATTCGTTTTCGGCAGTGCCGACTGCGTGTGAACCGATTCATTCGGTGCGTATTCTGACCGAACAGCAACCTAATAGAAACCTCATAGCACCGAACGCCCCCTCGACATGAATCGGTTCGTATTCGAGTCCAAGGTACACAAAGTCCACCGCGCGTTCACACTTGCAAGGTTCAGGTAAGGTTTAGTTTCGGTTTCCTCGTTCAGAAAGAAACAACTTATTTCCTCTTGTCTCTAGTCTCTTGTTGATTTTTTATCAAAAATTAGTGTTAATGTTAATGAAGTGGATACTGATCAACTGATCTCAGCTGTGTGTGTTAGACCAGTGCTATGGGATAAAACCCAGGAAAAATATAAAGACAAGTTCAAGACGCAGGAAGCGTGGAAAGAAGTTTTTATTGAACTGAAAGACAATTTTGAAGGTTATGACGACAACCAAAAAAATGAGTTTGGTAAGTGTATTTTACATAGTAGTTAACTTAAAATGTTACATAGTTGAAAAAATTAATTAACTTATTAATAGAAATTAATCAGATTTTCGAGAATTGCCACCCCACTGAGCCAACTTCAGTCATGAAGTACTCACTCAACACATCTCGCACGTTTTTTGCTGAAAGGGGTGCCTGATTTCTTCTTATTTCGCTGGGGTTTGGAGGGACATCTTCAAGTCCTGATATGGAGTATTCTCAACTTCATAGCCGTCTCGGTCACGGACGAAATTGTGCAAAACTACACAGGCTTTCACTACATCCGTTGCAAATTCTGGATCCAAGTTAATTGCCCGATGCAAGATTCTCCATTTGTTGGATAGTATTCCAAAAGCGCATTCCACGTACCTGCGAGCCCGAGATAGGCGGTAGTTAAAAATCCTTTTTTTGACTGTCAAAGTATGTCCACCGTACGGTTTAAGGAGATGCTTATGTAGGCCAAAAGCGTCATCTCCTACGAGGTAATAAGGCACTTTGGGGCTCAGCGAACCTGGAAGGCACTTGCCCTCAGGTAAATCCAAGGTATTGTTAATTATAGATTTCCAAAATGGGCAGTTCTGAAAAACGTTAGAATCACAGTCCTTCCCATACGCTCCAACATTAGCGTAGACGAAGCGGTACTCAGCATCAGCTACAGCCATCAGAACTATAGATGAATAACCTTTGTAGTTAATATGCATCGAGTTCAGAGGATGAACTATTCTTATGTGTTTACCGTCAACTGCTCCAATGCAGTTTGGGAAGTTGGCGATTGTCTCAAATGTCTGTGCAATTGATTGCCACTTCTTCTTATCAGGTACAGGAATGCATTCAAGTCTTAATACTGACCAGAGAGCGCAGCAAACCTCCCGGACGATCTTGTTGATAGTTGAAACCCCTAGGAGATTCGTGAAATGCAAATCCGTGAACGTGCAACCACTTGCCAAGTACCTGAAAAAAAAAATAAATAAGTAAAAACATAAAATAAAAATATAGGTAGGTAGGTAGGTATATATTTTTTTGTAGACTGACTTAAAAATATAGAAACTTTACTCAGTTGGTACATCTTTTAATATAAATTTAACTTTCAATAAATTTGTTAAGAAGTGCAATTTTTTCTTTTTATCGAAGGAAAAGCCGTTATGAAGAAATGGACGCAAGTCAGAGACTCCTACAGAAAGTCGCTGAGCAAAAAAAAAGTGAAATCGGGGAGTGGAGCTTCCAAAGTAAAAACCTACATTTTTACTCATCTCAGTTGAGGTTCCTAGATAAGATATTCGAAGAAAGAGCCACTGAGGACACTCTGTCACAAAATATTGAGGATCCTGGACCGGCGAATGAAGGGGCTGAAAATGATGAGATCTATCAGGAACCAGTTCTAGGTGGATCAAATGATGGAGGTGCAGGTACAACAGATGGGTTGCCAAAAGACCAGTTCAAAAAACCAGCACAGAAAAAAAGGAAAATGGATGCAGTTGAATTGAAGATGGTTAATAATGCCTTGAGAGAAACACCAAACCGGCACCTCTCTTTTTTCAAAGGATTGCTTCCTTCCCTTGAAGATTTTGATGAATTTGATACTCTAGATTTTCAAATGGAGGTCTTGAAAGTCGTGAAGAACATTAGGCTGAGGAAACATCCTGTCCCTTCTGCAGCAGTGCCTTGCACTCAATCAAACAATCGAAAGGTGCTGCATCCTCTACCGGATACCTTCACTACTACAGCACCCCAGCAGCAAGTCGATCCACAGGTGACTGCTAGTCAATTTTACGAGACATCTGGGCGCTTCCTTTCACAACCAGACGAAGTCTACACCTCCCCTTCTGCGTCCACTGACAGCTCAGATTATTCATTCCATAATAATTACTAAGAAGAATGATTTATTTTTCTTCACTCTTTCAAAATAACTTTACTTTCTAACTTTACTTCGAAATATGATACACACGTCCTTACAGGCACCTATACTTAAATACATCAAATAAAAATATAAAATCGTTTTGAAAATTGAGTGAGTTTATTGACTTACCTGAGAGTTACAGCCAACATCTGAATTGGTTGAATACAATCCCTCATAACTGTATTTTGACGTTGTAGATGATACTTCAGCTTCACGTGCAGCTCATCGAATTGTTGACATCCTGAAGTAGCAGAAAAATTTATCTTCATTTTCCCTCAACTTAGGGAAAATTGTGTAAAACACTCCAAACTCCATTCGTCTGGTGATTATAGGATGCTCCCAATGAATTCTGGTATTCCTTCTTTTTTTCTTCATTCTTCTGTGGAGAAACAACATGGCAATAATCCTACTTCTCTCCATTGTGGACTGAACTTTCGGAAATCAAATCCCTGAACGAATAAAAACCTGACAGGAACCTCATGCATGTGAACGAACGAACGGCGGCAGGAATCGAATCGAAAACGAATCGAATACGGACCGAACCGAATGAAACCATATAGATAGGTGGTACGTGTGAAACAAGCCTAAAGCTGTTAGGCGAAGCTGTACAAGTGAGGGAAGCCAAGGCGAGCGTGCGCAGAGCGAGCCCTACCCCGCGAACACACTTCCGTAACGCTTTTTTTGGGCGCGTGACGGGTGACGGTTTTCGGCCGGTATTTCATCTCAAGAGCACGTGCCATGCTAAAAGGGCAACAATTTCTGTTTACTGCCCTCGCCTCCTCACATCCTCCGGTTACATGGGAGTAGACCGGTTCGGTGAAAATGCTCACTCCATTAGACTGCTTGTCAAGAGGGGGAAATTGTGGTACCCATTCAGATACAGCCATAATTGGCTAATTCAGTTCTGCGATTTTACTTGACTACGCAGTAGAAGAAATAAGTCATTTTCTTTGTTAATCCTAAGTGTGCCTGTGCTATATTTTTCGATAAAAATACGTAGTCTTCGGTAGAAGGAAACTATAAAATGGCGTGCCATGGGGCGATTTAGAATCGTTGTATCACGAAGCTGGCAAATGTAATTACCATGTCGTAATATTGGCAACTACCGTGGATACAGAATTTTAAAATGGCCATTTCTGAAGTCGAAAGTGAAGTTTGATTTGGGAGCCATATTTTCTGAACCTAAGCCGTCCTAGAAATAAATGCCCCAAAGTCTTTTTTGGAATTTTAGAACAAGGTTGAAAATTTGAAATTTCGGCTGCTCCAAATTCCCCTTAGTTTGAGAATCACCCAGAAATTAATAATTGACCAAAAATCGAATTCTGAGTAAAAAAATACATGGTTGAAAACATCGAACACAAAATATCGATGCTTTATAAACATCGATACATCGATACCCACCATGTTCAGTTAGTTTGTAAATACGCGAAATTTAATCGGATAACATACAATTTGCGCAGAGAACGCATGTATATTGTTCGAGCGACTCACTTTTGGGGTTTGTTTAAGTTGTGGTAACAAAAAGAAAGGGATGTTAAGGAAAGGTAATTATCTTTATAAAATAAAATATAGGAGGAGGGAGTGACAAGGAGGTGGAAGCCTTTAGATTTATAAATCTTACGTAGTGGAGAGATCGGGTTGTAGTCGGAAAGCAAGCGGTGGTAGAGGTAGGTATAAAAATGCCTTTGCTACCATGTGACGTGACTTGTCATGGATCCATTCATCCATACAATGAGAGCATGGCACTCCACCCCAGAAAACCAACCTTGCTGGGCAGTATGGCTGCCCTGCTCCTATAGCAGTGGGAAGGGGGCAAGAGAATGCCTCCTCCATTTTTAACATTCTCTATTCAGTCTTCAGCATTGCTGTACACCCTTGTCTTCTTCTCTATAAAAACCTTTTAAAATCCTGACCTCAAAGGTTACCATTTTGGTACTTTTTATTTCAAATCATTTCTCAATTTTATTCAGTTCCCTTTTTATTATTCACAAGTGCTTTTTAGTTTATTCAGTTCCATTTCATCATTCACCACCTCAGGTTGTAATTCTTTTCCATTTTCATCTTTTCTCCCAAGGCAGAGCAGGAGGTATTATTTATTACTTTTACATTATTATATTTTATTTCCCTTATTTTGCTTATTATTTATCACATCGCCTTTACCTTTATTATTGGTATTCTTAATTTTATTTGAGGTTTTTGAGGAAACCTCTGGTAGCAGAGAACTGTCTCGTGAGATATAGGTATTAGGATCAACTATCCAATATAGATATCTTTACATGGTAGCAGAGCTACGGTAGATTTACCGACTCTGGGCCCATTCTGCATTAATTTTATATTTTTCATTTCGTAATTTGTTTGTTGTTGGTGAAAATACGTATTTTCCAGGCAACATGGTCGTGGTCTTGTTTTTACAAGGACAGGCCACACTTCCAATATTTATCTTTAAAAAACAGCGTTCTGTTCATTCCTGTCCACTTCGGTGGCAGTTTCCCTTGACGATTGTTCATTTCAGCCTTTGTTGAAGTTGAACTTGGATACCACATATCCTCCTTGGATACCATATAGTCCGTGAGATTGATAATAACTGTTTTAAACATGCCTCTCATTTGTGATGTGTGTAACGTTGAATTACCTCAGGAGCAACCCGATGTGTCATGAAGAGTTGGCACAACACCAACGACAAGATTCATTGTTGGGGCCGATAATCCAGAAATTAGCTAATGGGCAACAGGAACCTGGATATATTTTAAAATCTGATTTGCTGTATTTTTCTTTAAATAATCTACAACGTATATACATTCCTAAAGCATTATTACAAATGATGCTAAAATATTTCCATGCCTCAGTTCTAGGTGCCCACATGGGTATCCAAAAAACTTTATCCAGAATAACCCAACATTTTTATTGTCCTAACTTGCAACTTTTTGTCAAGGAATATGTGGCTAAATGTCTTGTATGTGCTCGCAGCAAGCATTTGCAGCGCACAGCTGGACTGCATTTCAGCTATCAATATAAATTTCCAATGGAAGCATTTTTTCTAGATGTTGCTCATTTTCCAAGGAGCACATCCGGGAATAAATTTCTACTAATAGCAGTTGATGCATTTTCTAATTATATTTTTCTAATGCCGCTCAAGAAGCAGAATTCTAAATTAATAATTGAAAAGTTAATGAAAAATATTTTTTGTTCACACGGCTATCCCAAATACGTCATCACCGATAACGGCAGTGTGTTCACGAGTGCCGAATTTAAGAACTTCTTGCTGCAGAACGGGATCAACTCGAAGCACCTGCCACGCCACTACCATTCCCCGAATAAGGCCGAGCGGGTGATACCGAATGTCAAGACGGCAATCACCGCGTTCCACGCTCAAAACCAGGTCAGGTGTGACGAAAATATATACCATTTCCAATTATCATTAAATTCTGTTGTGCATTCTTCCACATTGTACTCCCCAGCGAAACTGTTCCTGGGCAGGGAGATCCAAACGCCGCTCCATTTAGCATGGGATGTACCACAGGACATATCCCCACTGGACCAAACCACGTTGTGGTCATCGGCATATGCAAACGCAACCGCTGCACGTAGGGTGCAGCAACGCTACTATGACAGGCGTCACCACCAAGTGCAATTCGCAGTTGGTGACGTCTGCCTTATAAAAAGCTACATTTTAAGTAGCGCCATTGACAACATTAATGCTAAGATAAACTATAAATGTTCGCTACCATACGTCATAACCGAGGTGTTATCCCCTGTCACGTATGAAATAGTTAATCAAGCTGATCCGACTGATATAAAGCGGCAGCACGTCAGTCCACTAAAATTGTTTACAAAGTTTCAAATATCACAATAATATCGCTTATATTCTTCTTATGAATTATATTCTTTAGAATCATTGCATATTGTCAATAATATATCCAATCTATACAATTTCCTTTCATCACGTTAAATATTTGCTACTGCTTGATTTTTTTTTACTACATCAGATACTCGATAGCATACTCGACCTGTTACTCATAGCCATTGCCCACAGTAATGCCTTGATGTTTTACAGGTACGAGGCCACAACATTACACCTCTCCAATCACCATTCAGAACGCCGAGGTTTTCACCCGACAGTGGGGATCATCCTACATGAGGACGGCCCCTACTCACGGTTTCCTCGACAGCCCTCCGCGTATACTTTTAATTAAAATCAATCCTCCCAACCTGTAAGTTTCTAATTTTTCTTTTTTAACAAAATGTCAGAAGCCTAAATTAACTACTACTACTAAAGCCAATGGAGGAAAATAATGTTTGCCATAGGCCGATACACAAAACACTTGTATTTTTTTTTAAGGGGAATAATTGTATATCCTCCGCATCGCTCTCTGCTTCCTAGTGAATTGCGCAGCAATGTATGCTGACAAGATAGGGTGTTTTGTTTTACCTGCCACAGGCAATCATAGACCACATGGTCCCTCCAGGGGCTTGGCATTTCGGCCTGCGCGCCATAGCCATAGGAGGGGGGGGGGGGGGGGGCGCTGGAGGGAACAAACAGCCGATGCCTGCCCTCAGGGCACAGCACCGACTTAGGGGGGGGGGGGGGGGAGTGTCATGGATCCATTCATCCATACAATGAGAGCATGGCACTCCACCCCAGAAAACCAACCTTGCTGGGCAGTATGGCTGCCCTGCTCCTATAGCAGTGGGAAGGGGGCAAGAGAATGCCTCCTCCATTTTTAACATTCTCTATTCAGTCTTCAGCATTGCTATACACCCTTGTCTTCTTCTCTATAAAAACCTTTTAAAATCCTGACCTCAAAGGTTACCATTTTGGTACTTTTTATTTCAAATCATTTCTCAATTTTATTCAGTTCCCTTTTTATTATTCACAAGTGCTTTTTAGTTTATTCAGTTCCATTTCATCATTCACCACCTCAGGTTGTATTTCTTTTCTATTTTCATCTTTTCTCCCAAGGCAGAGCTGGAGGTATTATTTATTACTTTTACATTATTATATTTTATTTCCCGTATTTTGCTTATTATTTATCACATCGCCTTTACCTTTATTATTGGTATTCTTAATTTTATTTGAGGTTTTTGAGGAAACCTCTGGTAGCAGAGAACTGTCTCGTGAGATATAGGTATTAGGATCAACTATCCAATATAGATATCTTTACAGACTCAGTAATTTTAAGCACGCACTAATCGACTGAATAATGCAGAAATATTTTATACGAAGAGGTGAAATTACCTCGGCTAAGGAAGTTAGAAATGTTGGCCAATAATTCTTTCGAATCAGATAAATCAACTTAAACTCAAAAGACTTTTACTAGTTGGCTCCTCGAAATATTTCACGCAATAATTAATTCTGAAGGATAATCAAGAAGAATAATAGTTAGGAAATAAATTATTAAAGCAAAAGCAGCTTTATTTAGATTTTACAGCAAAATAGTTAACTTGTTACATTAAATTATTACAGCACACAGTAGGTTGTTTGACATTAGTTTTTGGGGCCTTCTGGGTGATACTTTGAAAATTAAAAAATCCCTACATAAATAAAGCTATTTGATAACATAAAGCAGAATTGATTATAACAAAGCTTAATAAATGTTTCTGAGAAGGAATTTAGGAAATAATTTCCACCATTATCTCTAATATTCCCGTCTGAGGAAATGGTCGTCTCACTGAGAGGTTGAACTCATATTCATCATGATAGTGTGCTCAGTTATGCTAAACACTTAGTCTTCAAGTACTCGCAAACAATAGGTATAGTTGTTCTTACCGTCTACTCAGAATTCAGAACAGGTGGAGCCGTTGAGAGAATTTGAGTGAGCTAATGCATAATTATTCAAGGAATTCCCTCTCAGGGCATATCTCAGGAGGAAGCTCGGTAGTCCAACTGAATAAATTTTATATGGCACTGGAAAAAGAACCACCGCAATTTCCGAGCAATAGACGTGGCTCTAAAGGCTGCCAACAGCCCGTCTTCTCTAAAAATGCTTCTTTGTTTCTTACAAAGAATACGCTGCTGTTCGATACCTACTTCATTTCTTTGGAAGTCATTACCATTGGCCATCTTGCTTCCTTACTCATGAAGTTGAGCAAAGCATACTCGTAGTATATAAGTAACTGTTGAGATGCGCCCAGCAAGAAACAGACAACTATCCTACTCGGAGTGTGTAAACTACAGAAGGTAAGTACAGAATAATGAAGAAATCACGTTCATAAATTAACGAGTCTCAACAAGAAATTATGTCAGCCAATGTCACTCACAGAAAACATCAACCAACAATCAAATAAAGAAAAGCCAAAGTAAAGAAATTCCATGAATAGAACCGGAAACATCTCGAATGAGGACAGGTCTCACTGTGGTGGTTGCTATTTTCGGAGCATTGTTCTATTTGTAGATGGAAAAAACATGCTTATTTGAGAATATGAATACAGCTATTTAAAGTACATTAGGTAGTAAAATATCACTAAATGTTTACCTATCATCATAATAAAAGCCTGGTGTTAATGCTAATTTGCTTTCAGAATATTTTGTGTTTTTATATAGGCAGGTGTTACTTGAAGGCGTTCAAGTTGTGTAGCATTTCGTGTGTGAGTGCAGCAAGTCGGTCCGAATTCGCGACATCGACCATTTCAGTGTATACCACGCCACCAATATAAACAGGAGGCCCATCGCTCGTCGACACATCGTCAGGATTGGATATGCATGCCTTCCCCCTGCTTCATATTTATTCCTTTTTGCAATTTGCAATAATGGATGAAGATACATTTTTCATCCATGCTTCTTAGGACTTGGCTGTTGAGAGGAATCTTGAAAATGTCGCAAAAACTGCAATCGGGTCGAAAAGCAACGACACTCAAGGCTCACGTACCTACTTATACTTTTGAAGTCAATTTCGAACTTTTGATAATTAGTAATTTTGAATAATACTAAAATCTGTGGGATGGGGTAGGGTATAATTATGTGGCGCTCAAGCCACCCCCCCCCCCCCCCCCCCCAATTTCCCATACAAGCTTATTCAGCTCTTATATAACTAAATCCCCCCAAACAACCCTGCCAAGAATCCTCAACCGCGAAAAGGGTTGATATCTATTTTGCACGCCAAAGTAGCATGCTCGGTGCTTTGGGGGGGGAGGGGGGGGGGGCTACCTGTGGGGGTTATCCACAGTATCAATTTCAAATGGTGCGTGACCTGTGTTATTATAACCCGTCACCATGTATATAATTAACAGTTGTAAAATAATATTCTTTTGATTCGTACTTGAACCACCGACTAATTCGCTAGAACAAACCGAAACACAACTGATAGGACAAACGCCTTTAGCTGGTGACCCCGACGTGATCAGAAGCCGACGCGATCACGCGACGGCTCATGGAGATGACGTTTGAGAAAACCCACAGTATCAATTTCAAACGTGCGTGACCAGTATTTGTATACCCCGTCACCATGTATAGTACATATAATTAATAGCAGTTACAAAATAAAATTACTTTTGATCCGTAATTGAATCACCGACTAATTCGCTAGAAAAAAAGACCCTAAACCGACACACAACTGATAGGACAAACGCCTATACTGCCCGCCGAACAGCGTTGAAAGAAACAAGTTTGGGAGGGTGGGAGGGGGGTTTGTATATGCACATCCAAGAGCACTCGATAACTATATATTGCCACAACTATATATTATCAGTTTCGAGGTTCACAAGTGACGCCTTTGGAAATATCACTGACAACGACCGAAGATAACAAACATGTTGAGAATGATCAATATAATAGCAATAACAAGCGTGGGCGAGCTCTTTTTAATGGTGGGAAAAATAAGAATAAAAAGCAATTTTCTAAAAAAATAAAGAGTGCTCCAGAAGATTACGGCCCGAATTATCCAACCAGTATAAATAACAAAATCCCAAGCCTGCTGAACTGAATGTACAATCAAAGAGGCCGTAGAAACTTTGTAAGAACTTTGTTTAAATTTCATATATATATACATATAATACTAATTAGGTATTTTTAAAAACCATTACTATTATTATCGAGTTGAGGGATAAGTTCGCCTTCCCTTTGAACAAGCTGATTGCCTGTCGACCAGCGTATTACCAATACCCATTCACGGTCGGGCCGTTGTCGACGTGTTAACGAGTTAAATGTGTTAAACTGGTTAAACGTGGAGACAATAGGTCGCAAAGATGTTATCAATGTGCGTTATCACTTGTGTTAAGTTAACTGAGCCCGAGGTGTGGTAAACGTCGACAGCAACCATGTTATCTGTGTTATCAGTTTTCTGACGAAGATTCAAAATGGTGGGCTGTGCCGTGTTTTATTTCTATATTTCTTTCCTGATAAACAGTTTTCATCAAGTTTAGGGTCGCAGTTTTGAATTGAAGTGAAGTTTTGTGAATGAGTTGTTTCGAAGTGAAGTTTTGTGAATAAGTCGCAGTTTTGTTTTCTGGAAAGGATGGAAGTGGATGCAGGAGGCAAGAGGAGGAAGATCACCAACCCTCGTTCCAATTGGACGAGGGTGGAAACGGAAGAGTTCGTCCAGCTGGTAGTCCAGCTGAAGGATAGATTTGAGGTAAGTTACGATATGTTCAATGCCACAGTCTGTATGCCGCAAATTTTTCGAGTTGGTATTTGGGAGAAAATATGGCACGAAGGTTTTCTAGTCCAGAAACAAGTCCTCATAACCCTTCGAGGCCGTCTGAGCCTACTGATGGGGGGTGTCAGTTACTCCGCCAGTTTGCATGAAGCTCTGAGGAATTTAGTTTAGTCCGATTTTTATGATTGGAAAGGGAGGGAGAAGGATTAATTTTAATCAGAACCAACATTTCTGTCTGTGTAGTCATTGGATCAACCTGAAATTTATTTCAAACCTTCTTGTTTTTAGAAACCTACCGCGCAACTCTTTTATACTCAGTTAGCGGCAAAGGAGCGGAGTTTGGCCTGCTTCTCATGGAAAGCGATGAGAGACAAAATTAAAAATATGAAAAATAAATATAAAGCAGCAATAGCGTGGCGAAACAATACAGGTGCAGGCCTGGATGTAGAAGACAAGGAGCAAACGATTCGAGGTAGTTGAACAAATGTATGAGTTGAATAGGATAAGGTGAGGGGTCCCCAAAGCTGGAGGAGTTTTGGGACATGCGCCCCAGGAACTGGATTCAAATCCTGAAGTTGCGTACCTATACATTTTGAATGTACCTAGGTAGGTAGGTACATGAAAAATCTATAAACTCTATTCTATTTTGATGAAGCTTCGGAAATTTTACTTGAACTGCCTTGTTTCTGTTGCAGATTACATCCTGAAACTATGCCCTCAGTTTGACATGCTAGAAGAGTTGTTTGGTGAGAGGCCTCTCGTCATACATCCTCTCTTCATCGCAGACTCTGATGACTCAGCCAGCACAGACACCGACGTATGACTTGATGTGGAGGTTACATCTCCTGTGGGTGATGGCGAAGGCAATGGGAGTGATAACATCTCTCCTCCTCTCATGTCACCTACTTCACCAACACCTACCACCTCTCAACCTCTCTACAATCAACAAGCAACTCCTGCCCGACCGTCTCTTCCACGCGACAGCTTCTCCACCTTTCAGCGGCAGATGGCCAAAAAACCGTCTTCAAAGCAACCAACCAAACTGTCATCCTCACTCGCTCATCTGAACCAGGTTGGTACATAAGTAGCCAAAAAAGTAGTCAAAACGCTAGTTTGACAAGTAGTGTTGATGGTGGACCTTCTGTGATAATCATCCATAATTGCAGTACGATAATAAAATTCACCTTCAGATTTCCGCTTTTATCTGAAGGTGAGTTTGATTATCATATAATTAGGTATGCTATCGGGTATGATAAGTTTTCGTGCAAACCGAGAAAATGGGGTGAGCCATTGGTTCATTGACACACTCGGCTGCAAGAACCTGAAATTATGCACACAGCAACCTGACCCAGAGGGATCCCTTTGCCCCAACTATACTAATTATTCATTCGTTACTAAATTCGTATCTATACTAATTTTAAAACCGGGAAAAAGAAGGGAAAATTCCGGGAAATTGTGGGTTTTAATGGAAATAATTTTTTTTTCCAAAACAGTTGTGTAACTCGTCATACCTATCTATTTTATTCCATCCTACTTTTTCTCCAAGTCAACTCGTTCTGAAACTGACAGGGTGGTGTTTTTCATGGTGTCAATTCCATTATTCATGATTGCTGGTGGGTTTCTTTTCAGATCAACCTAGACCGCTTGGAGGCAATGAAATATAAAGCTGATAAGGAAGCCGAAGCTGAAGACAAGAGGATCCAACTGGAGAGGGAAAAATTTCAATGGCAACAGCAGCGAGAAGAAAAAATGCTCGAACTGGACGAGAAAAGAATGTTGGAAGAAACAAAATTGAAACAGGAAGAGTTGAGGAATGAATTTTTACTCGAAAAATTTAGGATTGAAAAAGAAGTTGAACTGAAGAAGATTGAGAGACAAGAATGTGAGGAGAAACAAGACTGAATAAAGGAGAAATTGGTGCGTGATACATTTTTACGTGAATGAGGACTGAGAAAGAATTTTTATTGCAGCTACTGTAGTTACGAGTGCAATTCTAGAAAATGAAGTTCCTCAAGTGATATCTCTTTCAGTAAGACGTAACTCAGTAAACGTATTGTGTTTTTACCATTTTCAGCTTAAAACGTATTTTTCTCACCTAACTTTGTTGTGTGTTTTTTTGTAACTTTGTTCTTCTCATTTTGTTTTATAACTTATACGTCCAACCCACCAGCACAAACTCTTAAAAGACTGAACCAGGTAACCAAAGAAAAAGTATCATGTTACCATGTAACATACCACACAATTTATTACGTTAGGTAAATGTACCTCGTTGGGTAGAAGTTATAGTTGCGATTGTGACTTGAAAGTCATCGACCTCATCGCCCCACACTCAAATTCATTTAAGCGAGTTGTAGAATCTAGGCCCTGTAATGTACACCTACCTACTTACTGTTTACCTGAAAATTAGTCACATTACCATAGTGAACTACAGCATGCTAGCTCGTTTGCTGTAGTTTTAGTTTTTTTTTATCCTTAGTTTTGTTACCTACTATAAAAATGTACCTGGTGTTGAACCAAAATAATTAAATCCACTTTTCAATGTGTCATGATTTCAGTTGAAGGGTCTGTTAGTAGGATAAATTGGTTCTTCCTCATAAAATATTTATTATTATACCACCTACTAGCAAATTTTATAATACAAAAATATTAGAAATGTGTTAAAAATAAAAATTCATTGTAAAATGAGTTCAAGTAGTGCATTCCTCTTAATCGAGCCCTCATTGTCAACCTGTTCTTGATGGCCATCGTTTTCAAATGAATCTTCCATTTCCTCTTCTTCAAAGTCGGCTTCCTGATCTTGGAATGAGTCATCGTCGCATGAGTTCAATTTAAGCATATTGTGAATGAGCACGCAAACAGTGAACCAGTTGCAGAAAAATTCAAGGCTTTTGGTGTCACATATGCGATGCTTGAATTCTTTCAAACTGTTGAACCTTTCTTTTATCTCTCCGAAGCAATGTTCAATTCTTACTCTGTACTTGCTGAATACTTGATTGAATTGCCGTTGTCTGGGAGTTAGCTCAGTTCGAGCAGAGCGCTTAAATGGCGCCATTAGCGCAGTACTGACTTTATATGCTGAGTCGCCAGCTATCCACTGAGCGTTAGATATGAAATCCGATGTTCTTCTTCCTAGTTTGCTGAGCCCAAATATCCTGTTATCATGCACACTACCAGGGTAACCAACGCTGATACTTCGAACAACCAATTTGTTGTCGCAGACAACTTGAGCTTTTATTGAAAACCTACTCTTCGTGAGTACCCTATGCAATGAGGAAGTTCGTGGAAAGTAGCTGCAACTAATGCTGTTCTTTCCTCTCTGCCTGGCCATGTCAAAAATTTGCCCTTCTTGGCGAGGATCGCTTTGAAGATTCTGTTGGTTATGATGTCAATTGTGCCACCATCACCAATCCCAAACAAGGCTGCAATTTTCGCTACACTCGCACCTTCTCCATTGCTGCCCAGGCGGTAGAGAACAATCATCAGTTGGACTTCAACAGGAAACTGTAATTTGCTTTTGAACAGGGAGTTGTCTTTAATTTCATCCAGGAGCATTTGAAACTGCCCCCAATTCAAACGGACCATTTGTCTAAATCGGTCTTCATCGATGTTAGGGAGCACGTCGGTGACCCATGAACGAGATTTAACAACTGAGCCTGGTTTGAAATCAACACCGTACCTGGACATGAACACAACTTCAAGTTCTTGGAGACTTTCCTCCCAGATTTCCTCCTCCTCGTCAGTGCATTCGGAGTTGATGAGATTAACTACTGTTTTTGTAACAATTTCGTCAACTTGGTTTTGTTTATGGCTCTTCTTCGGCATTTTTGTAAATAAAAACTCACAAATGTAAACAAATCAAATAATATAACCTAGGCGGGAAGGTAGCAAAATACCGAGGACGTTGTTTTTTTTTTTTTACATTTCACCCGGAGATTCACCAACGAAGTGCTCCATGGCTAACTGCTAGCAATAGAATCATACCACCACCACCACCCGGAGATTCGTGATAACACGTTACCGAGGGCCAGGGTCATGCCTCATGATTTTTCTGAGGACGAAGCTTTCTACTTAGCACGTTTAACTCGGCAAGCTCAACCGTGAATACCCCTATTTTTGAGCATAATTCGACGGCTCGAGATCAGAAACGTCGGGTTACCTTGTTGAAAAAGTTTATTTGTGGGAAAAATAAGAATAAAAAGCAATTTCTGAAAAATTACAGAGTGCTCCAGAACGCCCAAAACGGCCCAAATTCCATTCAATCATACATTTGTACTTCGCAATGTTCTTAGTTACCATGTGTTAGATTCGTCACAGTGTATTTTTCGGTACACGTACAAAAACAGAATGACACCAAACATAGAAACGGGAATTTCCTATGAACAGAATCAACACCTGATGGTGTTTCTAATAATCGACCACCAACAAACTCCGGCTGGATTTTTCTTCATTCTTCTGGACTCCAATTCTTCTTAGTATCAAGTCATTCTTGTTTTTAGACAAAGGCTTCGTGAAGAGATCAGCGTTATTTTCATTGGTTGGAACATATTCAACTTCTAGTTCGTTACCGTTGACCATGTCACGAACAAAGTGGTGGCGAATGTCAATGTGGCGAGAATGTGAGCTGACACTATTGCCTTTCGCAAAACTGACTGCTGCCTGGTTGTCACATTTTATGAGGGGAACCCGAACCAACCAATTCATCTCCTGGAGAATATGTCTCAACCAGACAATTTCTACAGCACTCGCTGCCAAGGAAACAAACTCGGCTTCCATTGTAGAAAGAGCTACACAAGTTTGTTTGATTGACTTCCAAATTATTGGGGTGCTTCCTAACTGGATTATAAATCCTGATGTCGATCGGCGGTCATCCTTACAGCCAGCCCAATCGGAGTCTGAATAAGCAATCACTTCATCTCCATACTTGTCAATTCTCATTTCATGATCCATGGTTCCACGGAGGTAACGTAATACACGCTTCGCTGCAGCCCAAGTTACTCTACCTGGGTTTGAAGCAAACCGTCCCAGCTTGGAAACTGCAAACGATAAATCCGGTCGCGTTGCTTGAGCGAGATACATTAATTTGCCTACTAACCTCCTATACGGGACCGATTCCATATCTTTCTTTTCTTCTTCAGAACTCGGACAATTCGCTTTAGTCAGCTCTTCATTAGGATTCATTGGTGTTAATACTGGCCTGCAATCTGTCATATTTAATTCCGTCAAAATTTCTCTGATGTATTTTTGTTGATTCAGCAATAATGAACCGTCTTTCTGCCTTTTTACCTCAATCCCAAGGATATAATGGAGTTCACCCATGTCTTTCATTTCAAAATTTTTCTTCAACACACTCTTTAACGAATCCATTGCTTTATCATCGGATGCTATCAATATCAAGTCATCAACGTACACAAGAGTAATCATAATCTGCGAACCTTCTCTCTTGAAATAAATACATGTTTCTGAGACACATCTTTCCATCCCTCCTTCTTGCAACTTCTTATCGAGTGTCTCATACCACGACCTTCCAGACTGTTTCAGCCCATATAAGCTCTTTAAGAGTCTGCAGACTTTCTTCTCTGAACCATGTTCAATAGCTCCCTCTGGTTGTTTCATATAAATTTCCTCCTTGAGTTTTCCATTTAAATAAGCAGTCTTCACGTCCATTTGATGAATGAGCCAATCATTTTTCACAGCCAACTTTAAGATCAATCTGACTGCAGGAAGACTGATCACAGGGCTGTACGTCTCGTCGTAGTCCACCCCTTCCTTTTGAGTGAATCCTTGAGCCACCAAACGAGCCTTGTATTTTTCAACTGAACCATCGGCCATGTATTTGATTTTAAAAACCCATTTGCATCCTATCGCAGTTTTACCTTCAGGCAGATCTGTCAGTTCCCAAACCTTCATCCCATTCAATGATGTCAATTCTTCCTCGATTGCTGATACCCATAGGTCACGATCTTTCCCTGCCATAGCCTGTTTGAAGGTTTTTGGTTCATTCCCTTTTTCCACGTTAGTGCAACAAACATAGTTCGGTTTTCGGATCAGACTTCTGTCCCGCAAAATCATTCTATCGACTGGCTGATTCTCACGTTCTGGGTCTTGTTCTGTATCGTTCCTAATATTTCCTTCACTAATATCGTCACCTCTCTCAGCGGTATCGTAGTACTCTTCCTCAATATCTTCATTTACTTCCTCAATTTTCTCTTGATATCCTTCATCGTTATTTCTTTCGTCTCTTACGTTGATTTCCCTATCTGTACTAACACTTGCAATTCCATTCATTTCGAGACCAGAATAATCCATCTTTTCTTTCTTTCGATCATTGTTTCTGAATGGGAACTCATTCTCTGAGAATTTTACATCCCTACTTATAATGAGTTTTTGTTTATCCAAGTCCCATAAGCGAAATCCCTTGGACGCTCCCGCATACCCTAACATAATGCATTCATTCGCGAGATCATCAAGTTTCTTTCTTAACTCTTTCGGCACATGGGCAAATGCCTTACATCCGAAAGGCCTCATGTGTGTCACACTCGGTTTCATCTTACTCCAAACTTCTTCTGGTACTCTTCCATCGTCCAAGGGGCATCTGTTTCGAGTATAACATGCCGTATTAACAGCTTCTACCCAAAATCGCTTTGGGGCCTCAGATGCGATTAACATTGTTCTAGCCAAGTCAAGAACCGTTCTGTTGAAACGTTCAGCAACTCCATTTTGTTGTGGGCTGTAAGGGCATGATAGTTGCCGCACAATTCCATAGTTGTCCAACTCGTTTTCAAAATCCGTATTTATATATTCTCGACTATTATCACTCCTCAAGCATTTGATTGTTTTACCCGTCTGATTCTCTGCAGATTGTTTGAACAACTTGAAACATCTCAGTACTTCATCTTTTCTTCTTAAAAAATAGATCGTCGCTCTCCTCGAAAAATCGTCAATAAAAGTAACAAAGTATTTGTACTTGGAATATGACTCGATCGGTAAAGAACAGACGTCAGAATGAATAATTTCCAATAATTCCTGTGTTACCGATTTACTCACTTTTGGAAATGGTTGGCGAATGCTTTTTCCTTTTAGGCAAGCTTCACATATTCCAGAATCCCCATCATTCGAAGGAACGAAATCCAATCCTCTTACTGATCCTTTTCTGTACATTGTCCGAATTGCGTCTTGATTAATATGCCCGAGTCTTTCATGCCAGTTGACTCTCGTCTGAGTATTGGAGACATTTGCACTTTCTACCAAATCGAATGCCTGAAAAGCATACATGTTAGCAATATTTCTCTTTGCCTCTATAACAATTCGGTCTCTTTCAAAAATTTGACAACAACCACCTTGTATAACCACCCTGAATCCCTTCATTTCAATTCTAGTAATTGACAAGAGCCTGTAGTGGAAGTCAGGGACATGATATACATCCACAAAATGTATTTTAGTCCTACCATGAACAGTCCTGGAAGTCACTGTCACACTACCAATCCCCACAATATTACAACTTATGTTAGAAGCTAATTTTACTACCTGAGGACATTTTAGCTCTTCGTATGTGGTAAAATCTGTTCTATTGGGTGTTAAATGGCTGCTCGCCCCGCTATCAATCAGCCACACACCATTATTATTTACCAAATTGGCCGCAGCGTTCAAGCACACCAGAGATGACTGGTTCACATGTTCATTTTTTCTTTCAGTGTTTTGACTATTTTCTCGTTCATAACTACTCTTCTTTCGACAATATCTTGCTATATGTCCTTCTCCTCCACAGTTGTAACAGCTAAAACTCTTTTTCCTGAACCCTCTTTGTACCAAAAGAGCGTTTGAATCTTTAGTTGTCTCTACTTCTTCTTTCTTAAGCAGTTTCCTCTTATATTCGCCACATAACAAACTCTTCAACTTCTCCGGTGTGTATTCATCATCCTTGAAAGTACAAACCATGCTAACTATGGTTTCATAATCTTCAGGCACTTCCTGCTTTAACTACTTCTGAGGCATATTCGAACACTCGGTTTACGCAGTTTTCCATATCTTCTTCAGGTGACATCCTGGCTGTGTATAAACTTTTCGATGCTTGAAGGCGCCGCAATCTGGTTTTTGGTTGAAATCTGGATGCCAATTTTTTCCATAGTTCGCGAGGGCATGTGATATCTAGTATATCATTCTGAATATCTTCCGTAATTGTTCTGGCGATCAACCGGAATGCTTTCCTCTTCTTGCCTTCATCAACTGCAGCAAATATCACTTGATCTTCAGTGGTGACTATGTCATACAAGTTCTGATCTTCCAATTCTAAACGAACGTTGAACGACCAGGTTTTGTAATTTTTCCTGTTCAACTTCACAATGCCGCTTACCTTCGTTCTATTACCATTCTCTTCATCAACCATTTCGTCTGCTGTCTTGTACTGTTTTCTCGTGATCTGGGCCCAATAACCCTTGTTAGATTCGTCACAGTGTATATTTCGGTACACGTACAAAAACAGAATGACACCAAACATAGAAACGGGAATTTCCTATAAACAGAATCAACACCTGATGGTGTTTCTAATAATCGACCACCAACACCATGATCCGAAATTAATGAAATTTGCTTTGTAGGTCCCGTTTGGGGTCTTGTCGGTCGCAGACCTTAGGGAAGTGTCAGTCATCCCTAAGGGCTGAAGAATAGGGGTTGACATTTTCAGAACGCCGTAGCACGAAAACATTCAGTAGAAGGGCATGGTTTTTTACGTTTTTAAATTGATCTTGAACTAAAGCGTTTTTTGAGACCACGCGCAGCTTTGTACGACCAGCCGTTCGTTTTCACCGAAGAGGTTCGTCAACATGATCGTGAATCAAACGGTATAAATCCGGCCCAGATATCATCACTAGGGAGCACCTGATTTTAATCACGGTTGGCTGTATGAAGTCGAGCTTGTTGTTCTGTGATATTATTCCATTTGAAAAACGCTGCAGAGTCCTTGTCACATGGGTTTATTATTCTATTGGACATCTACAGAAATGTTGGCTGTTCATTTATTGTTTGTTTCATGTGACATAGTTGAAATAGCTACTTCTGATGGTTTCCACCAATTTTGGCCCCCAAAACCCAAATTAGGTACGCTCCTTTTTTATTTTTATTTTATTTTTTTAAGTTATCTTTGATCATTGGTAGTGCCATTGATTCACGTGCTGACACTTTTTCTAGTGTTATTATACAAATTGATGGCGATTTCAGACGATTTCCCAGGTTCTGACTCACAACAAAATCAATTTTGGGAGCTGAACCTTTGGTAGAACGTCAGCTTTCCACTCTTTGGTCAACATCGATTTCATATTCGGTCTTATCGTCCCAGAAAAACATGGAAAACGATACCTCAAAACCTCATGTAACTGAAACACACAAAATAAGTACCTACCTATTTTTATACACATTTCCGATCGGGTTGAAAAAATTTGGGGCACAAGTAGAATCCAAATGGAGCCTGTGTGCAAAAAAACGAATTTTTCACACCGAAATGAAGTAGTTTTGCGTGATAAGGCGGACGGACATTGCGGTTTTGGTTTATTATTCTGTGAATAATACACGTACCTATATATTCGCACAGCAAACAATTTTTATAACACCACCTCAAATTTCTTTCTTTTACGTTTCAAGGTGCGTAGATTCCAAAAATGCAATGTCCGTCAGCCGTACGCCGTACGCCTTCCGCCGTACGCCGTATCACGCATAACTACTTCATTCTCGGTCTAAAAAATTCCTCCTTCTGCACAAAGGCTCCATTTTGGCCCTAGTTGTGTCCCGAAACTTTGCAGCCCGATCGGAATATACCCAGGGGTGTTATGGGAGAAAAGTGGGTGTAAAAATAGGGGTTTTCGAGGGATTTTTGAGGTTTTAGTTAACATGACCTTGCGGTGAGGTGTTTTCCGTGTTTTTTAGGGCGAGAAGACCGAATATTAAGTTGATTTTGACCGAAGAGTGAAGAATTGAGGTTGTAACGAAGGTTAAGCTCCCTAAATTCATTTTTTATGAGTCAAAAACCTGGGAGATTCCAAATTTCGCCAAAATGTTCTTATTGCCAAACAGAAGGATGAGTTCGAAGACGAGCAATTTTTAAAAATTCTAAGGGGGTCTGTCTAATTTGAGTTTTTGAGTAAAAACGGCTAAAATTGCGAACAATTGATGTAAAATCACTGAACGTTGTATGGAAGGGTGAGTAAAGACAGAAAAATAACGTTTCAATTGTTTTTCGTACAGAATATGGGTTAAATTTTGATGGGGGGGTCAAAAGTTCGTATTACCTATGGGCTAAAACTAATATTATTTCACCTGACATTGTGTGGGATGGTGATTCGCGAAAACAGAGTGGGTCAAATTTGACACATTTGTGAAGTTTATAAGGGCCAAAAATCGGTAAAAATGGGTCAACGTTCAGACGCCTAATGATCGCTCACCGTCACCGGGCCGTCATTTCGAAGTTCCTTGGCGACAAATATCCTCCTGGATTTGACGGCCGTTATTTTCCATTACCGTTTTGAGGGTTGTTCTCAGTTTTAAGATTGTTGTTACTCTTGAACACGGGTAACGAAAAACTGACTGAGAAGTCCAGCCCAGATATCATTGCTGCGGAACACCTGATTATAATCAAGGATGGCTGTATGAAGTCGAGCTGGTTGTTCTGTGATATTATTTCATTTGAAGGTATTATTTCATTTGAAGGTATTATTTCATTTCTCTTTGCACCTTTAACAAACGCTACGCTTCATGAATAACAACAAATAATAATAATGATTGAATTATTGAATCCCGCGCATTTGTATGAAACTGTAATTCCCGGGCCTCCAGTACTCGCCACTACTCGGTTCAGTGCTACCCCGGGGGGGAGCTCGAGGGTAGGTACTGACCACAGAAAACAGTGATCTACGAAGAAGGGGCATCTATACAGGTAAATAATAAACCGTTATATAATAATTTGCAGCGTTTTTTCTTTAAACAAAAAAATTTTTGGAAGACAGTATGAACAAAAAAAAGGTAGCAAGAATAAAATTTTTTAGATGTTTTAAAAACTTCGACAACAATAACGAAAATAAATAAAATAACGATAACAAGTTACACGTTTTACGAATGTCAATAACAATAAAAAAAATGCATGCAATAAAGATAATAACAATAAAAATGTTCAATAATCGTAACAACAATAACAAGAAGAAATTAAATCCCAACAACGAAAAACATAATGAAAATAACAAGAATAAACCAAAAACCCTTTGGGTGGGGGGGGGGGGGGGTTAAAATGACAATAAACATAACACAAATAAATAACTGACATCAATCTCATCTTTCTCCCCAGACAGCTTCCTATACTTCCTGTCTGTCGGCCAGCGTATTACCAATACTGCTGAGAATACCTAATTCGACGGCATTAGATCAGAAATGTCGGTTTACCTTGTTGAAAAAAGTCCAACTATTAGATATAATGAACCTGGATATCCACCAACTCCCCAGACCCCTGGTTCTAGAAAACTTCCCCAGGACCCTGGTAGACTCTCACCAGGTGGAAGTAGAAAGTCAACGACGCACCAGCCTAGGGGTGGAGCCCCCCCAGAGGATTAGAGGGATAACAATAGGCCCCTATTGTTATAGTGATTTTCCCAGATGCCGTTCGATCTAATGATCCGATTTTCAATCTGAAAACGGATTTGGATTCTTCGATTTTTTTGCTACGAAAGTAGGTACTAGTTGCTTTTTTCAAAAAAGTTGAAATTGAGTGAAACAATCTCGGGAACTCCATGAAAAAAAAAAATTTTTAATTCAAAACTAGATGTCCGCACTTGTTAATAACGATTACAGAACATTTTACAGATTGAAAATCGGTTGACCCGTTCAAGAGATAAACCGAATATTGGATTGCCCCCGACGGTGCAGCCATCTATTGAAAATATTTCTTACTAAACACCGTGACATTTACCCTCAAGCGTACAGCAGTGAGATCGTGGTCCCTACTATAACCGAATGGAAATGTGCGTCAACAAAATGCAACAGGTATCACTCGCTTGAGGACTAAGTGAGTCGAACGAACAGTTCAGCAGCACGATATTATGCGTAAGGAAAATTTACTTTTATCCTTGAATCAGGCCTCGATAATATCCAGTTAGGGGTTGTTAAGGTATAGGAGTCATCTATTAGGGGGCAGGTTTTGCAACGTGGGCGATTACAAGGATGGGTGCCAGGTGTCACAGAGGTGGGGGTTCTATTCAAAATTGTTAGCAAATTTGGCGGTTTCTTGTATACCAGAGCAGGGGGGGATGGCAATAAATCTTTAGTTAAACTGTTGTTGGAAATTATGGGGAATAATGATTTTAAGAGGCGCTTAATATTTTCAATGCCAGGGAAATAAGTTGTTAATAAATTTTGACGTTTAGGGGGTTCAGTACTTTTAGGCTTGGGATGTAAGGAGGATGATGCTGGCAGAATTCGTTTTTGGAGCAGACTAGCAGGGTAACCTCGGGCTTGAAGAGCCTTGTTCAAATTTGTTGAATAATGTTGCTTATATATTCTGTTGTGCTACAAATGAGGTGAGCCCTGATTGACAGAGAAAACGGGAATGATGATTTACAATGGGGAGGGTGGCAACTGTTCAAATGGAGATATTGTTGTTTGTTGGTGGGTTTCATATGAATGGACGATTTTATTTCATTGTTAGTGCTATTACATTTATGATTAATGTCTTGAAATATTGCATCTGTTTGTGAAAAGTTGTATGTAAAACTAACTGGATAGGAACAGTTGAGATCGTTCATGAAGGTTTTAAGAGACTCTTCCCCATGTGGCCACAGGAAAAACCCATCATCAATGAAGCAGAACGCAACAATCAAATTTTTAGATATTTAGCCACCCTCGAACTGACGAAACTTACATTGTCAAACTACATCGACTTATTATTTTCCCAACACAGAAAACTCACGTCCTTCTTTCGTATCACCCTTCTTTCTTACCCCAGCTCTTACGATCAAATCATGATCTCTATAAGTAAGGCTAATTCATTTCTAAATTCCTTACGTCAAAAACATTTCATTAAACTGTCAAAATTTTACCGCCAACTTTTAAGTACCTATCGACTTTCCACTGCAAAGAGTACCCTATCGCCAAGCTCCCCCTATCCTTTCAGACAAACCTAATCTCAGAACAATTTTTGATCTTCCACCACCCCCTCCAGGACCACCAAAATTCCCCACACGGCAGCCTCAACCACAGAAAACTACCCATATAGTTTCAGATCCCCCTGTTTCGTCAGTCTTCAATATTTCTAGTACCCTCCTCACTAAGGCGCAGACGGAGGTTCTCTCCAAGGGACTAAGCTTTTCTCCGACCCCCAGTGTTGATCACTTCAGGTTCAATCAAGAAATTTTAACTTTCTGCCGGAACCTGAAGTGGAAAGCTTTCTGGCACCAGCAGAACGCAACCCAACCTCAAAACAGTGGCTCTAGTAACACCCCAGACCTTCATCCAGCTCTCTTACCATTTCGTCCTATATAACTCAGCAAGACCCCCCTTTGCCTCCCAGTCATCCAGTTGAAATATATTGCAATAGCCTTATGGCCGAAACAACAAAACCACAATTCCTCAATTCGTTTAAGCCTCCATCCAATCTCTCCAACGAAGAAAAACTTACACTCAAATCCCTTAAGCTTAATACAGATTTAAAAATTCTTCCCGCAGACAAAAGGTCAACTACAGTTGTTATGGATTATTCTACATACAATAATGAGGCATATCGACAACTTAATGATTCCAACATTTACACCCCACTTCGATCTGACCCTAATTCAGCAATACAAAAGAAAATTCACAAATTCCTCTCTGATAATGCCAAAGCTGAGCAGCTGTCATCCAAAGATATAGATATTTTGAGTCCCAGCTCCTGGACTACCTCTTCATTCCGCTTACTTCCTAAGATACACAAATTTGAGAATCCCACTGATGTTGATCCTAGCTTAATTCCAGGTAGACCAATAGGAAATTTAGTAATTAAACTGTCCAACCGAAAGGCTATCAGCGCTTTTGTCGATTACTGCCTACAACCTATAGTAGCTTCTCTCCCTTCCTATATTAAAGACAGTTTTCACTTTTTGGAAATCCTGAAAAATGTTAAAATCCATCCTAACTTGAACCATCCTCTATTACTAGTAACCTTTGATGTCACATCTCTTTATACCAACATTCCTCACGACGAAGGTCTGCGTGCCCTATCCCACTTCTTATCACTTCGTCCCGACCCCCAAACTCCGAGTACCCAATTTATTATAAAGCTGGCAGAATTGGTTATGAAAAATAACGTATTTTCATGTAGTAATACATTTTATTTGCAAAAAACAGGCTGTGCGATGGGTACCAAAATGGTACCATCATATGCCAATCTTTTCATGGGAGACCTTGAGCAACAATTCCTAGCTTCCAGTCCACTACCTCTCTTATGGAAACGGTTCATTGATGATGGGTTCTTCCTGTGGCCAGATGGGGAAGAGTCTCTTAAAACCTTCATGAACGATCTCAACTCTTCCTATCCAGTTAGTTTTACATACAACTTTTCACAAACAGATGCAACATTTCTATACATTAATCTTAAATTTAACAGCCCTAACAATGAAATAAACTCGTCCATTCATGTGAAACCCACCAACAAACAACAATATCTCCATTTTAACACCCCCTCCCCATTGTAAATCATCAATCCCGTTTTCTCTGTCAATCAGGGCTCACCTCATTTGTAGCACAACAGAATATAAGCAACATTATTTAACAAATTTGAACAAGGCTCTTCAAGCCCAAGGTTACCCTGCTAGTCTGCTCCAAAAACGAATTCTGCCAGCATCATCCTCCTTCCATCCCAAGCCTAAAAGTACTGAACCCTCTAAACGTCAAAATTTATTAACAACTTATTTCCCTGGCATTGAAAATATTAAGCCCCTCTTAAAATCATTATTCCCCATAATTTCCAACAACAGTTTAACTAAAGATTTATTGCCATCCCCCCTGCTCTGGTATACAAGAAACCGCCAAATTTGCTAACAATTTTGAATAGAACCCCCACCTCTGTGACACCTGGCACCCATCCTTGTAATCGCCCACGTTGCAAAACCTGCCCCCTAATAGATGACTCCTGTACCTTAGCATCCCCTAATACTCCGAATACATACAAAATTCCAACGTCGGCCACTTGCACATCTTCGAACTTGATCTATAATTTGAAGTGCCAGAACTGCGATGCTTTCTATTTGGGAGAAACAACCACACCTCTCTCCATCCGTATGAATGGACATAGGGATTCTGTCAACAACAAGCCCAACCTTCCCGTTGCCACACATGCCCGATCACATGACAGCAATTTTGACAACTGTTTTAAGGTGCAAGTTGCTCGAGCACTGCCCCCCAATACCTCAAAGATCGATAGGCATACTTGGGAGTCCTCGTACATTGCAGTTCTGGGAGGGCTCAGGCAGCCAGGATTGAATAAGAAGTACTGACTTGCACCTCACAACACACACACACACACCTCACATTTAATTTTCACTGAAATCTCATGCATCATGCCCTCTTTTTTTTATCGTCATGCATCAACCCCACATTTTATTCTATTTTATTGTGATTTTTTTTATAAATTTTTATTATTTTATTTTTTAGGTTTTTTTTTATTTATTTTTTTAAATTTATCCTTTTTTCCTCCTTTCCCTTTTAAATCTCCAGTTGACATACTTTCATTTCATACACACATACTGTACATACACAACACAATCTTCCACACTCACCCACTCTACTTGCCCAAAATATCCTTGCCCCCTTCCTCCACTCGCAACGCCACCCTCGCGACACTTGTCAGAACCACCACCCTGACATCTGAGAGAAGGCTTCACCAAGGCAGGTTTCTCCATTGGGCCGAAGACGCCAGCAGGCGAAATATTCCCTCTGAAATTGTAAGCTTTTTTTGTCTGTTGATCTTCAAATTTCTACCCTCTGTTACAAAATTTCATACATTATATCACCAAGAGTGTTTTCCCGTTTCCAAGTTTGCATATATATATAAGTTATGTACGCATATTGTGCTGACACTCAGCGTCTTTTATGCGTACTTGCAGTTTCCACCACTATCTCGTCAGAGCTTCTCTCCGACTCGTAATTCCCGAGTTTAGTTTCCGTCCAGCTTCCAACTCGAGCGTACCACCTCACCCCGTTCTGTGTAACCAAATTACCAATCTCCAATAAAGTTCAGTGCCTTTTTTAAAAAGTGTTTCCCTAGAAACCCTCCTGTAACTGGCGCAGTCGTTCCGGACATTTTTCCCGAAAAAGTTTCGATTCCCGAAACAGAAGGAAATAAGGACCATCGAGAACTTCGAAGTTTCGCACTGAAGAACACGAGTTGGAAAGTGATTGTGGTAATCCGCGGAGTGCACACCGTCTAGTTCCAAGTAAAATTCCGTATCGCGAGGGCATATCGTGATCACCAGTGAATTTTGGAACTTTGACCAAGACCCCACGCCACGTACAAGTATACTACATCCCCGTGGTTCGCCGACCAGAAGACCCGCGATGGCATTTCGCGCCCGTCCGAAGCAACGCGAAGTGCAGGAAGCTGACAGACTCCGGGAGCCTACCTGAACACCAGTACCAGTTCGGAATCACTCATGGTCGTTCCAGTAGTGTGAGTACCACGCCAACATCAACTCCAGCTCTCGTTAGTTAAGACAGGCAATCCCTTAGGCCTTAGGAAATCCGTATTCCACGGATTGGTTAAGAAAATCAATTTATATCTCGCTATTTAACATCCGTATTCCACGGTTGGTTAAGAAAATCGATTTATATCTCGCTATTTAACATCCGTATTCCACGGTTGGTTAAGAAATTCAAATTATATCTTGCTATCTAACATCCGTATTCCACGGATTGATTAAGAAATCTATATAATACTTAGCTATCTAAAAGTTTATTACCTTTGTTATAATAATAACTTTATTAAGGAGCATTTAGCTTTGAACAATCACTCTATTAAAGAAACCAATTTCATATTTTACTATTTAATAATTTTGTTTCTCAATATTATTAATTCATCTGTAAATAATTTATTGTTAACCCATTTTTATCTTCAACTTCAAATTATCCCCCGAATTACATTTTAATTTTAAATATTTTTTCGAAATTGTTGCATGACCACATTTGATTGCACGATTCATTGAATTTACATTGTTATTTTTGTTGCACGTTGACAGACACTAGGTACAACACACCCTAAATCCCAAAATTCCGAAACCAAAACCTAAGAGATCTCCATCTCTCGGAGATTCCACCAATCCCTACAACCTCCGATCCAGAATGGCACACGCAAATCCTATTGCAGCCATGCTCCAAAATGCCCTAAACCCAATCGTAGAGGAGAACGCCAACCTCAACGTCACAACTAACCCCGAAACATACTGTTCAACAACCCGCTAACCCTAACCCTACTGGCTCAAGGAATACCTTTTACACCCTGAGACCCGAGTACTTAGGTATGATACCGGAATTTAAAGGAGAGAAACTGCTTCTTAACACATTCATAAAAAACTGTGACGCAATATACAATCAGTTTCACAACCACGACGACCCAGATTGTTTTCAGAACATTTACTTATTGAATTCCCTTACGGCTAAAATAAAAGGAGAAGCAGCCAATAGAATTTTTTCGAACGATGTTACAACATACCCGCAGCTACGAAAGGCTTTGCTAGATTCGTATTCGGATAAACAAGACATTTACCGGTTAACCCAGGAACTGTGTAAAATGAATCAAAAGCAGGGTGAAGACTGTTTTAGGTTCTACGATCGTATCGTTGAAATCCTTAACTGCCAAATTGCCTACTTACAGAATCAAATGGCCGATCAATATACTGTATTAACACCTTTCATGCAAAATTTGGCATTGCGAACATTCCTGATAGGATTAAACGATCCGCTCGGTAGTTTACTCCGCACCAAATCTCCTACGACTCTAGACCAAGCAATAGTGATGATCACCAACGACTTTAATCTCCAAAGGCAACCAAACATTTCTAAACCGATGCAGGTTAATCAACGACCTCCGGTACAGACGATACAGAAATTTACCCCTCGCTTCCCGCAAGGAGTTCCTTCATATCGTCCGCCCACTTACACTCCATTCCAGACTTCCGCTTACCGTCCCGCTCAACCGATTCCTTATCGCTATCCTCAACCTTCACAAAATTACTCCCGCCAAATGAATCCTCAGAACTTCAAGCCAGGTTTCCAACATCAAAACAAATTCGGGAATAACAGCAACATGACAAAAAATTATCCAACACCTATGTCAATAAGTACTACCAGGACTCAAGCTAACCTTTCGAATTTAAATTCGGTAGAGGAACAAAACTACGACTACACCGAAAACCCAGACCCTAATGAACATGTCGTATATAACACTGAAAATGACCCCAGTGTGCAGGAAGTAACAGACCAATTCGAAACTTTCAATATGTTTTCTAATGAGAGTCAGGAGTACGACCCTTCAGTTCCCGAAAATCATATCGAATTCCAGCAAACTCAAAGCCCATCTTTTTTAGGGGTCCAGGGCCTCCAGCAGAATGCACCCTCATGAACATAGACAAGAGAATTAACGAACTCCCGTACATCTTGATGCCCGACCGAAATTTAAAAATTCTTTTAGACACCGGAAGTTCAAAAAGTTATATCAACCCGACAATCGCAGACAAACATTTCAAGTCAAAATTTCAGGTAGATCCCTTCCTTGTACATACTGCTCACGGGAACTCTCGGATTGACTTCCTATCCCTAATTCCCTGTGGGAATGTGTTCAAGACACGCAATCTTCAATTGCCATTCCACATTTTTCAGTTTCATGAGCGATTCGACCTCTTATTAGGCTTGGACAATCTGAAAACACTAGGAGCAAAGATTGATCTGGAAAACCATATGTTAAAAACCCCAAATGCCGACATTCCATTACTGTACGTCCAGACTAAAAGCCCGGAAACGTATATTATAGAACCTAGGATGGTGAGGCAAATCAAAATCCAGGTAGGGAACATACAGAACGGCGAAGGCGTTATCCCTTATAGCAAGATAGGCAATGGTAGAGGTAAATACGTAGAAATTCCTCAATGTCTAGTTACAGTCAAAGATTGCGTAGCTCATATTCTTGTTAGTAACGCTACTGAAGAACCATTGGAAGTCAGGCAGATGGAACCAGCCCAGGTAGAATACTACAACCTTAACGCAGAGACACAAAAGGAAACCATTCAGAAATCCCCCGACCTAAATAACTACGTTTCTAAGACGACGTCCTCGTGTACAGCTCTAGCTTAGAAGAACATCTTGTCAACCTTAGGAAGGTATTCGACCGCCTCCGAAAGGCTAACCTTAAGTTACAGTTGGACAAGACGGAGTTCTTACGTAAGGAAGTAGGATACTTAGGGCATGTCCTCACAGAACAAGGAGTTAAACCTAATCCCGATAAGATTCGAGCCATACAAGATTACCCTCTCCCAACGGCTACTAAGGAAATCAAAGGTTTCCTTGGCCTCCTTGGTTATTACCGAAAATCAGTCAGTACCTTAAAGTAGACATCCCCCGTAACTACGTATCCCTTCTAACAGAAATTAACCAGTACCTCCTCGTTTTTCCCAAAGGGGACAAACTCGAAATAATCGACCCTACCGGCGTACAATTCCGCACCCTCCTTGGTATCTATTTGGTGACCCCCGGCAAAGGCCATGTGCTATATCATAATCACACTCTTTTTGCCGCCCATAAGGAACTTTCTGGTCTGCCCCTTATAATCGACAATTTCAATCTAGAACTAAAATCTGATCAGAAGCCTGAATTTGAAATCCTCCTTCGAGACCTTGACCTTAACCTTATCCAACCAGAGGCAGTCATTCCCATTTCCCCTCCGAGTCTCGTTAAACTCGCCATTCCTAGCATTTGGACCATTCTGCTGTACGTTTTTCTCGTACTGTGTGTTTGTTACAATGTGTTTCATGTGATCAAACTTAGGCGTCGTGCCCGTATCACGGAACGTCACACCGTTTAACGCCAACCAAATTTGGTCTCGTTTAGTCTGTTTTACGATTCTGATGTCCCCTTATTCTCCTTTATTGTAATCTCCTTAATGTTCATTGTTTATTATTGCTTATTGTACTTATTGTACTTCTTTGTTTATTGTATTGTGTAATTCGTTGTTGTTGTACTTACTTGTGTACTTTGTACTTACTTCTTTGATTATTGTACTTACTTGTGTCCTATATTGTGTTATTACTGTTATTCTCTCAGGACTTTAATTTCCCTTGTACGTTCTTGTGAGGGAAACTTTCGAATTGTGCCCGAAAGTTTCCTTTTGGGGATGGGGGAGTTACGTATGCATATTGTGCTGACACTCAGCGTCTTTTATGCGTACTTGCAGTTTCCACCACTATCTCGTCGGAGCTTCTCTCCGACTCGTAATTCCCGAGTTTAGTCTCCGTCCAGCTTCCAACTCGAGCGTACCACCTCACCCCGCTCTGTGTAACCAAATTTCCAATCTCCTATAAAGTTCAGTGCCTTTTTTAAAAAGTGTTTCCCTAGAAACCCTCCTGTAAATTATATATACACGTATGTCACTCCTCACGATAAGTCCCTTGAGTTCCATGGTAATCAATTTGTTCTTGTGCAGAAAAATCCATCTCCGCAAGATTAAGGATGAGTTCATTACTCGTCCCGATGACACTGTACGCAGGGTCCCAAATTTAGAAACTGTTGGTCCAACTGTTGTCACTCAAGTTCTCTGGGGCGCTAAATCGACTGCAAATGGTCCCAGTCTGATTAGACGCACCCAGCGTACCAAATTACCAAATTTGCAGTCCGAAATCTACAAAATTACATATTCTATATGTAGGGAAGTGAGGTGTCGTTTACAATGTTTTTTCGGTCACCAAATCGATCGCGAGTAGTTTCAGCACGTTCAGGCGGTATCGAGTGGTCAAAATCACTATTTTTTTGGTTCCTAACACCGAGAAATGATTTTTGGACACAATTTTTCTGCACGACGTGCCATTCTGGTCTCAAAGAGTGTCCAGTCAGGCCGTAATAAATGCCCTGGCAGATTCATTTCCCAAACGGTTTCTATGAAAATTCACTCATTCAGGCACGCTACATGACTGGAATTTTTTGAAGTCGGTTCGAAATTGAGATTGATGAAGACGATTGTCTTCAAAAGGTTTGGAATGGAAAATAATTAAATTTCGTTTCGATTCAAATAATAATGATTATTTTATCGGACAGGATGGGGATGTGGATGCTGTGTCACAGTAGAACTGTGACTTTCACTGTAAGTTCAAAATAGCAATATAGTAACTACCTACTGGAGAAGCTATACACACTAATGTTTCATAAGTCGTGAATTGGATAGAAGTGAGTTGCTCTTGTAGGTATATCCAGCAAGCTCCCGTTTCATGATTCTGCATGTTGTATCATGTTCTTGAGGCGTTAAGCTATTTAGAGATCACATTCACTTCCGTATCGGCTTCTGTGGTGAGTGGACCAGCGTTATAGGATGGAGGAAAAATACGACGTTGAATTATTACGGAATATTTTGAAGCAAGTACCATGAAATCGCTTTTATATCGTTGAATTGGTGATATTTATACTGTCGGGATATTCCTTGAAGTAGGTAAATACATACTTTTCACTATGAAATATTGAATTACCTACGTGGTTTCTATAAGCAGTCAAATGTAGGTGGTACCATATGGGCACGCTGGGCACTAACCCACACGTGTTTTTTCAGACCCGGCATTTCGCTTCAGGAGGCAATAGAGCTTATTGAAGGCAGCACAGCAGCCGGAACATTCCGAGAAAACCGCATACCCAAGATCAAGAAACCTACTGAGATCAAGAATCCCAGAAAAAATTGAAAAGGGAGGGTTACAAAAACGTGGAAAATGAGCGAGTGAGAAAATTACTGATGTGATAAGGAAGTGTTTGCCAAGAAACCAAGAGGGAATCCCCATTCCCGTCAGGGAATGGGTGGAACCGACCTCATGGATAATAACATCTCCAGTTATAGAATTGGTGTACGATCGAAGAAGTGGACATGGGTTATCCTGACCTGGCTTATAGACGTTTGCATCCAGAATGCATGGATTATATACAGAACGAAAAACAAAATTTCACAGCTTAACTTCAGGCGTGCAATAGCCCAATCCTACCTCTCAAAATATGGAGTGGAAAGGAAAATATGACGTCCTTCGTCTAGCTCATGACCACAATTCGATATCTTGCTGACGTTCGTCACGATGGTGTTGGACATCTCGCAGCAAACACAGCTCTCCTACTTGTGCTGAATACGTCAAGGGCAATGTAGGGTTGTGTATTGGGTGTTTCATACCATACCATACGAAGTGATCTCCAAATCATATTTTAAATGTTTAATAATTCAAGGTTATGGGTTTGTTCAGAGTAACTAAATAGTAACATCCGTGTGATATACGAAAGATTTCTGGAAAAAAAAGGGTTTTCGTGTTTATTTTTCCAAAATAAAGATTTATATATTTCATTTCTCACTGTAACGTGTGAGAAATGAAACATATTGTACAATGAACACTTGAAAGTGTTTATTGTACAATATGTTACGCAACCCCCCCACCAATTCAACTACGAATTGACCTCTGACCATAATTATAGTCATGCCTGTTTGCCATTCGTGTTTACATCACGCGAGAGAGGAAGACACGGATGTGCGAGCGCCCAGCGTGCCCATAAGGGCACAGGGCCTACAGGTAATGTGCGGCGTGCTAAATGTTTTCCAATATTTTTCTGAGCCAAATTCATGAATTTCATCAAAAAATTCGAAGTTTAGAAAAACTTGGGCGTTAATGGGTTGATTTCCCAAACAGTTTATCTGAAAATTCGCTCATGCAGGCATGGTGCATGACTGGAATTTTTGAAGTCGGTTAAAAATTGAGATTGAAGACGATTGTCTTCAAAAGGCTTGGAACGGAAAACATTGAAATTTCGTTTCCATTTAAATAATTATTATTATTTTATCGGACAGGATGGGGATGTGGATGTTGTGTCAGCCAGTAGAACTGTGGGTTTCACTGTAAGTTGAAAAGAGCAATATAGTAACTACCTATTGGAGAAGCTATACACACTAATGTTTCATAAGTCGAGAATTGGATAGATGTGAGTTAAACTTGATACTTTCCAAGTCAATAAACATCAATATTATCGATGGAAAAGTCTGAAGTAGGGATCCAGTCATACTGGTAATTGGTTTTGATGTTAAATCATGGCACTCCCAGGGAAACTTTCGACTTGGATAAGAAAATGTTCCCCGAAGAAAGTTGGGCGAATTCGAAGTAACGCCCCCAAGAGACAGCACGTCACCCGATGGACGAGCAGATTCAACCCCAAACACAAAACACCCTCTTCACTCTCGATCATCCACCTTGCTCTGCTTCCCCTCCCCACCCCTCCAATGATTCCTCTCACCATACCAACTCGCCCCACCACTCTCACTGAGCTCCATTACAGATTGATCGGGCCTTCCCCTTCAGATTTATGTTCTGACATATATATATATATATATATATATATATATATATATCGCTCCGTTTCCTCTCTAATGGCATGACAAGTAAATGGACGTGAACACTGTACAGGCAAGACGGCAATTTGTTAGAAACACTAATGAGGGATCATGAATCAAATACAGATCGACGAAACTGCCCGGTATGACGGAACAATTCCATAGGTAGAATCCCCCGCACAGACTCCTCTTACCATCGACCTGCGTATTGTGTATTTGTTCGAACTTCAAGGTTCAACAAACTTCACCCAAACTTCACCCAAGCTCCACCCGATACACAAATGAACGTGCCTGTTGGATAGAAAATAAAAGGGAAAACCTTGCAGTGAAGGAAAATTGAATTACCTGTAATATTCGACAATACAATAACTGACCCAAGAAACATGGAGACTGGGATGGAAAAATGTTTGATGAATTTCCTGCAATTGCTGTGATTAGTAATTTGTGCTTGGCCGAAGGTCCTTGTCACTCCTATTTGTTTGATATAATCTTGTTTTATACTGATTCAACTGTAGTTTGAAAAGTTTGGTAAATCCAATAATTAAATGATTGTGAAAACATGCATGTCACAATTATTTAATTATAGCAGGTGTTCAGGACCTACTTGAATGTACCTGTACTATCACAGTCTACTCTACCATTTGTTTTAGTTTCTTATTCTGTGAATAATACACCTATGTATTCGCTCAGCAAAACATTTTTATAACACCCCCTCAAAATTTTTTCCTTTCCGTTTCAAGGTGCGTAGATTCCAAAAATGCAATGTCCGTCCGCCGTATCATGTGTACGTCGGTTTCATTTTCGGTCTAAAAAATTCGTTCTTTCGCACACATGCTCCATTTGGGCCCTAGTTGTGTCCCGAAACTTTGGGGCCCGATCGGAATATACCCAGGGGTGTTATGAGTGAAAATATGTATAAAAATAGGTAATTTTTGTGTTTTAGTAACATGTTAGTAACATGAGCTTTTGAGATATCGTTTTCCATGTTTTTGGGGACGAGAAGACCGAATATGAAGTCGATTTTGACCAAAGAGTGGAAAATTGAGTTCTACCAAATGTTCAGCTCCGCAAATTGATTTTTTATGAGTGAAAAACCTAGGAAATCGTCTGAAATCACCATACATTTGTATAACAACACTGGAAAAAGTGTCAACCCGTGGATCAAGACGATTAAATGGCACTACCAATGATCAGAGATAATTCATTTTAAAATAAAGAGCGTACCTTATTCGTGTTTTGGGGGCCAAAATTGGTGGAAACCACCAGAGATAGCTATTTCAATTATTTTATATGAAAGAAACAATAAATAAACAGCCAACATTTCTGTAGGTATCTCCAATAGAATAATAAACCCATGTGACAAGGACTTTGCAGCGTTTTTGTGTTTTAGTAACATGAGCTTTTGAGGTATCGTTTTCCATGGTTTTTGGGACGAGAAGACCGAATACGAAGTCAATTTTGACCAAAGACGCGGAAGCTGAGGTTTTACCGAAGGTTCAGCTCCCAAAATTGTTTTTTTATGAGTCAAAAACCTGGAAAATTGTCTGAAATTACCATCAATGTGTATAATAACACTAGAAAAAGTGTAAACAGGTGAATCAAGTCCAATGGCACTACCACTGATCAAAGATGGTTTCGGAAAAAAAAGAACAAAAACCTATTTTTGTGTTTTGGGGGCCAAAAGTGGTGGAAATCATCAGAAATAGCTATTTAAATTATTCTATACTAGCTGTGTACCCGCGCTTCGCAACGGTAGATTTTAATATGCCTGTATCCCCCCCTCCTCAACTGATCAGAAACCTTCCCCAATGCCAACCCTAACTGCCTTTAACCCCCCCCCCCCCCCCCCCGGATCCTATGAACCCTCCCTACCTGGTTGGAAACATTCCTCAATGTTCACACAACAAATTCCCAAAGTTGCACTCCAATTGGTCAAGTAGTTTTGAAATTTCTGTAGACCCCCCCCCCCCCTCTCATAACCTGTACCCCCCTCCCACTAACATCCTGATTGAAGTACCACTTGAATGTACTCGTCGAGCTGAATCCAGAATCTAATTACAATCGGATTTACGTCCAACCGTTCAAAGTTATTATAAGCATAAATGTCCTCATAGAAGTGATTATAACACGTTTTTTAGTAGTATTTCATTCATAGCGTTTCAACGGATGGACAGATTCAAATGCGGATTTTTCATAAACCTTCCCAGATAAATTCTGCGTCAAATGGTACCAGCCGCAACTTTCTACGTTCAGCCGTTCTCAATTGATGCCGAGACAAACAAACAAACAAACAGACAAACAAACAGACACTGTTTAAATATATATATAGATGAAAGAAAAAATAAATTAACAGCCAACATTTCTGTAGGTGTCCAATAGAATCATTAACCCATGAGACAAGGACTTTTTCCAAATTTCCAATTTTCTTTTTCCAATTTCTTTTTTCAAATGATGATCACTGATAGTGCCATTCAATTGTCTCGATTCACCTGTTCACACTGTTTCTAATGTCATTATACAAATTGATGGTGATTTCAGACGATTTCCCAAGTTTTTGACTCATTAAAAATGAATTTTGGGAGCTGAACCTTCGTTAAAACCTCAACTCTTCACTCTTTGGTCAATATAGACTTCATATTCGGTCTTCCCGCCATAAAAAAACTTAGAAAAATATACCTAAATACGCTGCATTGATTATTGGTTGTGCCATTCAATCGTCTTGATCCACGTGTTGAAACTTTTACTAGTGTTATTATACAAATTGATGGTGATTTCAGACGATTTTCCAGGTTTTTCACTCATAAAAAAATCAATTTTGTGAGTTGAACTTCTGGTACAACCTCAATTTTCCACTCCTTGGTCAAAATCGACTTCATATTCGGTCTTCTCGTCCCCAAAAACATGGAAAACGATACTTCAAAAGCTCATGTTACTAACATGTCACTAAAACGCAAAAAGTAGATACCTATTTGTATGCACATTTTCACTCATAACACCCCTGGGTATATTCCGATCGGGCTGCAAAGTTTCGGGACACAACTAGGGCCCAAGTGGAGCATGTTCGCGGAAGAACGAATTTTTTAGACAAAAAATGAAGCCGGTACTCGTGATACGGCGTACGGCGGACGGCGGACGGACATTGCATTTGTGGAATCTACCCACCTTGAAACGGAAAAGAAAAAAATTTTGATGGTGGGGGGGTTTAACATTTTTTTGCTGAGCGAATACATAGGTGTATTATTCACAGAATAATAAACCAAAACGAATTTTTTACACCGAAAATGAAGTACTTAGTTATGCGTGATACGGCGGACGGACATTGAGTTTTTGGTTTATTATTCTGTGAATAATACACCTAAGTATTGTATTCGCTCAGCAAAATATTTTTACAACACCCCCTCAAATTTCTTTCTTTTACGTTTCATGGTGCGTAGATTCCAAAAATGAAATGTCCGTCCGCCGTCCGCCGTATCACGCATAACTACTTCATTATCGGTCTAAAAAATTTGTTCTGCCACACGCAGGCCCCATTATTTGGGCCCTAGTTGTGTCCCGAAACTTAGCAGCCCGTTCGGAATATACCCAAGGGTGTTATGGGAGAAAAGTGGGTGTAAAAATAGGGGTTTTCAAGGGATTTTTGAGGTTTTAGTTAACGTGGGCTTGTGGTGACGTGTTTTCCGTGTTTTTTAGGGCGAGAAGACCGAATATTAAGTTGATTTTGACCGAAGAGTGAAGAATTGAGGTTGTAACGAAGGTTAACCTCCCGAAATTCATTTTTTATGCGTCAAAAACCTGGGAAATTATAAATTTCGCCAAAATGTTCTTAGTGCCAAACAGAAGGATGAGTTCGAAGACGAGCAATTTTTAAAAATTCTAAGAGGGTCTAATCTGAGTTTTTGAGTAAAAACGGCTCAAATTGCGAACAATTGATATAAAATCACTGAAAGTTGTATGGAAGGGTGAGTCAAGACGGAAAAATAACGTTTCAATTCTTTTTCGTTAAGAATATATGTCAAATTTTGATGTGGGGGAGGGGGTCAAATGTTCGTATTATGGGCTAAATTTAATATTATTTCACCTGGCATTGTGTGGGATGGTCATTCGCGAAAACAGAGTGGGTCAAATTTGACACATTTGTCAAGTTTATAAGGGCCAAAAATCGGTAAAAATTGGTCAACGTTCAGACGCCCACAGATCGCTCACCGTCAGCGGGACGTCATTTCGAAGTTCCTTGGCGACAAATATTCTGCTGGATTTGACGGCCGTTATTTTCCATTGCCGTTTTGACGGTTGTTCTCAGTTTTAAGATTGCTGTTACTCTTCAACACGGTTAAAGAGACTGAGAAATGCAGCCCAGATATCATTGCTATGGAACACCTGATTATAATCACGCATGGCTGTATGAAGTCGAGCTGGTTGTTCTGTGATATTGTTTCATTTGAAGATATTATTTCATTTCTTTTGCAACTTTAACAAACGCTACGCTTCATGAATAACAACAAATAATTAATGATTGAATTCAGACATGAGATCAGAAATGTCGGTTCACCTTGTTGAAAAAAGTCCAACTATTAGGTATAATTACCCTGGATATCCACCAACTCCCCAGACCCCTGTTTCTAGAAAACTTCCTCAGGACTCCCAGGGTCCCTGGTAGACTCTCACCAGGTGGAAGTAGAAGTGGAATGTCGCACCAGCCTAGGGGTGGAGCCCCCCCCAGAGGATTAGAGGGCTAACAATAGGCCCCTATTGTTATAGTGATTTTCCCAGATGCCTTTCGATCTAATGATACGATGTTCAATCTGAAAACGGGTTTGGGTTCTTCAATTGTTTCGCTACAAAATTACTGGTTGCTTTTTCCAAAAAAATTGAAATTGAGTAAACAAATTTCGGGAACTCCATGAAAAAAAAATTTTTTGATTCAAAACTGAATGTCGCCACTCGATGTTGTTTATAACGATTACAGAACATTTTACAGATTGAAAATCGGTTGACCCGTTCAAGAGATAAACCGAATATTGGATTGCCCCCGACGGTGCAGCCATCTATTGAAAATATTTCTTACTAAAATCCGTGACATTTACCCTTAATTTCACACGGCCGTAACTGTTGATGTGTGAGCTTGAAATTTGCGCGCATTTTTTATTAGGTTAGATGTATAACTGAAGGATAGCGAATTAATTTTTTGGCCGCTTTGTCCAATGTCTGGCACCTACTGAGCTATTCCGTGCAGGGTGGAAAAAACAGTAATCCGAATTTATCGGAATGTTTTTAAAAAAAACCTCCGGTTAGCTCCGGTATGAAAATTTTTCCGATAGCTTTGGGGTTCAAGAAATCCCCTATAAGTTTCGTTACAGCCTTCCACTGACTGTCATCTACGGCATTTCAAATGTTATCCAAATAGTCGCGTTCGGCTGGGGCGGTGCTACCACACTAACTTGTAGGTTCTCTTCAAACATCAGACCTATTTAAACATCATATCTTATTTAATCAGACTTTCCGTATCGGATATGAATAACCCCTCAGTCACCTTCCGATGTTTACCTAGTTCGTTACAGTTCGCGAGAAAAATTGATGATTTAGAAATCGTATACTCTGTAGAAGCATTGCGCGTAATCGTGTTTGTGGAAGCATTGGTTCGTGGAATTTCAATCGCGCAGTTTTTGGAAGAAAAATATTCCGTCCTCGAAACTGATACTATCAATCATATTGATAAGGAATCGAAAAAAGATTCATTGCGGACTCCATTGCAAAAATTAGGATTATTGACCATAACAAACAGAAATGTTTGAAGGAAAACCGACTGGTTAACAGGTAAATTCACTATTAATTTGCCCAGATAGATAGGATAGCAGGCCCAGTTCGTACCTTGTAACCTAAGTTTCTCATAGGAATGTTAATATTTTGTATTTAGTTCAGCTGCAAAGTGCAGTGTTCAGTGAGGAATGTGGGACTTGTAGGATGTTGACCCCGGGCGAAAAGCCCCCGCCAAACAATGTTGTAAGAAATTTTAAGATTTAGGGGGGAAGGAGCAGGTTTCTATGCACACAACCAACAGAGGGGAAAGGAAACTATTTCTATATGTATATCCAAGAGCTAGGTGTGAAGTTCCGAGCATGCTACTTTGGCGGGCAAAATGGAAATCAATTTTTTTAGCGGGTAAGTTTTTACAACATGGTTGGGGGGGGGGGGGATACTTTTAAAATCAATATCCTCGAATGGCAAAGCAAAACCCTTCCGACGTTGTAGGTGTTATCAACTTTTCGCCGCAGGGAAACCTTCTCTGGAAAGCCAATTAGAGTACCAATATTGCTTGTATCCACATTGTATTAATCTCTGACGTTCGTTATACGAGATTTCGCAAGATCTGAAAAAGTGCGACCACCTATCTGTTATTATTAGGGACTGGAATTTACATATTTTGCATATGAGTTTTTTATCGTGTATATCGTTCTACTTTTCCGTTTTGAGGGTATCTGAAGCGTTTAGCGTGTGTTAAATTGAAATTTGAATAACCTATTTTGCATATTTTGTTCGTTTCGGAGATTTTTTCATATGTTGGGCGTTTTGTGCATATTTCTGCATTTTTAATCAAAACTGGGGAATTTCCCTATTTTTCGACATTCTAATCGACGCCGAATCTCCGATATATGTGTTTCTGAAAAGGGGTCACATATATTATTAGGTCATTCACCTCTTAATCCGTGTACCTGATATGGCTTCCCGGATGGCGTTTTTTACTGGAGGCATCAAAAATTTTGACAGGGGTGCCACCCTGACCTCTCATCTGGCCTTACCCCAGGTGAACTCTTGGCATTGAAATTTTTACCCATCGTGTCCTGTGATGTCGAGAGGTCGTTTTCTGCCTTAAAGTTGCTTCTCAGCGACAACCGTAGGAGATTTACGGTTGACAATTAGGAAAACTCAATTGTGATCCAGCGCTATAATTGTGATAGCGAGTGACTTTTTTTGTATAGATGTAAATATTGTATAGTCGAGAAAAAAGGTGTGTACATTTTCATTCCATTTTCTTCCTTGATCCTTTTCTATAACATCTCACTGCAAAATTTAGTTCATTTTAGAAATATTTTAAATTTTTTCAAACGTAATTTTGCTTGGGAGTGCATATTTTGCCCATTTAGAGTGCCTATTTTGGCCAAATTTTGTGCATATAATTCCAGTCCCTAGTTATTATCATGTTCCAACAAGCCACTAACAAAATATAGGTAGCGGCAAATACAGGTAGCGTAAGTCCAGAAGGTAACAACAACCCTTGGAGGAGGGGATCCGAAAAATTGCCGTTTTCGGAAAATACGTTTATTCGTTAGTCGGTTCGAAATAGTAAAAGTGGTCAAATATAAAACAATTTTACTGTACTTTTTGAACAGTCATAGTTCAAAACACGATGATCGAAAATGAAGTGATAGTTACGAAAACAGTACGTGTAACAACGCTGCACACGACCAGTAAACGTCCGTCAATGTGTCGAGCATAGTTTTCTCGTGACGATTACACGATTGTAAGGGTTAGGTAGCTAAAACCTATCCTACGGCGAACTATATATAAAGCTACTGAAAACTGTATTCATAAAATCAAAACAGCATTTGTGTAGTAAATAAGTTTACACGACGGAAAGGAAGATGCACAGTCGAAAGCTACGATCCGATTATGACGAACCTCGGATAATCCTGGGCCAAACTCGGTGCGCAGGTGCCTCCCAGCGAATGGTTGTGGGCGTCGCACCTTCCCTCATAATTTCAGCTCATAATGACCATTCTTCAGTACAGAAGAAAGTACAAGGATTTATGGGCATATGGACAGACCCAAAATGACTGAACCAAAATGGTCCATGAAGGTCGAAAACGCCAAGGAGACCACAAAGCATTTGCTATCTTCGGTAGACTCGGAAGCAATTCAGTTCTAGATTTGATAGAATTTTGGATGTAAAGATAATATTGACGTTTGTGCGTGTTGAACCAATCTTCGATTAAAATTGTCTAGCACCATTGATTTCGAAATACGGGAAGGAAAGTGGCAATAGAACTCCAACGCGACGGTTGCAGCGCCTCCCGTTTCTTGTTAGGTAGGCTGTCCCGACCAAATTATGTCCTAAATTTCACCCTGGTGGTAGATATGAATCTTCATGGACAAAGGAGAGGAAACCAGCGAAAACTATCCGTCTTGAACGGTAGGACACTATAAAGTTCCCGTGTGGAGATTGCCACACAATACTTCCATGTTCTTCATAAAGCCGCGGTTACACTTGCGGTGTTGGGCCCAACACCGAATATTCGTCGGCCTCTTCCCGCAAGTGTAACCGCGGGACAAATGCCCGCATGCGCGCGAATATTGGTGCTCGGGGATGCTCGGTCAAAAGGCGGTTTTTTGTCCCGAGTCAAAGGCGGCGAATATTCGCCAACTAGTGTATTCGTGCAGCGCACACAAATGCGGCCGAGTGTTTGCATTGCGAAACTGCGTTCATCGTCGCTTGCCCGAATACGCGTCGATGCTCGGGGTTGAGAGCCAACACCGCATGTGTGTGCGGGGTGCGCGTCAAGATTCGGCAAACTCCGAGCATAGGGCGAGTATGGGCGAATATTCGGTGTTGGGCCCAACACCGCAAGTGTAACCGCGGCTTAATAGTATGGACGCAAGCTTGGCGGGAGACAAGACTACTATGGATGACAAAACTGGCCGGCCATTTCGGCTGACAGGCCGACCATTGCGGCCCGACTGGCTGCTCACGTTGGCCTGACAGGTTGATCATGAGGATATACTATACTGAGCATGAAAATATAAAATACATGCATAGAAATCTCACTTTCTGACACCAGACCTACGTCATTTAGCTAGCAAACCTAGAAAATGTTGGGCCCATTAACGCGTCTTTTGCTGTCAGTTAGCCAAATCAAAAGCGATCTCAATTCATCGAATTTAACTGCACACCTACTGTGGTTAGCCATCGTACGATGTTGAATAATACAAATTAAACCTTCAGTTTAGTCTTAAAATTGAAGGTTTATTCATCTTATTATTCTGCATCCTAAGGACATTTTGGTACCAACCGCACCAGTTGCGGTCCATTTTTACGGCAGTTATTGCTGAAAATCGAAAAATCAGAAAACCCGTCTTAACTCCATTATCTTTCCACATAGAAAGCTCGTTCTCATATCAAATTGAAGAGTTCGACAAGCTGAACAAAACCCAAAAGAAAATCTGAAAAGGACCGCATTTTTATGATGTTATGGCCATTTGAAATTCCACCATACTCGTACATACGTAAATACATATATGTGAAGAGCGACATCAAGTGGAAAACCGTCTAGAAACTCGTTTTGAGCACTTCTGAACAAGATTCCACTGTTTTCTCGAATAACTATTTTTGACGGTATCACCATACGGTCATTCCTATATAAAAGGAACATGAAGTAGAAGAGCGGCTAAGTGACGAAATTCAGGGATAGTTGACGCCTCAGAACTTGGGGGCAGACTTCCGGACACGTTGTCACTTTACAGAAAGTTCAAAGATTACTGTTGTTTGCATCCCCTTCATGAAACGAATGGATAGAGCCAGCCACTGCTGGGGTCTATCATGGACCGTGGACCGTGGAGCGAATAGAACGGGACCAGTGGCAGGGATGATCGAGCGGGCCACAGTAACTTGTTGAATAACAAAATACTGCTACTACCCCTAGTACAAAGACCCCCACAAATCCTAAGTCGCCTATGATTTGCATGAGCAGTCACAAAGTCGTATACTGACCGTCGTACTGATCTGCTAGCGCCACTAGTTCCATTCCGGTATTTATTCACTGGAATTAATAGACGTTTGAGTCCTCGCAGTGGGAATTACTCTTTGCCTAAAACTTTCTGTCAATGAGCGGAATGGGTTGGAAACAATGGGATTATTCAAGGGCCAAGTTCTAGACACAAAAACTATAATCAGATCAGCCAGGAGAAGCTCATCCCTTGCTCTGGGCAAATTATCTAACGGAATGACATCTTCCTCTTGAAATAGAACGAGAGAACTTACTTGACTGAAAAAAACCCGAATTTACATAAACTAATAGAATAGAGGAAAAAGCCAGTCTAGCCTTGCTAAAACAATTTCTCTTTCGGTTTGTAAACAGCCCCATCGGTAGAACCACTAGAGTTTAAACTACAAACCGTCTATTGAACACCACTTCTAACAAAACTAACAACTAACGAAATTAATTTAAGCTGCCTCTCCTGTTTAGTAGGATACTGGGTTATGAACGGTAGAATGTTAGTTGTTTTCTACAACGAATGCTTCTTCATTCATTTCACAGCCCTGCTCATCATCTTGGGTTGGCTGCTCTGAGTCTGAGCTTACAAAATCCATAGTATATCAATTACTGTTATCGTGATGATTAACTATCAGTAACCATTTACGTAATTGCGGTGATGGTGAGACTGAGGTAGGTGAGGTTGGAAAGATGAGGTTTGAGAAGGAGATGTCGGGTACTAGGTGAGCTAATATCCAGAAAGGTTTATTAACACATTGGCTACGCCAGAAATGTTTATCCCGACGTTGGATACTAGAGGAGTTTACCACCATATTGGCTTGTGCCAGAAAGGTTTATCACCACGTTGGTATCTATTGTGAGAAAGAGGTTGAGGAGAAGGGTAAGGTGAGAAAGAGAGAAGACTCTGGTCCGAGAGTGATCGGTAGAATGACGAGCTGGGCAAGCCGGGCGCCTTATAAAGGCGCCTCTGCCCTCCCCTGGTCTTCATACAGCCGTTGAAAGCCCCTGAGGGATCGTTAGAGGTAGAGCTACCTGGTTGTGTCCCATGCATCACGCAGCTCGCCTTCTCCTTGTCTTTAGTGGTAGCAATCTTATATGTACAATTTGGAGTGGTGTATTTTAAGGGTACCATGACAGAGGTCCCCCCAGATTGGACCAATAAAGCTAAAACCAAAAAGAAACAGACAGCGCTGAAAGCAAGCAAAAAAAATTTGGTGCCGAAGGCAGAGACTTAAAATCAGATGAAAGGTAATTAAAATAATAAAGGTATGTGCAAAGGAGGAGGATGATCGATGTCGGTGGTTCGAGGCGAAGTCGGTGGCAGGTCGGTGATGAATGTCGCATCGGGGCATCCGGACGTTCATGGCTGTCTACCGTACCAATGTACGCAGCCAGGAACGTGCCAGAGGCCTCGCTGTGATGGAGCGGAGCAGGGCGATGAACTGGGTCTACCAGGAAGATCGCTTCCGTCGATCGCCTTGGTTTCCCGGGCCTTGTCTTCCTGGTGGAAGAAACGGGGGATATCCCCGGCGGCGAGATCAACAGGGGTTTAGGGGACGTGTGTCCCGGTGGCCTTCGCGACGTAATAATCGCGGATGATGGCCCACCGGGACATTTGCCAGTGCCAGGGCCATGGCGGAGGTGAAGGTGGCCCGGGAAAGTGACGAATTGGCGACGGAACCCGGGCGACACACAAGACGGTGGCGATGTCGGGGCCGGGAGAAGTTAGTCGAGGTTGGGGGAGATCCATCACTGTTGGGAGCAAGGGAGTAGAGATGTGTCGGTCATGAGTGACCTTGTCTCAAAGACCTTCTCTTTCAAGTGAACTGGTCCCAAATGACCTGCCGAGGGAATTTCGCAGTTCACCCGTTCACCGTTCACTAAGGTTTCCCCCGAGTCTCGGGCCCTTCCATCCCACCAACCGGAGCAGGTAGCAGGTCACCAGTTCGCCGTTCCTTTTGACAGTTCAGTTCGCCCTTATCTCACTCTTATCTCAATCGTCAATCCCACAGTCTACATTCTTTCCTATCCAGTGCAATAACTCGGGACATTTTTGTTTGTTTTGTGTTTTATGAATCATATGTGAAAAAAGTGAACTTTGGTTCCATTTCAAAGTATTGAATGATAACTCTGTCGGTTTGTGCAACTATTGTGGAGTGAAGATAAGTGTAAAGAACAATTCTACGGCAAATTTGGGTCGCCATTTAAAGACAAAACACCCAACGGTACCATTGGGCACCACAAACGGTATATCGGCTCTTCACAACACAACCAGTAATAATGCTTCGTTGTCAAACTACAGTAGTGACCATCTCCAACTGAGAGGGAGATTGGGCTCGTACTGAGAAATTCCTAGCAGGTTGCAGGTCCTGCGCGTTCACTTCAAAGTGAACTGGTGACCTCCACCCACTGAAATTGCCTTCGAACTGAGTGACCTGCTGGGAGTCAACTCACTCAGGTGAACTGGGTTTACACACCTCTACAAGGGAGAGAATGTGAAGATCGGCAGTCGTTGTTGCTTGAGGTTGATGTGGTGGTGAGTGGGTGAGGACGTAGGCCAGTTTGCAGCGGCCAAGCGGGGCGATGTAGGGTTTTTTTTGTTAATCAACAGAGTAGCGGTTGTTTAAGAGGTGCAGATGACATGAAAGGGGCCGGAGTAAAGTGGTTGGATGGTCTTATGTATACCTACCTGGCTCATTCAAGTACATTTGGGTAGCGGAGTAGAATCGTTTGGGGTAAGAGATGTCGGTAAGTAACCAGAGTCGGTTGTGTGTGGTCTCTGTTGATTGACGGGTCCTTTAAGAAGAGATCAGAGGGCAGCAGTAACAGAGCTTCAAAAGTCCGTTTGGCGGGGGTAATCCCATTGGTAGGTCGGGCGGCTGTGCGGAGACTCGGAAGTATGTAAAGGAGGGCGTTTTTTCCATAAGACGGAGTTGCCTGAAGTTGAAAGGGCATGCTTAAGAACAGAATTCCACCGCTCTAAATCGCCGTTGGATTGGGGATGATACGCTGCCGTTATTTGCTTTTTGATGCCGAGGGAGCGAAGTAGGTCGAGAAATTGGGCTGACTCGAACTGCCTGCCCAGATCGACTGTGACGATCCGTGAGCACCCGTACCGAGCCACCCAGTTGTGGAGGAAGGCACCGGTAACTGTGTCCGTGATGATGTGGGTGAGTGGGTGGGTGGTTTTAGGAGGGGGTTGGCCACTACCATTTTGCGTTTCCAACATCAAGGAATATTGGTGTCTGTCTGTCTGTGGTCAATTTCCTTGTAACGCCCATAACTACCCGAAATAATGGTCAAAATGAGCTGAAATTTGGAGGGTAGGTTCGGGTTGGGACATAGATGGTCCCATACCAAAATCATTGAAAAAGTACTGTAACTTTCGTCTACGCTTCCTCAAACGTGAAATACTTGAAACGCCCATAACTACCTTAAATATAGTTTAAATGAGTTAAATGTTGGAGGGTTGATCAGGAATGATACTTTGACAGTTTCACATAAATTTCATTGGAAATCGTACAGCACCATTCGTCTGCGCATGCGCAAACAAGAAATGTTGACCACTTCCTTGTAACGCTTCTAACAATGCGGAAAATAGTCGTAGAAAACTGTAATTTTGAAGACACACGCGGGTTGGATCGCAGATGGTCCCGTATCAAAATCATTTAAATCGTACAGTAACTTTCGCCTGCGCATGCGAAAACATGAAATGTTGAAAAAATGTTGAAACGTTTGATCCTATTACGCATGTTAGGTAATTTACTACCTATTTATTGCTATTCAGTAATATTGACTCATCTTTCTCTATCAACTGATTCTACACGTCCATGTTACAATAACAGAGGAAGCTGTACTGTTCACCCAACTTGGTACGTTTTCTTGTTAGGAGTAAAAGAGAGTTGTACTGGGTAGAATGGTTTCTGGAGACCGCACAATGTTTCAAAAAAACAGTCGATTTTGGGGGATATAAATCGATAAAAATGCCTAAAGTTAATACATAATCACCAAGTGGTTAAAGGATGGTGGGTCGAAACTGAGAACTACTATTTCAATTTCAAAGAAAAGAAAAACAAATAATTGATCAAAAGTGGGTCGGGGTTTCCGCGCTGAAATTGGTTAGAATTTTACTAGGAACCACACATTAAAAAAATGCATGAAACCACCGAAAGTGTGTTATGGGATGGTACTCGTATTTGGAAAATTTTCTCATTTATGGTCACGCTGCATGACTGGAATTTTTTTCCACTTCCTCCAACTTCCATCTCTTGCCATGCGTTTCTACCAAACCCACTATTTTTGGCTCAGTATTGTGGGTATAAAAAATGCTTATGGTTAATACAAAACTGTCCTGGATATTATACCTTAACCTGTCTCGAAATGAGTAAAGACAAATCTATGTTGGAGTACATTTCAAAAATGTTGAAGTTTGCTGTGCTAAGCGGCGTTATTTTTCCATTTTAATCGTTTTCTGATTAATTACAGAGTTTGCTGGCTCATTTGAACCGTAGGTAACTAACGAACCTCAAGGTTTCTTTTATGGTATATATAATGGAAGCATGGTACCCACGGTTAGCAATGACTAAGATTTCAAAATAAGTAGCGCGATAATATACCGATGAAGTAGGTATCCAGCAGGTTCTTTATGCGGTTGAAGATTGGCGAATATGGCCAGATGCGTTCAAAACGCTTGGTGAACCCGGAGGTGTTGTGTTATGCAAACATTTTTGTTTCAAACCTAGTCAATACGGTTTCATACCGTGGGGGGGGGGGGGGGGGGAGGGGGGTTGGTCAGTTGACAAAGTTGAGTTCAGTTGGCGTATTCCAGTTGCGATTCGAAAACCGAAACCTGAGGGATGAAGTAGGTAGGTACCTCTTCTTGGCGACATTTAGTCCAAAAATGAGTTCCAGATGATCACAGAAAAGGGTAACTTCTATGAAATGCACTCCGCCTACTGATTCCCAAATGTACTTATTGCCCGCCAGAATTGACCTTTCCAATGAGAAGTCTTGCGCTGATTCCAATTACATCAATTGTTTGCATACTCAAAACAACCATTCAGTATGTTTTGACAGGAATATGTCATACGGCTGAAAAGATAAAGAAAGCAAATGCGAGGCGATTATACGAAATTCGGTTACTGCGTACCTAGAGTATTTCACTGTGGGAGGAAGCCTGGAATTCTGCTTTAAACTGTGTAGGACATTTCAACTATTCAAAAATGAATAAAAATATACGATCCTTCAAAGATTTACTGTCATATTGCGAAGTCTGAAGTGAGATTCAGTTCAATGGAAAAGATTTTCAAGCTCCTGTTGGTTCCTCCCAACATTCTACCTGCAAATTTGTAATGGATCGACTATACTAGCTGTATACTTATGTTTATTGCTCATGCTTACAGTGGTTACCAATGAAATTGCTATGGAGAAATTTTCTACTAAAAACCTTGATAACAATAAATACAAATTCAATTGTTATATGCTTATTCGATTATAAATTAGATAATATAAATTGTATGCCAGCTACTGCAACTATTCAAACAGTTTTTGGACACAATAACATGATAGAGAGAGAATCAAGTTTTGCGTAAAAAGCCGAGCATGCTACTTTGACGGGCAAAATGGATATGAATCCTTTTCGTGGCTGAGGAGGTTTTCTTGGCCGGTAAATTTTTACAACATTGTTCGGGGGGGGGGGGGGGGGGATATTATTTCCTCACTACCGAAGGTAGGGAAGCTTTGTATTCATGCCAGAATCGGAAAACATTTATCTACTCCAAAATGAAAACTTCCACTCGAATTTCAAGTTTCAGACATCAAGGAACATTTACTTGGTGCCGCGTCTGTCTGTCTGTGGTCAATTCCTTGTCCCGCGCAAAACTTTACGAAATAATGATCGTAATGAGTTGAAATTTTGAGGGCAGGCGCGGGATTGGCCATAGATGGTCCCTCATCAAATTCATTGAAAATTACCGAAATTTTCATCGGCGGATGCGCCAACGTGAAATCCTTCTAGAGCCCACAACTACCCTAGAAATCGTTGTGAAGCGATAAGGTTTGAAGGGTAGGTGGGGGATGAGCCATAGATAGTCACATATTAAAGACATTGACAGGGTACAGTAACTTTTGTCTGCGCAAGCGCAAACGTGAAATCCTAGTAGAGCCCATGACTACCCTAGCAAATGACATGTATCTGGATTTAAACTTAAAACGACATGTACTTTTCACTCTCAATTTCAATTAGTTTTGCTCAATTTTTTCAGCATAAAATCTTGTAATGTACTTTAACTTGCTCCGACACTTTTGAAATACTTATTCTTCAAATGGTAAACCACAAATATTCAAAAAACTTACCTATATGAATTCCTATAACAATCCTAATACGGTTATCATTAATCCCATTACTACAAATCCAATTCCACTGTACTATTTTGACATTTTTGAACCTCTCAATTTCAAATCCATACGCGTCAACTCTCCATCTATCCACCGAATGGACCCACAAGCTAACTATATATGTACGTCCAAGCTACACAGGTGAGGAACATACTGCCTACCCGACTTGGCACCTTTTTTTCATTTTTTCATTTTTTTTTTTTTTTTTCATTGCAATCATACAATAAATCGTATACAACAAACGATTGGGTCATCCGTGTTGTCAGCTGATGTCGGTGCATGTCAACAGGGACTGCACAGCAGGATCCGAGTATTGATGCAGTAGCGCGTGCGAGCAGAACGCCTAGTCGGTCGAGGCAACCACCTGCCAGCACAACACACACACACACACAAAATTCTAATATGAAACATTGTTCCCTAAAGTTTACTGCAACAAATTACTAGAAGGTACTCCGCTGCTAAAGAAAAAAGCTGCAAAGCCCTGTACAACGGTTTATTATTTTGTGCAAATACCCTTCTGTTACAGATCACAGCTCTCCGTATAGATAACCCGTTATATAATATATGTACTACTCTATACGTATTATGTAGATCGCAGACCCTCCGTAGGTTAGTTCCTAACCCCGTACTCGTTACTAGGTACCTATCTAAATCACGAGTTAAATGTTGCTAAAATAATTCTGTCAATGACAAACAGTACCTAAAATGGCAAAAAGAAACGCAAATAATGAAGTTCTGAAGGGAAATTGTTGATGTGGAGTGAAAAAAGTAGCAAACGCAACTACCAACAAACTCCAGCCCCTTCTACGTAGATGGTATAATGAACCGTTGTGTAATAATTTACAGTTGAGTAATAATTTACCATTGTGTAATAATTTACCCGTCAATAATACTTTAACGTTTGTTCAAATTTCACTACCTACCAACAAACTCCAAAAGAGCCATCATTTTTCAAATGAAATAATACCTATCACAGAACAACCAACTCGACTTCATACTCCGTGAATATAATCAGGTGGCCCCTAACAATGATGATCTCGGGCCAGTTCCCGATCGTTAGCGCGTCCCTGGTGATGATATTTGGGCTAAATGTATACAATTTCATTCACCCTGCTGTTGAAAAAGCCTGTCGGTGCAAACGGCTGGGCCTTACTGTGAACGAACGGCTGGACGTACAATGCTCCGGGTGGTCTTAAAAAACTCCCAAGTTCGAAAACTATTTAAAACCGTAAAAAAATTCGAGATAACGGCGTCCTGGAGACTTCAACCCCTATTTTTCACCCCTTAGAATGGCTGACATTAACGCCGAGCTTCGAGGACCAACTAGACCCCAAATGGGGCCTATAAACCGAATTTCGTCCATTCTGGTTCATGGTAACTACGAAAAGTGCTAAGTACGGCGTACGGCCAGAAATGTTTTTATTGCATTTTCGGATTCTAAATACCTTGAAACGGAAACGATCAAATTTTGAGGGGGGGTTAAAAAAAAAATTTCATGCTCGATTCTGAAGGTTCATTATTGAAAATAATAAACCAAAAAATATATAAAACCTAAAACTGATTTGACGTGAATTATAGATACTGAAATCATAAAATTATCATGTCGAAAATTCAAATAATAAAAATTTGTAAAAATGTTTATTTTTTTAAGCTTTGAAAAATGTCAAAAAAAATATTTTCTTTATTAATTTGCACCTACGTGCACTCAGTTTCACATTCTTCTTGAATACTGGTACAGTGAGAATCTTCAGGTGTTTGGGAAGGGCGTTAAAGAGTTTGGTTTCACGTAGTCCAAGTTATCTTTGTGTTTATGCGAACTTGCATCGGTCTACTTTCAGCGCATCAGGGTTTCGTGTAGTGCACTGGTGTCACGAGGCATCCATCACAACTCTTCTACAATTTTTCCATATGGCCAAAAAGCTCTTCAATACGGACATTCAAAATTCCGAGCGATGGATTAGCTATCGGCGGAACCAAATTTCCCCTTGCCACTTAAAACACGTACAGCGGTTTTTGGAAGACCGCGTGTTTAACGCCGTAAATAAAAGACCGGTAGTATTTATCTCAGTTTCCTAAATGCGATGGAATACATTACGTCACCAAACGCCCGCTCCGCGTTGAAAACTACACTCCGTCGCGTAAAGTAAGGGTATTCATATATCTCGACATGCAACGGCCCTCTGAGTTATCTATGACGGTGTTTACGTTATGATGCCTGGACCAATTCATAGATGGGACGGGGAGGAAGGAAGTTAAAACTGATTTATGTAGTTGTAGTGTTGCAAGGCGGAGCGAGGCGAAAACAGCAGTGGACGAAGCGGGTGTCTTTCTCGCTCCTACACTCTCTCTCCCACTCACTCACTCTCTCTCTATCTCCTACCATACATCTGTCTGTTTCTCGTAGCTTATCGGCGTTCCTTTCCTTTCCCTCCTGAAAGGCAAGGCCACAAAGATCCGTAAGTGTGGCCCGAAAAAGGAGGGAGGCGGGAGCGCAATGCGTAAACCCCGCTACACCACTGCGGTCAACTGTGCTTAGGAAAGGAAGGTGGGGCTGCCATCCTTTTTTTCCCCAGTACTTTACTTTCTCAGTAACATCATCCCGTCCGAACGACATCGTTGGATCGATAGTCATGATCCGAACCAACAACGACCAGCCATCCAATCTCCCCTTGAATCCCTTGAACTGAACCTCATTCTCTTACAACCTGTCCTTACGAGTTTCCTTATGATCGGAACATGTCTTACGAGAAGTGACAAACAATATTCGTGTCCGGAAGGTTGTTGTGAGTTCATCGTCCTACCTACTGTCATAAGAAAACATTTTGAATCTATTGCAACGAGTCCAAAATATTTACTAAATTAATTTTTGAAGCATTTTTCGATAGAGACTCGCCTTCGAGCATTCCGAATCCATCCCTAGAGATTAAAAATAATTTATGAGTATAATATAGCGGGGTGATTTGTAAAAGTGAACAAGGGAAGTTTTTTGAGAAACTGAGTTTTTAACAGTGATTGAAGCAGAAAGGGTTTTCTGTGATAGACCGGTCAAATTAGCCATATTATAGGGGGGAAAATCCCGAGGTTTGAAACTGGGCAAAGCTGTTTTTTTTTGCACATCCTGCATATCCTGTTTTTTTTTTGTTTTTTTTTTGCATATCCTCGTACTTATTTCTTCAACGAGCAATCCAAGCGTAACTAGCAAACAATCTTCAACCACGCTACATTTCCTACAAAAAGGCCCTCTTTATTTTTTCCGACGTAACAAAACTCGCAAAGTTATAGGCATGAGGGGTTCTCATATTGGTTTATTATTCTGTGAATAATACACCTATGTATTCGCTCCGCAAAAAAAATTGTCGAACATCCCCTCAAATTGTTTTCTTACTTTTCCAGGTGAGTGGATTCAAAAAACGCTGGAAAGTCCTTGTCACTGGGTTTACTATTCTATTGGACATACCTACAGAAATGTGGGCTGCTCATTTATTGTTTCATTCATGTCCAGTAATTGAAATAACTATTTTTGATGGTTCCCACCAATTTTGGCGACCAAAAACAGGAACTGAGCTCCTAATTTAAAAATTTTTTTTTTTTACAAATTATCTTTGATAATATTGATAGTGTCACAAAAATGAATTTTGGAAGCTGAACCTTCATTAGAACCTCAATTCTCAACTCTTCGGTCAAAATAGACTTCACATTCGGCCTCGCCCTAAAAACATGTAAAACGATACATCACAAGCTCATATTCACTAAAACCTGGGGGGGGGGGGGGGGACCTATATTTTTACTTCTATTTTCCCCCATAACGCCCCTGGGTGTATTTCGAAAGGGCTGCCGAGCTTCGGAGCACAACTAGGGCCCAAATGGAGCCTGTGTGCGAAAGAACAAGGATTTTAGACCAACATTTGATGAAAATTCAAGGGTGAAACTTTGTTAGGACTTCAAGTCCTCCAGGTCCAGTTTGACTCGCTAGTCATAATCGACTTCATATTCGGTCTCCTCGCCCTAAAAAACATGCAAAACGTTACCCCACAAGATCATGTTACTAAAACGCCAAAAAACCGGAGTTCTGCACCCAATTTTCACTCATAACATCCTTGAGTATACTCCTATCGGGCTGCAAAATTTCGAAACTCAACTGAGGCCCAAATGGAGCCAGTGTGCGAAAGAAGGAATTTTTTAGACCGAAAATAAAGTAGATACGGATGATATGGCGTACGGACATCGCATTTTGGTTTATTATTCCGTGAATAATACATCTATGTAATCGCTCAGCAAAAAAAATTTTACAACACCCCCTTCACATTTTTTTCTTTTACGTTTCAAGGTGCGTAGATTCCAAAAATACAATATCCGTCCGCGGTACGCCGTATCATCCATACCTACTTTAATTTCGGACTAAAAAATTCGTTCTTTGCACACAGGCTCCATTTGAGCCCTAGTTGTGTCCTGAAACTTTGCAGCCCGATCGGAATATACCCAAGGGTGATATGGGTGAAAAATTTGGGTAAAAATGGGGTTTTTTGGTGTTTTAGTAGCATGAGCTTGTGAGGTATCGTTTTCCACGTTTTTTATGATGAGGAGATCGAATATGAAGTTGATTTTGACCAACGAGTGGAAAATTGAGGTTCTAAGGAAGTATCAGCCTTAAATTTCCGTTGAAATTTGGTCTAAAATCGTTCTTCCGCACTCAGTTTGGGTCCCCATTTGTGAACACATTTGGCTCCTAGCTGTGCTTCGAAGCTCGGCAGCCCAATCGGAATACACCCACGGGAGTTATGGGGGCAAACTGAGTGTAAAAATAGGGGTTTTCGAGGTTTGTTTCAGGTTTTAGTGAATATGAGCTCGTGAGGTATCGTTTTCCGTGTTTTTTAAGGGCAAGAAGACCAGAGTGAAGAATTGAGGTTGTAACGAAGGTTCAGCTCCTAAAATTCATTTTTTATGAGAAAAAATGAGAGCCTAATTCGTGTTTTTGGGGGCCTAAATTGGTGGAAACCATCAACAATAGCTATTTCAATTATTTCACGCGAAAGAAACAATAAATTTATTTCCAGCATTTCTGCAGGTATGTCCAATAGAATAATAAACCCATGTAACAAGGATTTGCAATCTACGCATCTTGAAACTAAAAAGAAAAATTTTTGTGGGGGGGGGGGGGGGGGGGTATAAAATTTGTTGCTGGGCGAATACACAGATGTATCATTTAATAAACCAAAACGCTGCAAAGTCCTTGTCACTGTTCATTTATTGTTTCTTTCATGGGCATTAATTGAAATAGCTATTTTTGATGGTTTCCACCAATTTCGGCCCCCAGAAACCCGAATTAGGCTTCTTTAAAAAAAATAAATTATCTCCGATCATTGAAAAAGTTTCAAACCACCCACCCTCAAAATGTTATGTTTCCGTTTCAAGGTATGTAGAATCCGAAAATGGAATAAAAAGGTGTCTGTCCGTCCGCCGTACTATGCGCAGCTTCCTTATGAACCTGTGACAGAGTGTAACAGTGGGGGGTGGACCGTTGGGGAGTCCCCCTCCTAGACCAGCGAGATTATCACCGGATAAGAAGGGATCTCGATTAGGCTTCCCCAAACCGATCCCGTTTCCACCGGAAGAAAAAAACTCGGCGCTTAGCTCCTCGCTCTCACTTTATTATAGAAATGATCACGACGACCATCACTACTTACCAACCAAGTGACAACCAAACAAGCGTCATTGTTTACTATCCATTTACAACATTCATTTATATAGTTATATTATGAAACTAGGATATAAATACCAAGAACAAATACGAAATACATTCGTGATAAATCAAGAGCTTTCCAACGAATGGAAAACGATTTTTGTCCGATGAAAATGAAAGAAGTTTCATTTCCCTAGCAACTACTCGGTTGTAAGTGAAAATCATTGTTAAAATACGCGCTACTTTCATCTCACTTTTTGGTCTCACTTTTCGGCGGGGGATCCATCGCTAAAACATGATTCCATGTTAAAATGTATCGAGAACAGCCACACATTACAATCCTCCCCAAATGGCATACTTCTGGGTAGCAGAAGTATGATAGGGAAAAGAGAGAATGAAAAGCGGTTCAGGAAACGACATCTGAACAACTTCAAGGTGACTCTAACCTCCATCGCAATGGTACTACCTCAATAGCTCCTACATACGAGTACTGGCAGATAATGTTGTCAGAGGTTGTTGTCCAGTGAATTGTGCTCATCTGGGCAACCTCTAGGTGATCAACCTCCATCATCAGGATGGAACAACTATTGGGACTTGTCAATTGGGACACGGCATCAATCGCCTTCTGATGAGCTCAGTATATTTTAATTATACTGACACTCTAAAGGGGGGGAAAAGGGGTGGGGAAGCCAACAGATGTATTATCAAAGGGATAGGTTGTTTGTAAAGGAATCCTTTTGGAAACTGTCGTGGTTCCTCCCAGACCCACAACTATTGCATTCGCCAACTTTAGATCTCGCAAATAAACACGCAGAAGTGGGGACGAAAGACGCAGGAGGTAGAAGCCCAACCTGGGTCCCCACCATCCCCTAACAGCTAGGGGATGGAGGGAGACGACTACAGGGTCTATAAATACCCAGCGCCTGCCTATTTTACCTCATTCTGCGCTCTCCTCTAGTCGCTGACTACTCTCTCTCCTCCTTACCTCATCTCTCTCTCTCCTCTCCTAAAAGATGCTGTGCGTGGTGGTGGTCCGCCCATAACCAACAGCCAAACAACCTAAAAGATCCCAGGAATAAGGGTGGTGATTCGCTCATAACCCGCCTGGGCACCTCCAAAAAGATCCTGGTCATGGTGGTGGTCCGCCCATAACCTTACCATGCAGCATCCCACGAAAAGATTCCGTGCATGGTGGTGGTACGCCCATAACCAACGGACACCTCCAAAAAGATCCCAGGAAGAAGGGTGGTGATTCGCTCATAACCCGCCTGGGCATATCCTCACACCGCTCGTGATGAAACTCGCAATTTCAAATTCATCACAGAAACCTTTGGGCTTTTCCTTCTGGTAAGCCCACAAAAAGAGGATGGAGTATGGTGAAGTGCTCAGCGCATACTACCTACCAAACCACGCTCTGCTACCATGTGGCAGAGTGTAACAGTGGGGGTGGACCCTTGAGGAGTCCCCCTCCTAGACCAGCGAGATCATCACCGGTTAAGAAGGGATATAGATTAGGCTTCCGCTCACCGATCCCGTCTCCACCGAAAGAAAAAATGTATCGAAAACAGCCACACTGTTACAAACCAAAATGAATGAAATTTGGTTCGATGGTCCCGTCTGGGGTCTAGCTGGTCGGCGAAGCTCGGCTTACCTTTCAGTCATCTCTAAGAGGTGAACAACTGGGGTTGACATTTTCAGAACACCGTAGCTCGGAAACTTTCAATAGAAGTGTATGGTTTTTTTACGTTTTTAATTTGATCTTGAAGTAAAGAATTTTTTGATACCACTTGGAGCATTGTACGTCCAGCCGTTCGTTTGCATCGAAAAGCTTCGTCAACATGAGCTTCGTGAAAAGCGTTTTCTGTTGTCGTTCAGCCGTCTAAGCGAGAACATAATACGGTACGCGCGATTGTTTTCATAACAACGGTTCAGTAAAGTGATTGCGTGGCCCGATAATGGGATTGCCTAGCAAAATGGACATGGATGAGTACGTAGGTACGGAAGGTTTGTGAAGCCGTTAATAAAAGTGAAGAGTTATTTCTTAGATTCTGCTTGGACAGTAAGTACAAAATAGGGAAATCGGAAACTACCCAGTTGGCTAGTAGGTATAATGAAGATGATGGGGCAACATGTGAATGATTTGGGAGTCCAGTTGAGTGGGCTGTATGGCAGGTAAGGAAACGCTCGTTTCTACCTTGGAATCTAACACCCTTTCGATTTTGGACATAGTGTCTAGTTTACAAAACGATGATGCTGAAAAAACGCCTTCCTTTGCCACTGTACCTATTAAAAAAAAAAATTAACAAGGCCTTAAAATCAGATAACAGTGCAGTGATTTTCCCGTCTGACAAAAATAGCACAAAAAGGGCTGAGGATATTAAAAAGGACGAAGACTAACAGATCCGGTCTCTCAGGACTTAAAAAAAAAATCAGTCATGCAGCATGACTTAATGAGCGAATTTTCAAAGAAATATTCGAATTAATGGCTATGGTTTTGAATAAAGGAAAACTTCGGTCTAAAATTTGGTTTTCTATGTATATTCTCTTCGTATTTATTTTAATTTGTACGTTTTGTCCATCCTGATTCTACCGTTTGTTTATTACGTAATTGTACTAAGTGCTTATTTATTTGATCGCTGTGGGTAAATTCAAGGAGTTGTACTAATCGTTTGCCTCCCCCTTTTTTGCTTCGAACTCTCGTCTTCAATTAATACTTCTCACATTTTTCAATCTGACCACTCTAAGGGGGTGGGGGTAAGAGTTTAAAGATTATCCTAGTTTTGGGTAATTTTTGCGCACTTTAAATGCTCTAATTTAAGAACGGATTTAGATATCTAAAATCCGATTTCACTATCGTGTTCAGCGTGCAAAAACCTTTAAAATGAGGGGTCACTTGTTAGAAAATAACATTTTGGGGATTTTTGGGTAATTTTTGCGCACTTTAAATGCTCTAATTTGAGAACGGATCAAGATATCTAAAATCCGATTCCACCATCGTGTTCAGCGTGCAAAAACCTTTATAATGAGGGGTCACTTGTTAGAAAATAACATTTTGGGGATTTTTAGGTAATTTTTGCGCACTTTAAATGCTCTAATTTGAGAACGGATCAAGATATCTAAACTCCGATTCCACCATCGTGTTCAGCGTGCAAAAACCTTTAAAATGAGGGGTCACTTGTTGGAAAATAACATTTTGGGGATTTTTGGGTAATTTTTGCGCACTTTAAATGCGCCAAAACCCTCCTTAGAGTAGGCCAATTTCGCCCATCTTCGAACTTAGCCTTTCGATTGCCAAGATAGATTTTTTGTGCAAATTTGAGCTGTTTATCTCAATTCTATCGAGAGTTATCGTCTGGAGTGACACATATATAAATAAATATAAGTAGTATCGGAATACCAATCCTGGGCCACTGCCTTAGATCTCTGATAAAAAGTTTTAACATAAAAGATCAGAACACATATTTTCACTTGAATCCTTGATGTTTTTTATTTTCACTTGAATCCTTGATGTTTTTTATTTTCACTTGAATCTCTGATAAAACTTTTTTACCACAAAACATCAGAACCAGTGACTTTTTTTAAAAAAATATTTTTTTTATCAGAAACTCTAGTGAACTCTAAAAAAATTTTCAATCGTAAATAAAAAAAATGCAAATTTAGGGGTCGATATTTTCGAAATTTAGCTCCCTCTGATGTTTTCACTAGAAAAAATAAAAAAAATTAAAATGACGTCACGCTAAAAATATTTTTGAATCGTCTTAAATTAAAATGACGAGACGCTCTTCTGAATTTGGGAATCCCAAACCATTAAAGGTGGACCCGTCGAATCGACGGGTCCTATGTATTTAAATATTTTTTCCAATCTACAGGTCCCATTAATAGAGGGGGTCTCGATTTGATACCACCTTTAAGAATTCAATTCAGACAGGAAAAGTGTACAACAATACAATATAAAATAACCTGCTAGTTAGTAGCATAAGAACTTTTAATGAACACAGCTCATTAAAAATAAAATCTCCTTCATACCCCAAGCATTCTGAGCTTTAGCAACATGTAAAATAATCCTCAAAATGCTTTTTCAGTTCGGCTTTATCCTCATTATAAAGCAATTTTCTGAGTTGATGTTCAGTAGCATTTTTAGGAACCTTAATCTTTTTTTCTTTAAGGTATGCCTTTACTTGCTCCTTTGTTCGGAGTGGTGATTTACCATCGACACCAAATAAACGTTCTCTGCACAACCCTTTACAAAATCTATACTCCTTCAATTCACGTAAAATGTTATCTAGTGCGTAACAGTTTTTTTCAAAAAATTGAAATTCAGGTGTCTTTACAAACTTCCAGAAACCTCCATGTTCTTCACATAAATCTAATGCTTCATCATTTAAACCCATATCTCTTTATTTATTATAGAAAATATTTTTTTTAATCTACGGACCCACCTTTAAGTATTCAATTCAGATGAGGGGTAAGTTAAAAGGATCTCTCCAATAAAATAAAAATGGAACACTTTAAATCGTTAAGAGAACTAGAAGATGGAAATTGTCTTTCCAAGAGTGAGTGGTGGGAAGTATCTGAATCTGGAGAACTGACTGATTATTTCGTGAGGAAGTATCATAAGTTTTTGGATTTACCAACTGTGAAACGTAACTTTTTTACCGGAAAAAATAAACTAACTGAAAACATTCTAAATTTTACTCCTTTCAGAAATTCTAGGGTTAGAGTACGAAATGGTAATATTTGTTTTGAATGCATCGAAGAGGATAATCAAATTATGCTAAACTTTGTGCACAGAATATTTGTAAGAGGAGGTCCCATTAGGTTTTTATAAGGGATCCTTATAAAAATTATAATTTAGTATTTACTTTAATCCTACCTATAATTCCATTTCTTTTTTATTATTTTCTTTTATTATTTCTTCAAGGTGAGTTTTAAAATTGTCTCTACTTATGTTTATTTCATAGTGACCCCAAGCCAAAGTATCTATGCCATTTTTCATTATAAATCTTTTATCATCATGAGCGGAAAGAGCTTTCTTATTCTGTTGTACTGTGGTCACATCGTGTTTTTTCGATTTGAATAATATCTGTTTCTGATAGTTTGGTTCTTTAAAGAATAAGCATCTTTTATAATCCTCTATACTTAAACCCTTATTAACGACATTTTTCTTTACTCCTTTAGATTTTTTCATAACATCATTAGTTTCGAATATTTTAAAAGCGTAGCACTTTGGGCAAGTCCAATAAACTCATCTATAATCTTACCTTGTAACTCATCTTTAAATTTCCCATACACTTTTTTATTAACTTGTGGAATATTGTAAACATTATTTTTTGGATAGTCAGAAGTATCAAAATGATCCAACATATTTTTCATATCATTATAAAAATCATCCGTTTTTATTTCCATTATTAAACTATCTGTATCTCCGTATAATAAATTTACATCACTTTTATATTGTTTTTTAATTGTGTTGTAATAAAAGTCGTACATTAGAGTTTTTGAAATGTCTAGAATACTCATTCCGATGAAAATTGGCTGTTTAAATGTGATATTTACTTTTTCCATGTGTACAGCCGCTAAGTTTTCGGAAAAAATAGTTCTACCTTTAAAGTTTGGTTTTGAAATTAGTTTTTCCAATTTAAAACCATCAGAACAAAGCCTAATATCCACATGTTTACGTACATTCATCATTGTCCTCCCATATACACTATTAACCATCTCTTTAAAAAATTTTTCTTCGAATTTTGTTTTGGCTTTTGCTCTAAGATTTGTATTGTAATCAATATAGCTTTTTAACCAAGCACTTTGGCCAAATTCTAAAACCTTATGAATTTTTTCTAATTTCATTCCTAGTTGTAAATACTGTTTTAACGTAATGTAATGGATAACGTATTTTTTCTTATCATACAACGTGCATAAAAGTTTTGATAGTTTTTCATCACCATAGTTATTTTCAGGAGCTAAAGGAAAATCAGAGTGTAAATCGTGGAGTTCTTGAGGATATTTTAAATCAACTTCTAAAATATAACCCTTGGGTGAATCATCAGGAATGGATTGTATATCGAAATTATCTAGATCCATTTTCCATTCAAAATTTCCATAAGGTAAAAATTTACTCATCGCCCAACCGTAAAGATTATTTGCATCCAAGTATTCAATGAAAACAGTTTCTTTTTCTTTGATGAATTGGTCTCCCATATATTTATTATTAGCTTTCGCGTATCGTTTTGAACATTGAGAAATTCCGCCTCTTATTCCTTTTTCTACGAGTAAAATCTTATCATAATCTGTTAACAATTCTATCTTTTGTTTGGTCATTCTCAACATACAGTCCCAAGCGAAACCTGGTGTTGTATAGTACCAAGCGGGGTCTAATTTATATTTTTCTAAAGATATATTTCTAAAGTTTTCCATGATATCTGCTAACAAAAGAACATCAATTTTATTGTAAAGTTCTGTAAATTCTCCCAAATTTTTAATTTTGAATGTAGACCAAATTTCTAGAGCATTTTTATAATCATTTTCTTTAACATTTTCTCCAGTGAGTTTACTGTAGAATTTCTCTATAGGTGGAAGGTTAGTTTCTCGATATTTTTCAACAGAGTCCATATACTCATATGGATAAGCTAATTTTCTAGTAATTAGTTCGAGATGTTCTTTTGGGAAATACTTTTTTATTTCCTTAAATTGATTTTTAGTTAAAGTTTTAGCTAAAGAATCTAAAGAAGCAGAAAGAAATTTAAAAGAATCTATGAATCTCAATTCTATAGTCTTTTTCTTTTTGTTACCATTTTTATCGAGTTCATCAATTTCATAAGCTATCATTTTAGAAAAGGAAATGTACTTCTCTTCACTTTGCGGTAAAAGTTTAATATCGTAATTATCTTTTTCAAATTCTTTAATAAATAGATGTGCATCGTAGCCAGAAAGATTGTGGAAAAATACTGGAATAAACTTAGGATTTTTATATTCTAAATTACAAATCGAATGAGCTGCTCCTCTGTACATTCCAGTCAAATGTGAGTGATCCCGTACTTTTATACAATTATCAGGTATATTTGACTTCAAAACTTCTAATTCTTCATTATATATATCTGCTTGATTGTCATCTTTTTTATCAATAAAGTGTTGAATTGTTTTTCTCAGTACATCAAGTTTATTTTCAATTATAGGTGGGAGTTCATTAAATTTTCTTTCACAAATGTGGCAACTCTCAGCACTATCGTATTCTCTTTGTTGTTCTTCGGTTAAATCTTTCATGGGAATATTAACGTCATAGTATTTTCTCGCCACCATTAAGGCATCTTTTTTTATTTTTTCGTAAAATACTTTTACCACATCCTGTCCAGAATATTGTACAAGTTTATAATCACCTACATAGTTTTTCCTACTTTCGTCTTCGGCATTTTTCATGAAGTAAACAAAACTGTACGGTTCATGTTTTTGAATGTCATTTGTATAGCATTCATCGGGATTTGGTTTGCAGGTATCAATCTTTTGTAACATACATTCAAAATCTGCATAAATTGTAAAAGGTACTTTTAAAGAGTGTCTATAATTTTCAAATTGTAAGATGTTATCATAAGGTTCTGGTAGTTCTGCTTTAACAGCTTTATGAACACCGCAATATACTTTATGTTCGTTTAGTTTAACTTGAGTTCCAAAGCTATTTAAACACATTTTACATAAAAATCGTTTGTGACCATCCTTTGTTAGCTGACTATGACCAACCAGTTTCCATAGATCTTTGATCCAGCAGTAATGTTCAGTTTTCTCGTTTTTCAAGTACAACAAGTCAATGTGCCTTTCCTTTTCATCTTTCGTTATTTCCAAGGGTACTATAGTATTTTTTTCATTCAGACAGTAAACATTAATGGAAATCCCAGTTCTTTTCTCAAACTTTTTTACGTCTGTAAGTTTCATAGGAAAACTGATATCTTTCAACGCTTCGTCAAACTCATGTTCCCAACTAATGTACTTTCCTATTCTATACGAATGTTGGTCAGCTGGATGTAAAGCTGAAAGAACAGACCAAAGGAAACATTTATTATCGTCATTTTTCACATTTATAATTGCTTTCCTATTTTGCAGAAAAGCTGGGAGTTCAATGTAAGACGATCCTTTCAAAGGAACGTACTTGTTAACGTTCAGTTCCAAATGCTTGATCTTATGAAGTTGCCAATTAGATCCTTTAATTTCGAACGTTTCCATTTCATTTAGAATTTTCTGTTTCATTTCATCGTAACAGTTTGCAACTTCTGCTGACTGCAATATTATTACGTTTTTAGTTTTGAAATTGAGTTCCTGATACTCCATGTTATTTTTGTTAGTTCCTTTTTTAAATTCTGCGATTAAAACTACATTAACTTTTAGTTTCATTTCTCTAAGTTTCCATTTGATTAAACCTGTTGCGGTTCTTTCAATACTGTTCAGAAATTTGGAAGCATCTTTAAATCCTTTCGTATTTTTAATGTTGTAAGTCACTAATCTAGATTCAAATGCAGTTTCCTTTTCAACAACTTCCGTTTTCGGTTCTTTGCTTTTTTCAAATACTTTTTCACTAAAATTAAATACTTTGTGCAATTTCCTCGGTATTACATATACAGATTTCGCTTTTCTAGCTTCTCTGTTTTTTTCAAATACTTTTTCACTAAAATTAAATACTTTGTGCAATTTCCTCGGATTTACAAATACAGGTTTTGCTTTTCTAGGTTTTCTGATAGTCATTGTCCGGTCCGGGTCGTTTTTTCCATGACTCTTAGACTTTAGGTGCCTAGCCCAATTTTTATAAGTAGTGCTAACATTGCACTTTTCACAATGCCTTCTCGTATCATACATTTTATTATAGGATATATAATTTTTCGAATCATTCATTTTTTTATTAGAAAAGAGATTCTTTTAACTAACCCCTCATTTTTTTTTGAATTCTTAAAGGTGGGTGTATGGTACACACCCACCTTTTTCTTTTGTCTATTATTGGTGAGATCCTTTTAACTTACCTCTCATTTTTTTAGATTTTAATAAAAAAAACGTTTTTAATGGAAAATTTCCATTAAAACAACAATATTATACTAAGAGTTGTCTCCTACAGAGACCAAGTTTTTTCAGAATTCAATTTCCCTCTGCATGTTTTTAAAACAGTTTCATAATCTTTTCCGTTTGAAAGTTCTTTTAACACTATCAAAGACAGATGACCACAAATTGGAGGATCGTTATTTTTTTGAATTTGTTCGGAATTGTAAAAAATATTTTTATTTTCCAAGTATTTTACCAACTCCTTAGGCGGTGATGCGTTTCCATAGGAATCGAAATAATATTTTTCTTTTTCGGATTTTTTAAAATAACAAGTCCAGTGACTACCATTTTGATTAGAATTTTCTAAATTAATAATTCCGCATTCAACGGGTTTAGACCGATTAGGAAGTTCATCCTTCATGAAAACACCTCGGAAATGTTTTATTTTAAAATTTTTCGCATAACGATTTAAATCTAAATTACTCAGAGGTTGGTAGTTTTCCGTTTTTTTCGTTTTTTTAAACCGGACCCAATACTTAAACTTTTTGCATTTTGAGCTAGTTTTTCCATCTCGAGATTATGTCGTTTTATTTCCGCTTCTTCAGCAGCTTTATGTTTCGAGTCTATTACTGAATTTGCTACTGCTGCACCCCCACCAAATAATGCACCAAGTGCTCCTATTCCTGCAAATAACAGTGGTAGGAATCCACCCGTGTGATTCAAATGTAGTTGTTCATAATCCAAAGTTAACGTAATTCCTTTCTTTTCTCCTCTCGCTTTTTCAAATGTTTTTGATTGAGTTTCCCACAGACTGATTTTATGTTTTCCGTTTCCTGAAATTTGTTTCGCTGTCAAACGAACTGTAACAGATCTACGCTTTTTGTAAGCGGTTCGCAATTTGGTTAATTGATTTTCGGTTAAATCTATTTTTTTCGTGATCATAGTTATTTATTATAGTAAATTTTTTTAATAATGAATTTTCATACCGAAATATTGTTTACTTTTCATTAAAGCACTCACTTTAGCTGCATCAGTTTTTTCTTTCCAACTTGCATCACTCGCGTACATTCTTTCTTTTGCTAATTCCTCCAGTGCTTTATCTGCTACATGTCTTTCTTTCGTGTCTGTGTGATCCCTGTAAAATTTATCATGTTCCTTACAGCCTTCATCCAATTTATTAATTCCCAGATCTCCTCTTTTCAATCGTTTATCTAGTTTTGTAAATGGACCACAATAGTTGTATCCACCCGACAAATGCATTTCAGGTACGAAACCATCAAGTTTGTTCAGCAAAGTATTTAAAACTCCGGAACCATTTTTAATTATACCTTTCGGTAAACTGTTTACAACTCTCAACAGATATTCTATTCCTTTGGGATTATCTATGTTTTTTTCCAACTGATCGGTTATAAACTTTACAATTCCTAATTTTTCATTGTGAAAATTGTTATTACCAGCTCGTTCTTGTGCATACAAATAGTACAAACGCTGATGCAGCTGTTGGAGGTTGTCGATGTATTTAAATTCCACTGGATTTTCAGAATATTCTATCAAGCCCGAACCAACTTTACTTGCTTTGATTTCTTTCCAAATAGGTGCGATCAAATCTTTCCATTTTTTCCCTGTACTGGACTTTACTTTATTAGTAGTTGGATCATTCTTTTGGTATAAAGAATTAGTTTGAATGAGAATTTTCTTGTAAACTTTCAAATCCTCTTGAGTGTATTTATCAGGATCAGGCCCTAGAGGATCAGTTAACAAACGCCATAATCCGTGCGTTCCTTTGTACGTTTCTTTTTGAATAACGATTGCATCTCCGTTTACTTGAATTTGTTGGTCTCCGATGAAAATTTTGTCCTCTTCTCCCCATATACCAAATTGTTTATCATCCTGTCTGATGTAAAGTCTAGCAATCGGACCAATTCCTTTCGGACCAACACTATTCGATGGGGATTGATTCTGATCTACCATATCCATGATGTTTGATAAACTATTTCTTGTGTTTACTACGGTCTCATCTGATGTCGTATCAACTAGTGCAGAAGCTCCTTCTGTTGGTTTAATTTCAAGAGTATTAGTAGGCCCGAAAGTCACCAGTTTTCTTTTCTTGACAGGAGAACTACTCGCCATAGGAGCTTGCATGTAAGGAACAATTTCCAACTTCTTGAAGTCCTCGTCAGCTTGTTTCACAGCATTTTTCACTTCAACTAATTTTTCCGTGATGGGAGCAAACATTCTTTCTTTGGTTTCTTTATCATTCAGCATATCCACTCTTGCTTCTCTGAAAGCACTTCTTAACTCTTGTTCTAGTTTTCGAATTTTGTTCGCTTCCTTGACAGTCATTTCTTTTTTGGGTTTTCTCATTAAAATTCGATTTTCTGGTTCTAATTCTGAATCATCAGTTTGATCATCAGTTTGATCACGAGTTTCTGAATCATCAGTTTCAATCTTTTTTTTATGTTCGTTATATTTTTTATGTTCGTTATATTTTTTCAACAAATTTTTTTCTAAATGCTTAACAGTAGGCATAGTTATTTATTATAGTAAACAAAAAATTTTTTTTTGATTGTATATTTTTAAAACGTTTCAACGATGGTTTAACGGTTATTTTGATCGTATATTTAAAAAACGTTTCAACGATGGTTTAACGGTTATTTTGATCGTCTAACGGTGATTTAACGGTGTTTTTGATCGTCTAACGGTGTTTTTGATCGTTTATTCAAGAAACGTTTTCTCAAACTTTTTCATGTATCGACCATCTTTTAATTTTTTCTCGAGGTTTATCGTCAGAAATCCATGATTATCGTACCAACATTCGTTGCATATTTCTTTGAATCGATCAAAAGTAAAATCTGTTCCAACATACTCATCGTAAATCGCTTTCATGTAAACTAGGCGTTGCTTGAAAATACACAGAAAATTCAGATTTTCCCTAATCAACTGTGTATCAACTTTAGTGAATGATTGAGTTAGATAAATGCAAGAAATATTCTTATGACGTCCTCTCATGTAATAATCTTTTATAATCTGTTGTTGTTGAACATTAACGCAATCATCAAAAACTATCAAACTGTTCGACTGACAATCATCTAGTACAATTAATTCGCCACAATTATTGTAAAAATGAGCTATTTCCGTTCCAACTTTAGCCGCTATTTTTTCGTAAGCTTTTCTCAAATCTTTATAAACTTTTTGCTCTAAAGATTTGGAAAATATGTAAAGATTTCCAAACGGAATTCCCCATGGTTGTACAATCAGGTTGCACAATAGATTGGTTTTTCCACATCCGGATGGCCCTACCACTAGGCAGCGTAGGGGCAGAGGTAGTAAATCGTGAGAAGCTGTCTTTTCTTCAAATGAAAAAAGCTCTATGTTATATTTTTGACTCATTTTATTTATTATATTTATTATATATAAATAAATAATGTTTATAAAAATTTCAGGAGATACACTAAGGTTTGAGAGTCCAATTCCACTCGATCCGAATAAAGAGTATCAGTTGGGTATGTCAGCTTTGTTGTTTACAACTAGGAAAACGTTTGAGATAAAAAACTTCGTGTTCGCTTACAGATATACTTTTACTGATGGAAAATATGATCTAAAATATAAAATCGATGGAACGTTCAATGTGAGTTCATTCAAAGCCAAGTTGATTAGTTTTTTATCCAATTTTCAAACTAGTTTGTTAGAGAAAAAAGAAACTATGAAAAAGTATTCTGAAGCTCAAATGAAAGAAATACAACAAGTTACTCCGAATAGTTTGAAATTCGATCTCGAGTATTTAAAAGACGATTCTTACAGAATTGCTGCATACTTTCCCATGGACATGAAGATTGTGGATGAGGGGAATTTTTGCGATATATTTCAGTTGAAACATTGTTTAGGTTCCAATAATTTGTTTAAAAAGAATACCAACTACGTATCAGAGAATAATCCGAAACAACTCGTTCTTTCTGATAATATAGTCGAATGGCATTGTAACATTACGGAATATAGCTTTACAAATCATGATGAACATCCCCATTTGCACGTTGAAAACGAGTTATTACACGTTTCTTTCATAGAGAAACCAATGCCACCTAATACTATTTACACGGAAAAACCAAAGAAAGTAGTTTTCATTCCACTAAGAAAAGGACTGAAAGAAATAAAAATGATAAAATTGTCAACAACCACGGGAAATAACGAACAGATTCAATTCGACGATATTAAAGCTTACTTGTTGCTGAAAAGTAAATAATTTGTATAATAAATAAGATGAACAACATTGATGAAAACCAAAAACCGTCTGCTCCTGCAGTTGAAAATGACATACAATTTACTCCGTTTTACAAAAACATTTACCCTCAGATTCCAGTTCCGGAATTTAATTCCAACAATTATAGAATAAATCGCATTATAAAACAATATGAATTTTTAAAAAACGAAATGAAAATGAGGGGAAATTTGAGAAAAAAATACTGCAAATTATCGAAAACGTTTTTCGGAATAGAGTGTTTCACTACGTTAACCGAACTGGGGATGATTGGTGTTTGTATCACTCTCCCTGTGGCAATCCCTTTTGGAGTTCCACTTTCAGTCGTATTAACAACATTTTCTGCAATCCTGAGAACTTCGGGCAGTTATGTAGGAAACAAAATTAATAAACATTCGGATATCGCACTTTTGGCGAGAACAAAATTAAATTCCATAGAGGAAAAAATCACGAATGCTTTGAAAGATGGTAAAATTTCGGATGAGGAATTCAACAATATTGAACAAGAAATTAAAAATTACGACGAGATGAAAACCAACATTTTGAACGGTTATAAAAATAATGATACGGAAAAAGCGAAACTTTTAGAAAAGGGAAAAGAACTGGGAAAAGCGGAAATTATAAACGCGATTAGAAAAAATGTTTAAATTTAGTTATTACAGTGAGTTGTGTTTTTTTATGAGAAAATCTCATAAAAAATTTTTTTCATAGTACCTAAATAAAAAATCTAAAAAAATGAGGGGTAAGTTAAAAGAATCTCTTTTCTAATAAAGTATGTATCAAACTAAAAAGATTTTTGATAAATATCAAGACGATATTGTGCGAAAGCAGTTTCGTACAATAAATCCGACTTCAACTTTAAATTTGAATGCTGAAAACAAAAGGACAACTTTCAAAATTGATCTAGAAGACGAATTTCTGTCTAAAAACATTCAGTATTACGTAAAGGGAGTTTTAAAGTCGAAAGATCCAACCAAGGTGTATTCAGGTTCAGATTCAGTCATGTTGGTAGATAATTTTGTGGGTCAAATGTTTTCGAGTGTAGAAGTGAAAAAACACAATGTTGTAGTAGATGAAATTGAGAATCCGGGCATTTCTGGCTTGGTACAGGGCCTTGTCACTTTTGCAGGCCCTAAGAATTATAATGGGGAAGTTTTAAATTCAGGTTTTAATTCGAAAGCAATAGGAGGTGGTAATTTCAGTGCAGTTGGTTATCTCGGTGATTTAGGTTTGGGGTTTTTCAAAGATATAACCATTCCAATTTTCAAGGGAGGTTTTGAAATAATTTTTATTCGAAACAGCGATAATAACGTTATTCAAGTTTGGAAAAAGGATGCAACCTCGATTATACCTAGTGATGGAGTTGTGGAGATAAAATCTTTTGTTTTGAGAGTTCCAGTGATTGAATATAAAAACGAATCTAAAGTTAATTTGATCGCAGAACTTAGAAGCGTGCCGTACCAATTTCAATTCAAAAGTTGGCAGTGCATAGAACATAAAAACGTTACAGGAAAAACCTTAATGTTCGATATTACAAATATTTACAGAAACGTGCATAATCCGTTATGGTGCTTCGTAGTTTTTCAAACTGACGCGTCGAACGACCAGAAAAAGGACAATTCTAGATTCAATCATAAAGACGTAAGAAATTATTGGATCGAATTAGGTGGTAGAAGATACCCGGAGGAAAATCAAGATTTGGATTTCGATGAAAATGATTATTCTCTGGCGTACAACGCATTTTTAGACTTCAAAAAATCAATGAGTTCCAAGCCATCAATTCCATACATCGAACCAGAATTTTACAAAAGGGATTATCCAATTTATAGCATTGATTTGTCGGATCAACCTCAAAACGTATCTCAAAGTAAAAGTAATTTGATACTTCATGTAGAATTCAATAAAACTGTAGCATCTGCATCAGGTAGCACAGAAGGTACTACTTGTTACGTCATCATTGTAAGTAGAACAAATTTAATTTATGATCCAACTAAAAATATGATCAGGCAAGAAGTAGCTTAAATATTAGATACTAAGGTTTATTTTTAATGGAGTTCACTCCATTAAAAAATCTACTTGCTTGTGTTTGCTTTAATTAGGGGTAGCGATTCGCTCCCCCTCTTTAAGAATTTAAAAAAATCTTTCGGTAGCCTTTAATAAAACATGGAGGATGAAATTTATTGTCATAAATGTAAAAAACGAACGAAAAATATAAACGCGGAAATTGTACAAACTGCGAACGGAAGGTGGAGAATTGCAGCTAAATGTCTGAAATGTAAAACTAATAAAAGTAAATTCATAAAAAATCCGAATGAGGAAACTAACGTAATTCCTGAAACTGAAATTTTAAATTTATCAGAAAACGAAAAATTGGATTTTGCGAAAGAATTACATAAACCCGTTAGAAAGAAATTTCAGAAAAGGAAAATTGTTACTCATGGAAAAGATGATCTTTGGGCTGCGGACTTGATTATAATGAAACAATACGAGAATGAAAACAAGGGGTTCGGTTACATGTTGAATATCATTGATACTTTTTCAAAGTACGTTTGGTCAGTTCCATTGAAAAAGAAAAACGGAATGGTAGTTTCAAAAGCTTTCAAAGGAGTTTTGGAAAATGTAAAATCTCATAATCATTCTACTCCTAAACTCCTTCACACGGACAAAGGTTTAGAATTTGAAAATAGACTTTTCAAAGAACTTTTAGACGAGTATAAAATTAAAATGTATCACACGGAAAATTTAGAAAAATCTGCAATCATCGAAAGATTTAACAGAACTTTGAATAAAAAAATTAAAATTCGTTTCGAGGTGAATGGAAATCAAAATTGGGTCGATATTTTACAGGAATTAGTTAATGAGTACAACAAACAAGACGTTCATCGATCCATTGGAATGACACCTGCTCAAGTTGATGCGAGAAACGAAAATGAAATTCTGAGATATTTATTTAAAAAGAGTGGAAAAAATGTAAAAAAGAAATTTAAAATTGGAAATCGTGTGAGAATTACGAAATCAAAGAAAACTTTTGCAAACAAATATGAAGCAAATTGGACGAAAGAGATTTTTGAAATAGCTGAGATTTTAGAAACGAGTCCAGTTACTTATAAAATAAAAGATTTAAGCGGAGAGGAAATCCAAGGAAATTTTTATCCTGAGGAATTACAACTCACGAAATTTTAAATGAATTACACTTATAGGTGCAATTCTCATAAAAAAATCAAAGGAAATTTCAGCAAAATGTCCCAACTTAACCGCACATTCTGTGGCTGCTCAACTTCTACACACAGCATCCATTCCTGAACGATCTCTACCTCCCTTTATAGGAGGGGATCTTTGAATGGCACAACCTTCACGACTTACAACGGAGTTTTAATTCCGTGAGTCATTTCAACTTGGCTTTTCAGTTGCGTTGAAGTTTCGGTTTTTGCTGCATTTTAAGTAGATGTTGAGAGCAGAACAGTTAAGAAAGGAAATTTTGATGATAAGGTCGACTCTCACTTCCATCGAGGTGGAATTAGATTAATTATTAGCTTAAGGGCCCATCAGCTAGTAACGCTTCTAATACCTCGAGGGAAGTGTATCCTCATTATTATAGGGCAAAAAAATCTTGAGGTTTTGTCCGTGCAGCGATCCGCCGATCTCTCTCTTATAAAGCCGATATGTAGGCAATGGGCCAAGACTCCAGTTATAAAACTGGGAGGGCGTTCTGCGATGTTGAGTAGTGTATTTCAAGGCTGAATGAGGTCAAACGCGACACCTCACGCGGGACGCTCGCCTGCAACTGGTTATGCAACCGGTAGATAGCGTTTGCAGTTCTGTTTCTTTTAACTAACAGGTTTTTTGTAGCGTCTCGTTATTTTATATTGAATTCTTAGAGGTCCACCTCTAATGGCCTACAGAACAACCTTGCATCTTGTTCAATATGTTTTAATGGGGAACCCCCATTAAAACGAACACTTTTAAACTATTATTTTTTTACTGATCCAAAACCACTCTATCTTGGAACTCTCTAATGAAATCTTCACTTAAATTTTGCCTAGATGAAATCCATCTCCAATCTAAAACATCCTTGAACTCTCTGATGAAATTCTCAGATAGTTTTTGCTGTCCAGAAATCCAATACCAGTCAATAAAATTCGCATACTCTCGAATGAATTCTTCAGATAGTGTTTGGTGAAATGAAATATATTCCCAATATACTTTATCCTGGAACTCTCGAATGAATTCTTCAGATAGTTTTTGCCTAGATGAAATATGTTCCCAATGTACTTTATCTTTGAATTCCCGAATAAATTTCTCAGATAGTTTTTGCTCAGATGAAATCTCATTCCAGTCTACTTCATTCTGGAACTCTCGAATGAATTCTTCAGATAGTTTTTGCCTAGATGAAATCCGTCTCCAATGTACTTTATCTTTGAATTCCCGAATAAATTTCTCAGATAGTTTTTGCCTAGATGAAATACGTTCCCAATGTACTTTATCTTTGAATTCCCGAATAAATTTCTCAGATAGTTTTTGCTCAGATGATATTTCATACCAACATACATTATCTTTGAATTCTCGAATAAATTTCTCAGATAGTTTTTGCTCAGATGATATTTCATACCAACATACTTTATCCTTGAACTCTCGAATGAAATTTTCTGGTAGATTTGGATACAATGAAATCTCATTCCAAGGTACAAAATAACCAGACTCTTCAACAAAATCTCTAATAAACTGTTTATGTTTGATTGAATCAAAATTTAATATGAGAGTTTGTGGATTTACATTTAAGAATATACTCCTCTTTTTATCTATTGGAATATTCACAGCTTTGCAAAAAATGAAATGGTCATAAGCATCTGTGATCTTGTCTCGGATCTCCATGTAAATTTCAGTTGGTAATATAATTTTATTGCTCATCTTATATTTTATTACTATTTTCTTTTTTTTAACTTACCCCTCATTTTTTTTTATCCACCCACTTTTTTCTTTTGTCTATTCTTGTATGGATACTATTTATCCTGTCTGAATTGAATTCTTAAAGGTGGTATCAAATCGAGACCCCCTCTATTAATGGGACCTGTAGATTTGAAAAAATATTTAAATACATAGGACCCGTCGATTCGACGGGTCCACCTTTAATGGTTTGGGATTCCCAAATTCAGAAGAGCGTCTCGTCATTTTAATTTAAGACGATTCAAAAATATTTTTAGCGTGACGTCATTTTAATTTTTTTTATTTTTTCTAGTGAAAACATCAGAGGGAGCTAAATTTCGAAAATATCGACCCCTAAATTTGCATTTTTTTTATTTACGATTGAAAATTTTTTTAGAGTTCACTAGAGTTTCTGATAAAAAAAATATTTTTTTAAAAAAAGTCACTGGTTCTGATGTTTTGTGGTAAAAAAGTTTTATCAGAGATTCAAGTGAAAATAAAAAACATCAAGGATTCAAGTGAAAATAAAAAACATCAAGGATTCAAGTGAAAATATGTGTTCTGATCTTTTATGTTAAAACTTTTTATCAGAGATCTAAGGCAGTGGCCCAGGATTGGTATTCCGATACTACTAATATATATATATATACATATAAAAAAGTGTTAAATTTCAGGAATCGTTTTAGAATGGTCTGAAACGGATTTCTATGAAGAAAATTTCCAAAAATTTATATTATTTAAATTTCGAAGCCATTGCAATAGCTTCATTTTCTTTGAAAATTCGCTAAAATCACCAGCGTTAGGAACTTGGTTGGTAAAGGACTCATGATTCGGGCTGCCGATGAGGAAAATTTAAATGCTCTACTTGCATGCCCTAAATTCCTCGATATTGGAGTGAACGTTAGCAGACCCCAAAAGACTTCCTCGACTTGCACTGTACGGAGTTCCTGCAGGAACGACCCGAGATGAGATTAAACAAAGCCTTATTGGATTAAACCACTTGGACGAAAAAGCCGTTAAAGAACAATTGCGTTTTGCGTTTAAATTCGGCAAAAGGGATCAAATAACCACACATCCACCACACATAGAAGTGTCGCCCGATTTGAGGAAAAAAACTACTTGACCTTGGTAACATCTATCTTGGATGGAGTTGCTGCCGTGTTGAGGATTTCATACCAGTTTCACTATGTTACAATTGCAATGGTTTCAATCATGTTGCTAAAACATATAAAAATACCACTCCAACATGTGGGCACTGTAGTGGGGCTCATTCATCTAAGGAGTGCACAAAAAGTGAACAACCACCATCCTTGCCAAACTGCAAAAAATTCGGTCTACCACATGATCATACAGCGAGTGACAATAATTGCCCTAGCTAACTTAATGCGATCTCTGGCCTTATTAACAGAACCAGTTATGACGTTTGAAATAACCTGAAATGATGGTGGGCTCGAAACTGCTATACGCAACAATTTTGATGAATTGACGATGATGTCATGAATTGTCGTTGATGTTGATGTTGTTGTTGACTTTTTCTCACTATCACAGTTCACCATAATGTCTTTGAACATCCGAAGTATTAAAGCAAATTGAGATCAGTTATTAATTTACTTAGACCAGATAATAAACAAACCAAAGGTTATTGTCCTTACTGAAATGTTCACATCCGCCTGCGCTTATGCCAGCGCATTTTCTGCACACGGCTATTTCTTGAACGTGACCTCGGCTACCTTTAACAAAGCGTGCGGAGTTATTGCCTACGTAGCGAATGACATCCAGATTGATGATGCAACAGAAATCTTCATTACCGGCGCATCGACACTTAAATTAGAGCTCTCCTTCAATCAAAAACAATTCACGGTGATTGGGATGTATCGATCACACACTGACTCAGTCTCTTCATTTCTCACGGACTTCAAAACACAACTTACCCAATTGAACTGCAGGAAAACGAGCACTCCCATTATTGGTGACTTCAACATGAACATTTTAAACATTGATAACGATCAGCATGTGTCGGAGTATTACGATATTCTACTAGAATTAGGATATATAAGTTGGATAGAAGTTCCTACGACGGAAAGAGCGTGTCTAGATCACGTTATGGTTAAGTCTTCCCCCGATGGTTTTAGGCACTCAGCTTCAGCTATATTTCACTCAAACATTACTGAACCCTCAACTATTGCTTTTAGAATCGGTGATCCGTGTGTTTGTATGGATAAGCAACAAAAGGCAACCCATGCCCGGGTAACCAACAATGAGAAACCGAAGTCAATCATGCAGTCTATCGATTGGTCATATGTTTATAGTCAAAGTGACACCAACACTGCATATGATGCATGACTCATGTTCTTCATCTTCTGTAATCAAAAATCATAAAATGAAAAAACTTAAGCCATGGCCCAACCCAGCCAGCCAGCTGGCCATGGACCAGTGGCTTAATGACTTCTATTAGCAAGCGCGATAAATTTGCAAAGCTTAGCAGAAATAACCCTAATGATGAATCACTGCGAAAAAACTATATTATGTATAGGAACAAACACAAAACCATTATAGAAAAAACGAAAAATTCCTATTTTAAAACGGAAATTGAAAAAGCAGGGAATCCTGCCAAGTTTTTGGAAAACTATTAACACGGCACTAGAAAGACCTATCAAAATAGAAAAACTTTGTATCATTGGATCCAATACCACAAATCCCAATCACATAGCTGATGGACTCAATGAATTTTTCACATCAGTTGGCCAGCGACTGAACGCATTTCTCAGTTATAATCCTACGCATAACCTCCCCCTAGAACTACTGTCAAGGTGAGCCTACAATTAACCAGCACTGAAGAAGTTTTTAGAACTATTCAGTCAATCAGAACATCATCTAACTTGATCAAAATATTAGGCGTATATATTAGTGCTCCTTTGACCCATATAATTAACTTCAGCATACGTAATGGTTGTTTTCCAGATTCACTAAAAGTCGCAGTAGTTAGATCTCTTTACAAAAAAAGGATGTAGGTCTTCGCCGTCAAATTACCGACCAATCTCGTTGCTCTCAAACGTTGCCAAAATCTTTGAGAAGTAAACAAATTGCATTTGTGAATTACATTGAAACTAACAATTTACTAGCACCTGCACAGTATGGTTTTCGACCGAATCGGAGTACTCAAGACGCTCTTGCTGAAGTGTTTTCATTAGTGTTTTCATTGATCAAACGAAACATTCGACTCTATTGAGACAAGCAGGTTGATAAACAAATTAAATAGGCCTGGATTAGATGGAGTAGCAATTCAATGGCTCTCATCATATCTTTCCAAAAGAAGTCAGTGTGTTGAATTTATTGAACTGCGCAGTAACTCCTTCCCTATTTGATTTGGGTAGTCCTAGGATCAGTTCTAGGCCCTATACTACCTGTACTCTACAACGACCTCTTTAATGTACAAACCTGTGGCAAGTTCGCCGCCTTTGCGGATGACGTAGCAGTAATACTGAAAAAACCAGTCATGCAGCATGACTTAATGAGCGAATTTTCAAAGAAATATTCGAATTAATGGCTATGGTTTTGAATAACGGAAAACTTCGGTCTAAAATTTGGTTTTCTATGTATATTCTCTTCGTATTTATTTTAATTTGTACGTTTTGTCCATCCTGATTCTACCGTTTGTTTATTACGTAATTGTACTAAGTGCTTATTTATTTGATCGCTGTGGGTTCATATTCTCCCCCTTTTTTGCTTCGAACTCTCGTCTTCAATTAATACTTCTCACATTTTTCAATCTGACCACTCTAAGGGGGTGGGGGGTAAGAGTTTAAAGATTATCCTAGTTTTGGGTAATTTTTGCGCACTTTAAATGCTCTAATTTAAGAACGGATTTAGATATCTAAAATCCGATTTCACCATCGTGTTCAGCGTGCAAAAACCTTTAAAATGAGGGGTCACTTGTTAGAAAATAACATTTTGGGGATTTTTGAGTAATTTTTGCGCACTTTAAATGCTCTAATTTGAGACCGGATCAAGATATCTAAAATCCGATTCCACCATCGTGTTCAGCGTGCAAAAACCTTTAAAATGAGGGGTCACTTGTTGGAAAATAACATTTTGGGGATTTTTGGGTAATTTTTGCGCACTTTAAATGCGCCAAAACCCTCCTTAGAGTAGGCCAATTTCGCCCATCTTCGAACTTAGCCTTTCGATTGCCAAGATAGATTTTTTGTGCAAATTTGAGCTGTTTATCTCAATTCTATCGAGAGTTATCGTCTGGAGTGACACATATATATATAAATATATATATACATATAAAAAAGTGTTAAATTTCAGGAATCGTTTTAGAATGGTCTGAAACGGATTTCTATGAAGAAAATTTCCAAAAATTTATATTATTTAAATTTCGAAGCCATTGCAATAGCTTCATTTTCTTTGAAAATTCGCTAAAACAAATCATGGGAGGAAGTCCACAAGGATGCAAGTAAAACTTACTCAAATACACCAATGGTTGTGCATTAATAGCCTAACAATGGACGTTTCTAAGACCAACTAGTAAGTACTGCACCTTCTCTATAACCTCCGCAGGTCAACCAAATTCCACCAATTTAAAAATCCACGAAGCATCATGTTTTAATAATTATAAAACATGTAATTGCACTCAGCTTGACCAGGTCAATAGCATTAAATATCTAGGACTCCAACTAGACCAGCATCTAAAATGGAGGAAGCATATAGCTTTTTCTGTATATTACGAAAATGGCTCTCCAAAAGCAACTTAAAGATGGTGTATTTTGCATATGTATACAGTATCCTAATATATGGTATATAGAATTTTGGGGCGGAGCGTATGCCCAAACTTTCCACTCACCCAACGTTGCGTGCAACACCCTCCTTCGGATCATCACTCGGTCGAATTCCCGAACGCGAATCAATGATCTTTTTAAAAAATGGATATTCTCCCACCAAGATTGATATTTGTTTACCACTCATTGCTTCGTGTACACAAGATTAAAAAATTACGAGTACTACCCCACCGTACTGTCCTGCGAGTCAACCAAGCAACATGCGAGGGTAGTCAAATTCTAGTTCCCCGCCCTTTCACTGATTTTTTCACAAGACAATTTCCATGGCTGCCTCCCACAATATACGCCTCACTTCCGACTACCATGCAATCAGATCTGTCTACTAAATCCTTCAAAAAAATAATAGGCGCATACCTGCTGCAAATGCACATATCAGACCTGCACACTGACTTCTTGAATAGGATATCTGTAATTGTGAATATTTTATAGGTAGTACTTAGGTAATTACTATCTTGTAATGTGAATAGCATAGATACTATATACTTATATGTAAACAAAGATAAAGAACAGAAGGAACGGAACGGGGATTTACCTGGACGTTTCGCTTAGGAGCGTTTTCAACAGACTGAACCTCCAGCAGCCTGAACCCGGCCTCTCATCCAAAGAAGGCGGGGATTAACTCGCGTTTCGCACAAACCACGCGACTTCATCGACCAGAGGACGTGTGTTTCAGGCCAGGAGGATGGGGGTTGGAAAGCGGATAAGGAGAGAGGGAGAAAAACAAAAATCTAACAATAAATTAAATTAAAAAAAAACCTATTAACATTCAGACCCGGAGGCCTGTGCGCCCCAAGGATCCACTGACAGGCCAGCTCCGAGAGCCGCACCTCCACATCATTAGCCTCCTCCGGCAAAGACCTCAAAACCATAACTGTGAAACACTCTCCCAAATCATCAATGTCATGGGACGCCGCATGCAAGCTGACGGGCTCCTCCAGTCTTCGGTATGTTTCAGAACGATGGGCATTCATCCGAATGTTAAGAGCAGTGACGGTCTTTCCGACGTAGAAACCTGGGCATTGCTTGCACTTCATCAAATACACCACATTACGGGATTGGCAGGTCGTTGGAGGTCCCTTGCATTGGTACTGGAACGGTGTGTTGGCGGAGGAGAAGACCGTGTCCGAACACACCATGGCACAAAGTTTGCACCGTGGGCGGCAGCAGGGACTGAGTCTGGTTCGTTCCCAAGTACCAGCACTTCTTGGGAAAACCTTGTGGGACAATTTATTCCCTAGATTGTGCGAACCCCTAAACGATAGGGAGAATCGTGTCAGCTGGTTTGACAGTAGGCCGGTATGAAGCTCCCGGATAAGGCCAGAGATTTTGAACACTCCCGGAAAGTAATCAGTGACGAGAAACGGTGTTTGCCATTCAGCTCTGGGCTCAGGCTGATACCTCACGCTCGATGGTACAATACGGTCTTCCAGCAGAGCATTAGGGTAACCTCTCTCCCTCAACCGCGTCATCAGAGAAGCAAGATATGTGTCCAAACTGGCAACATCACTATAAATTCTACGAATTGAAAGCGATCGAGGTATGGAGCGCTTCACGTGCGGAGGGTGACAGCTAGTGTAATGGAGGTAGAGCTGGGCACTGGATTCCTTAACATGAACTGCAGTCCTGAACCTGTCGCCAATGAGGCACACATCTACATCAAGAAAAGTCACTTTGGAAGCCGAGACATACTGAGTGAAGGTCACCGAGTACAACGAATTCAGTTGATGGATCAAATCTCCCAGTGCTTCCCGCCCATGTTGCCATAAAATTAAAATGTCATCTATGAATCTGAGCCAAAGAAATGGGGGGAGCGGCGCACCCGCGAGAAAATTCTGTTCAAGGTACGCCATGTACAAGTTGGCGTATGAAGGCGCCACTTTTGTACCCATGGCGGTACCATTAACCTGCAGAAAGTATGACCCATTAAATGAAAAACAATTCATTTGAAGTACAAATCTAGCCAACTGGTATAAGAAACTCGTGGAGGGAGCATGAGGCAAGGGTCGGCTGTCCAAGAAAAAATGGAGCGCGTCCAAACCCTCATCATGAGGGATTGATGTATACAGTGAGTTGACATCAACAACTACCATCAATAACTTATGATCTGATACGGGTGGTAACTAAATTCCATTGAGGATGCTAAGGAAACGGTAAGTATCCTTTATATGAGCAGATATTCTTTCCGTCACAGAACCGAAATTAGACACAATGGGGCGACCCGGAGGGGGAATATCTGGCAGTGAATATCGCTTGTGAATTTTCGGAAGCATATAGAAAACTGAACACTTAGGGTTGCTAGGTACTAGCAAATCTATTTCATTTGCAGACAAACCCTCACTTCTACCGTTTCTCCGCAGGAACCGCCGAATAATTCTCTGAAAGAGAAAGGAACAATCATCCGGAATGGGTACATAGAATGTTCGGTTATCCGTCCGTTATGTTCGGTTATATATATTCAAGCTGAATACTGTATCTAAATGTACTGTTTCCAGCTAAAAGGACTCATTCAATCCAAACTAATAAGCTAGTTCAGTGACAACCAGCCCCTGGACGGGTCGTCAAGACCTTAGGGGCCCATTCATGAACTTGGTTTTCACACGTTTCTGTACTTATATTCTTCACTGTGTACTAAATATGCTACTGAATAAAGAATTGAAATGATCATGAATGAAACAGTATAAATCCGGCCCAGATATCACTCCTAGGGAACACCTGATTATAATGACGGATGGCTTATGAAATCGAGCTGGTTGTTCTGTGTTATTATTTCATCTGAAGAATGATGACTCTTTTGGATATTGTTGACAGGTACTTTTGTAACTTGAACAAACGTTTTGCTTCATGAATAAAAACAAATAATTAGTTATTGATTCCCGCGGATTTTTACGAATCTGGTAATCCCCTGGCCGGCTTAGTACTCGAACAGTGATCTACGCAGAAGGGGAATCTATACAGGTAAACAATAAACCGTTATGTAATAATTTGCAGCGTTTATTTTATTATAATATAACAGAACTGACAACAACGGCAAAGCTAACCCCACAGTGACTGAGCCATGCAAATATGACAAAAAATGCATAATGATGTCGTGCAATTACAACGAGTTATTGGGAGTTGATGTTATATAGCATGGCTCATCCATTGTCGGCAGTAGCTTTGCCTTTGTCGTCAGTTTAGGATAAACATTGTTTTTAAATTCCCAGCCAAATTTTCACCATATAAATTTGATAGATCATGGGTCACCACAAATTCTTCTATACGAAGACCGGAGCCGCTGCCCGTTGACACTGTAGGCATACACAATGTTCTAAAGACGTAAGGCAATGTCATATTGGAAAAAATTTGAGACTCATGATTCTCGGAAAGAAGATTGAAGGTAGGATAGGAATTATACGATGATTTTGATGGACGAATTATATGTTTTTCGAGCAAAATATACTGTCGATTTGGCAATCGACTTCTTCCTTGTAGACAGATATGAGGATATCTACATGGTTTGGCGTAAACGGGAATTTCGTCGGAGGTCCTATTACGATGTTCAACCAGATTTGAGAAGGTGAGAGGTTAGTCGCTAAAGTGAACAAGATCGGAAAATTCGTACAATTTCTCTTTCTTTTAGCACGTTTATATGACTGAGTCGGAGTTTTCCCATATCTACTTCAGGTTTCAACAGAGGTCGTTTTGATTTGGACGGTTTCTGGTTCTCGACGGCAATCTAATATCGTTTTGCCAATCACAGAAATGTCAAGCGTCGCAGTAACAGGATGCTCCGCTGCATTGGTAGCGTGAACGTAACTGTGTTGGGATTTATCTTTCACCTTTTATCGTGTGGGACAATTGATTCGCCATTTCAGTATTACTGATTTTCATTTTCATTTGTTTGACTGAATCTGTTTGATTGATGTGGAATGAATCGGCCTGCAGGCTGATTGTTTGAATTCGTGAAAAATAACGGTAGAGACAGTTTCAAATGTATAGTGGAATTTAAACATAACGAAAGGTTGAGGTTGTAGTTATTACAAAGGTCGCCACACGGCACTAGGGTACGTTGATTAATTTCAGAAGTACCGTGAGCAGTCCGTGCCAATCCTGAGTCCTGCTGGCGTTGTTTTTTGGGGAAATATTTACATGCAGTTTCGGTATAATGAATCCACGAGTACTGCCTGCATCAATTAAAATTGAGGCGGTGGATTCCAAAACTGTGCCCGATTCTTCAACTTTTCAGGAAAAGTGAAAAGCGCACCACAACTCAACCACTGATGCGTACGCGATTTCTTTTGCAATTGACGCACTTGGCAACAGTGAGTAAGTGGGAGAAATTCAAACTGACTGAATCAATGGGGAATCCACTAAACTCGTCGAGATTGAAAAATGAATGTAGAAAGTTTTGGTATAGGTACATGCACTGATGAAAGTAGAGTTTTGCTTTGAACTATTTGGTGGTCACTTCAACAAGAGTTTTGGAAAACAGCGACCCGTGAAAAAAGAGATGTTATCTAATTTTCTCATGGTCTACAAAACCAAACTCTTGAGCTTCTATTACTTCTTCTGGTTCACCGGTCAGTTTCCGCCCGAATGGTCTGGTTTCATCATCATTCCTATTCATAAACCAGGAAATTAACCTAACAAAGCAGAATCCTACAGGTCTGTCGCTCACCGCCTGCCTCCTTAAGGCCTTTGAGCTATTAATCAAATACAGACTTCAATGGTGGACAGAAAACAATAAAATTCTCCCACCAAGCCAGTTCGGCTTCAGAGAAAAATACACTGCCAAGGTGATGGCACAGGAGCTTCCTCGTCACAATCAGAGTGACCCATTATAAAATAGAACAGACTCGGAAGCAAAATAACATAACATTACATTACATTACCTTACATTACCTTACATTACATTACATTACATTACATTACATTACATAACATTACATAACATTACATAACGTGAAATATACATATTACATAACATTACATTACATAACATAACATTACATAACATTACATGAAATATACATATTACATAACATTACGTCCATAATACATTACGTCCATTATACATCATTGCGAAAGTTATGCGTGTTTGAAGAATTTCACGTTAGCGCATGCGCAGGGCGAACCGCTGGCTCTATCATGTTGAAATTTAAATGGGACCTCAATGGGCCCTACCCACTTAATCCCTGAGAATTACATTGAAATTGGGTGAAATCTTTGGTTACTACGGCTTTAACAAGGAAATTGAATCTATTTCACGCCAGCGCATGCGCAGAGCGCACCGAGGGTCCGATCATGCTGAAATTCATACTGGAACTCACTAGGCCTTGTCCAAACAACCCTTGAAAATTTGAGCGAAATTGAATCAAAATTGTGAAAGTTATGCGTGTTTGTTGAATTTAACGTTAGCGCATGCGCAGGGCGTACCGCTGGATCAATCATGTTGAAATTTGTATGGGACCTCAAGGGGCCTTATCCGCACCATCCCTCAAAATTTGAGCTGAATCAATTCAAAATCGTGGATGTTATGGCTGTAACAAGGAAATGCGGACAGACAGACTCACAGGCTCACAGACTCACAGACCCATAGACCGACAGACACGGAACCAAATTTGTTCAGTAGGCTTTGAAACGCAAAATGCAAGTGGAAATTTTGATTTCTGAAGACAAAAATTTTTTGGCTCACGAAAGTGAACACAAGGCTTCCGCTGCTTCGCAGACTCGGAAGCAATATCAACAATCGACGGTCTCCTGGGGTTCTCATCTCGGAAGACCACCCTTGCACTGTTTCACGACGCAGGTTCACTCTACGATGATGTCAACTGAAGCAATCTTCATGCAAACCTAGTACATATTGGTCTACCCTCAAACGTGGCGCTCAACACAGTCTCTAATCTGGGAACGAAACATTTACGACCGCATTAATGGGCAGCAGCGCGGTTAACGGAAGGGTTATTCAGAAAGGTCTTACGCAAGGGTGCGTTCTTAGTACGAGAACAAGGTCAAGGTATTCTCTATGCTCTGTATTTCTGATGTAAAGGAATGCCTTCCTGAAGGAGTTAAAATTATCCAGTTCAGCATTTGTGCAAATAACAAGGAGTGGGATAGTTGTACCGAACTACTGTATGAAGCTCTAGTGGGTCTGAAAACCTTTTTCGCCGGTCTGGAACTTCACTGTCGACGACAAAAACCTTAATCTGTCCATTTAGCAGAAAGCGAAGGAGGCCATTTGGAAATGAATTACGTTTAGCTGGCGAGTTTCAGAGTAGTAGAGGAAGTTAAGTTCTTGGGAATTACCCTTAAAAGAATGCCATGGAACCACCATATCGAAACGGTTATCTACAGAGCAGAGGCACAATATCTAAATGTTCTTCGGTCAGTCACTAGTAGCTAATAAGCATAATGTACTTCAGAGCTACAGTTCGTAGTATCGTTGAATACTGATATTGCTTACAAGACATCCATCCAGAAACTAGAACGACCGATTTCAAATGCCCCCCCTTTTTTTGCCGAGGTATATCCAAAATATTTGCCTTGACGATATTCCAACGCCACCCCACTCACTTCTCTTACCACAAGGATTTGTACATACTGAACCTAAGAGAAAAGTATTGGGCCAACAACCAAGTCCACTCGTATGTAAAGCATTTTATGCAACATCGGAGTCCACAACGTCTTCCTAAGCTGAAATACGACCATAACAGCTCCTCCCATTAGTATTCCACCTAACACACAGTTCAAACCTCTTCGTCCATAACTAGATTTATTCATGAACGCTGGCCCTAAGTTATCCGTATCTACACCGGTTGTTCCTAGACGGTAAATATGGACCAGCTACAAAGCAACACGTCATTGCCCATTTCAGGCTGCCAGATTTGGCTTCCATTTATACAGCTTAGCATGTCGCATTTCACGAAGCGATGAAGTATGCTGCGTAGCTCAATCCGGATAGAGTGTTGTAATACATGTGATCTTCATGACAGATTCATTCAGTGCCCTATTAGAGCTTCAAAATGTCAACCCAAGCTCGAAAATAACCTTTCTGGAAGGCGAAATCTTCAAGGCGTGTGAAACTTCGCGAACTTAGGGTGGCGACTCAGATTGATGTGGGTGAAGAGTCACTATGGAATAGCTGGGAATGAATTGGTTGACTCATACTCTGAGGCCAGGAAACGTCCGAATACAGACAGTCGGACTCCAGTCCAGTACAGAAAATTCAGAGAATTACTGAACCAAGACCAACTTTCGAACAACAACCATTCTGCGAGCGAATGATTTGAACACCTATGACATACTCTACTCCATATTTGTGTCACTGTTTAGCTTATTATTACCAACTTAATCAACTAAATAATATAAATAAAATTTATATAGGAAGGTAGTACATTACAGTGAAATGTGAAATGTAACAGTTTTGTGCAATGTGACAGTGCTGTAATTCTTACGGCTATATGGTAACACCGATGCCAACAACAATTTTAACAAAATTCCAATAAATTGAAGTGCGGGGTGATCTCAACACAATAGAGTTCCCGGGACACGTTAAAAATACACTGCCAGGGGCTTGAAGTGTTACGAGATAAGACAGTCGTACGTATTGTTCGAATGAACATTTATGTGTGGACGTGGCTATTCTGTGCAACGCCCGGATCATTCAGCTAGTCAACACCTACCTACTATTTTCCCCTCGCAGATTAACGACATTCAAAATTACATCTAACGACGTTCAAAATTACATCAGTCCGACCATTTGCCTTACAATCACTAGTTTTCAGTGTTGAGACATCTAATTTCTTACGATAAACTGCTTAGAAGTATCAGCCACATTATCGACAGTGCTCATTAATTTGACAGTAATCGCTCTATTTTTCTGCTCTATCCGTCTCGTTCTACTTCCAATCCAAACGATGCCGAATTGTTTACACATTCCTTAATTGTTCTCCACGCAATCCGTTCTTCGCTCTTTCGAATGACCAAGCGGTCGTATATATATCACTGAATTCGGCGATCCGTAGTCTTCCCCTCCGAGGCTTCTCGCTACTACATAGCTCCTGTTTTTAACCACCGCTAAGAATCGATCAAGAATCCGCTTCTCATGATTCGGGTCCCCGTCACATTTCAACTACTACAGCTATTTCAGCCATCTAGCGTAATCGTAATGGCTCGGTCGTAAACGATCTGTAAGAGACCATGGAACGTTAGCGGCTGATTCATTCAATTTAACCATCTAATGCAGGAACTGAGAGCTGAGATTCACACGAGTGTAGGCATTTCCGAATCAACACAACACCCTACGTTGATATCAAATTCCTATGTTGAGAGGCGTAACCTGTGCATGCGCGAGCTTGATAAGCTATAAGCTATCAGAATGTAGGTTTCGACAGCAACGTTCTATGGCGTCCTTTATGTGCCATAATACGCTAATATTGACTGATTTCGGAATAAGTATGCCCTAAACCGCTGCGTTATTTCGAATTAGCGAGTCGCTATTCGAAAATGTATTGTCGAGTCTTCTGCTTTACAACACGTCAACACTTCATACGCAATTTATAAATGTGTAGTCTAATTCATTACTTAGATTACAAAGAGTTCCAGCAAAGACACCGGCAAACAATCCTCTCATTCCTATTTTTAACAACGTACCTATCGTAACTATTTCTACGTGCTGCCGAAAATGTCAAGGACAATTATTGAAACCCGCGAGTAGGCATATATATATATGCACATTCGAACTAAATCACTCGCGTTGAAATCGTGGAAACCCATTACAAAATAAAAATGAGTTATTGAAAGGTTGTCTATTTCCACTAATGCATAGAAATATACTGTTGTGCCGGTTTCGGTGATCAAACCATCGTCAGTAACAAACTAACTATTCTTATTGTTTTATTCTTCTTCTTCTTCTTCTTCTTATTATTATTATTATTATTATTATTATTGTTATTATTATTATTATTATTATTATTGTTCTATTAGCATCAATATTGCAATAGGTAATTCTTTGTTACTGACGATGGTCCTACCACCTAAACCGGTACCTATAACAGTATATTTTTGTGCATTAGTGGAAATATACCACCTTTTAATAACTTTGTATTTAGGACGTCCCTCAGTAGTAAGAGACGTCATGTATTGCTTCCGAGTCTGCGAAGCAGCGGAAGCCTTGTGTTCACTTTCGTGAGCCAAAAAATTTTTGTCTTCAGAAATCAAAATTTCCACTTGCATTTTGCGTTTCAAAGCCTACTGAACAAATTTGGTTCCGTGTCTGTCGGTCTGAGGGTCTGTGAGTCTGTGAGTCTGTCTGTCCGCATTTCCTTGTTACAGCCATAACTTCCACGATTTTGAATTGATTCAGCTCAAATTTTGAGGGATGGTGCGGATAAGGTCCCTTGAGGTCCCATACAAATTTCAACATGATTGATCCAGCGGTACGCCCTGCGCATGCGCTAACGTTAAATTCAACAAACACGCATAACTTTCACAATTTTGAGTCAATTTCGCTCAAAATTTCAAGGGTTGTTTGGACAAGGCCTAGTGAGTTCCAGTATGAATTTCAGCATGATCGGACCCTCGGTGCGCTCTGCGCATGCGCTGGCGTGAAATGGATTCAATTTCCTTGTTACAGCCGTAGTAACCACAGATTTCACCCAATTTCAATGTAATTCTCAGGGATTAAGCGGGTAGGGCCCATTGAGGTCCCCTATAAATTTCAACATGATAGAGCCAGCGGTTCGCCCTGCGCATGCGCTAACGTGAAATTTTTCAAACACGCATAACTTTTGCAATTATGTATAATGGACGTAATGTATTATGGACGTAATGTTATGTGTAATGTGTATATTTCATGTAACGTTATGTAATGTTATGTTATGTAATGTAATGTTATGTAATGTTATGTAATGTAATGTAATGTAATGTAATGTAATGTAATGTAATGTTATGTAATGTAATGTAATGTAATGTAATGTAATGTAATGTAATGTAATGTAATGTAATGTAATGTAATGTAATGTAATGTAAAGTTATGTTATGTTATGTAATGTAATGTAATGTTATTTTGCTTCCGAGTCTGTTTTATTTTATAATGGGTCACTCTGATTGTGACGAGGAAGCTCCTGTGCCATCACCTTGGCAGTGTATTTCATATGGTCAGAAGAGGAAAACATTTAGCAGAGAATGAAAAGAATCACATTAAAATCAGTTTCAGGCCGCCCTGAATCCAAAATCCGTGAAAAAAAACCCACAGGTGCGTGGGTGTGTGTGTATGCGTGTGTGCCAGCGTGCGTGGGTGTGTGTGTGTGTCAGAATCTTGAGTGCGCTGCCCAGGCTGCAAGTCTCAACCGATTTGTCTGGTTCTTTTCGTTTATTCTCTGGTTTATTATTTGGTTTATTATTATTTACTCTGTGAATAATACACCTATGCAATCGCTCAGCAAAAAATTTTTATAATACCCCCTCAAATTTTTTTCTTTTACGTTTCAAGGTGCGTAGAGTCAGAAAACGCAATGTCCGACCGCCGTCCACCGTCCGCCGCAAAGTGGTCGGATGTGTGAAAAAAAACCCAAATTAAAGTTGTCAAATCGTTGTTCTGGGCATTGTAGGTCACTCTCAAATACCCACGGATGAGAGTTCTCGAACGATTGTGCCCGTAAAAAATATTCAACGGCGAACAGAAAATGATGAAACCAAAGAACCATTATACAGTCATCAAGGCATAAGTTTTTGATTTCGCGGAATTCGATCTTGTACCCTCTTGGTAATAGAAATTAGTTAATTCTAGGCAATATTACTCGGTCTATTTAGGTATAAATAGCGGAGTTTTGAATTATTCGTTTGTTTTTTCGTGGATAACCGAAAAAAAGGATTGAAAAAAAGACAATGAAATATCTTCATTAGTATTGTGGACCACAAAAAAAGCTCCACCGGGAACGTTATTACCTCAAAATGCATGTATAGAAGACTCAACACCGTGAGTTTGATCGCCGCCCTCCGCCGCCGGTGATGGGCATTCACGATAGAACCTGTTGGCTCCTGAATTTATAATGACCTAGTTTTTAGGCGTTTTGTTTATACAGAAGCTCAAAGAGCAAATGTAATCTCTCTAAACATTGCTAATATTGCTATTGCTATGCTAACATTATGTGGCACTGCTCAGGATTTTAGTTTTCCTTTTACACTTGACGAGACAGGTTCGTTCTTCGTATTCTCCCTCGTGAATTAATAATGGAAAAATTTGTAATTTCTACGACAAGTTGTGTGACATACTGTTCAGAAGAGAGTCTACAGCAGGGATTGAGAGAAATGTATCCCCACTAAAAGAAATCTATGAAAAAGTGGCGAGGAAACCACAACTTCGCACCATATTTTCGCAGCAATGTGAGGGAAATTATAGGTATGCATTATAAAACAGGCACAATGTATTGCGAAAAACCGGGTTTCTATTTTTAAGTCTGCACCAATAAATGGATCAGTAAGTACTCTAAATAAAAGTTTAGTTACTTGATTATAGCTGAAATGTTGAAAAACAGATTTTTTGTACTCTTTTTTGTACTTTGAAAACTTTTACAAGGTTTTTTTGGATTTACGGCGGAATTAGAGGATAAGGGTGCATTATAGGTATTTTTTGTTGCCAAATTCATGTTCAGCACACCAAAAAACATAAGAGAAAGTATTTTTAACGAATTTTCGTATGCAAAAAAATCTTTAAAAACTGTAATAACCAAACATCTAGAGCGAATAGAGAAAAACGGGCAACAGATTCGCTTTCAGCACACCAAAAACGTAATCGATCATAAGAGTACCTGCCAGTTAGAACCTTTAGAGGTTTTTGCACAAAAACTGCTATTTCCGACCACTATGCGCCGTATCATGCATACCGGCTTCATTTTTGGTCTAATAAATTCGTTCTTTCACACACATGCTCCGTTTGGGCCCTAATTGTGTCCCGAAACTTTGCTGCCTGATCAGAATATACTCAAGGGTGTTATGAGTGAAAAATGGGTAAAAATAGGTCTTTTTTGTGTTTTAGTAACATGAGCTTTTGAGTTATCGTTTTCCATTTTTTTTTTAGGACGAGACCGAATATGAAGTCGATTTTGACCAATGAGTGGAAAATTGAGGTTCTAACGAAGTTTCAGCCTTAAATTTACGTTTAACTTTGGTCTAAAATCGTCATTCTTCCGCAGACAGTTTAAGTCCCCATTTGGAACACATTTGGGCCCTAGTTGTGCTCCGAAGCTCGGCAGCCCGATCGGAATACACCCAGGGACGTTATGGGAGAAAAATGGGTGTAAAAATAGGGGTTTTCGAGGGTTTTTTGAGGTTTTAGTGAACACGAGCTTGTGATGTATCGTTTTCCATGTTTTTTAAAGCGAGAAGACAGAACATGAAGTTGATTTTGACCAAAGAGTGAAGAATTAAGGTTGCAAAAAAGTTTAAGCTCCCGAAATTCTTTTTTTATGAATCAAAAACCTAGGGAATTGTCTGAAATCACCATAAATTTTTATAATGACACTAGAAGTAGTATTAGCGGGTGATTCTTGTTTTGGGGGGGCCGAAATTGGTGGAAACCATCAAAAATAGCCATTTCAATAATTGCACATGAAAGAGACAGTAAATGAACAGCCAAAATTTCTGTAGGTATGTCCAGTAGAATAATAAACCCATGTGACTGCAGCATTTTTTTTTTTTTTTTTTTTAATGCAGAAAACCGCCTAGTTGTGCCTTACGTCGCTAAAATTTCGAAATTTACCTCTAGAAGGGGTGTAAATGAAAGGGGATGCGGGATGGGAAGACCAGTAGCACCCCCAACCAACAGAGTGCGCTGACGATCGAGGTGTCGGGAAGCTGCCCAGTGAGATTTTGCGACCACGATGCTAGGGGCAGGCGGCATCCCAAGAATAGTCCTGCCGAATTTTCACATTGTTGTAACTACCTAATTTGTTATCAACTCCATTATCACATGGATACTAACACATCCATGATTATTGGTCGCTCCTTTCTCTCTCTGCAAGTTTTCCGCCTATCAGATAATTTTCAGTAGTTTTTAGTTCATTCCTTCATTCGTCATCTTTCTTCTGTCACGCCGCGCCGTGTATTCCTAGCGATTTCCGTCTAGTGCATCAACTCACTATGCCTCAATCGCCGAAGAAGTGGACCTGCCCAAACATCGGAAAGAACTCTGCAAATCCCTACACAACGGTTTATTATTTTGAAGGGTTGAAGTTGAAATAGGGTTTTTAGACTTTTTTTTCTAAGTTGTTGGCTAACATGAGCCTGTGAGGCATCGTTGGTTTTCCATGTTTTTTTTTGTTTTTTTTTAAGGCGAGGATACCGAATATGAAGTCGATTTTGACCGAAGATTGAGGAATTGATGTTGTAACGAAGGGTGAGCTCCCAAAATACACTTTTTATTAATCAAAAACCTGGGATATTGTCTGAAATCACCATAAATTTGTATAATAACAATCAAGACAATGAAATGGCATTATCAATGATTAAAGATAATTTGCAAAAAAATGGAGCCTAATTCGTGTTTTCCTTCCACCAATTCCTAATTGGTGGAAACCATCAAAAATAGCTATTTCAATAATTGCACATGAATGAAACAATAAGTGAACAGCCAATATTTCTATAGGTATGTCCAATAGAATAATAAACCCATGTGTCAAGGACATTTTCAGCCATTTCATTAATGAGTCCATATTAGTGAGTTATTCGGTATGGCTAAAGATGATAAGGTTGATTTAGCGATAAATCTGAAAAACAGTCAGTCAGTGCAGTCTGGCAAAAGCTGATCATTAACTTAGCGGGGTTGGCATGCATCCACTAGTATGGTCTTGACACTTTCTTGGTCTGCCAGAACATGATGTCAGTTATACCATGTTTTGCCAGACCCAATAATTAATTTGGCAACACTGACTTGTCAAGGGTAACCAAGCCTACACTGAGTTACTACCTCACCGAACTATTTTTTCACCACCCCCCCCCCCCCCCCCAATTCAGCAACATGCAGGCTATTTGATTTAATCCATTCGATGCTTCTAATAATAAGATTACCTGTTAGTCAAAGAACGACACTTTGGTGGGAGATGTCATTGTTTGCCAGACTCAGGAGCGGATGTGTTTTGGACATGAATTGAACACAAAAGTTACAGACATCGAAGTTAGTGACACCGTACCGTAACTTTCGTCTGCGCATGCGCAAACGTGAAATACTTGAAACTCCCATAACTAACCTAAATATCGTTGAAATGAGTTCAATCTTGGAGGGTGGATCAGGAATAGTACTTCAATAATTCCCTATGAATTACACTGTAATCATCCGGTAACTTTCGTCTGCGCATACGCGAACAACAAATGTTGAAATGTTTGATCGTATTACGCATGTTGGGTAATTTATTACTACTCTATTTATGGCTATTCAATAATTTTGACTCATCTTTTTTTCACCAACTGATTCTACACGTCCATGTTACAATAAGATTCTACACGTCCATGAAGCTATAAATATGCCAACCCATTTTGGCAGACGTTCTTTTCTCTTTTTTTCCTGGGGCTCCCTGGACGTCTCTTAATAGGTTTTCGGATTACCATACCTTTCATATGAGAAAATATTTTACCAAAACAAAATTTTATTTTGTTGTTATAATTTACTGGAAAATTTGCTCCCTCAGATATGTTGCATTAATGTTAAGTAACTACCTATGTTTTTTTCAATACTTTACCAACGATTTTCGCCTTCCAAAAAGGTACGATTATTATTCATATATTAATGAAAAATAATAACAGCAAAAGCATAACACTGACAAGTAACGGGGTATCTTTAGGTACCCAAACTTTAGTTGGCTTGGTTTAAACTAGGTACCTTTTCACAGCCTCGGTAGAGGTAGTATTATATTCGCTATTTTGCAATTTTGCCCGCCGATTACTTCGCTTCCTCACCGACTCTCCAGTCGACTTCCAAATCGCACCTCTTCACGTTTCTTTTCCTAAAAAAAAAACTCCGACATCTACACAATGTAGTTTCATCGAAATTTTGGAGCTGTTTCTGATATCTCACGGAAAACAATATCGGTCACTCGGTAAATAAATAGGTACATGAATATTCACAAGAAAACTCATAGAAAAAAAGTTGGTAGATATTATAGGCAGATATTTTATCCCTAACATGAGTTTATTTTGAGTACCTAACCACCTAATATTAATGTAAACACAGCATCTATAGAATAGGTATTGTACCTATCGAATTTTTTTTAAACAAATTTCAGAACTGGGTACAAGTAGGTATAATAATCTCCTCCGCATAAAATAATTGTTGACGAACTCAAAGGTCCAAAGGAGCACCACTCCCCCACTAGTAATTGTCATTAAAAACATGGTATAAATAACGAACACATTTTCAATGAAACCCCGTCCATCCCCTTCAGAACTCTCGGAATCCTTGCCATTTTCAACGATAATTTTTACCTTGGATTATCACTCAGGTACTTATTTCCCGTATCGGATCATAATTAAAACAGTGGTGACCCTTGTTCCTATCGTACAAACTTGCCTGTTTTTTTTTTATGAGTTGAAAAGAAAAGAGATAACTACTCAGTATCAAGCAAGGTTCGCGAGTTACCACTTTGAGACCGAAAACTGTTTAATGAGTGAGTCAGGAGAGCAAAGTGAGACGGGAAGTGACTGCAGCACTTTTGTAAATAGAGTAGCCGCTTTTTCAGTGAAAAACCCCAGTGCCCATAGCAATGATTCAATTAATTTCTCCGACGAAAACGAAGCAGCCGGCGGATTCGTGAGTCCTACAAGCTTTATATCAGGGGTCGGGGGTACGTCTGACGAGACTTGATGGTTTATTTGTCCAAAATATTTCCCAGAAAAGTAGAGAAAGCCATATCACTGCTATTTGTAAGACGTGTGAGTCTCGAACAGTTGAAGTGAAAGGAAGCAAAACTTTCAACTTTCTTTCTCACTTGAAAAGGAAGCATGGGTATCGCCCAATGCGGACTCCGCTGAGGAATAAACCTCTAGAATGTCCTAAAAAAATATAGTAATATTAGGTAGAGGTTTTCCAATTTAATTAAAATTGGGAAAATTGAATGCAAACCCCTCAAAGTGGGTTTAAGTAGGTACCCAGGTTTTTAGGTAGGTAGAAAAATGTACCCGTACAACGGCTTTGTTTTGAGACTTGAAAATAATATATTAAATTCTCTGACCTACCTACCAAGTCGGCACAGGAAGAAGGGTAAATTGTAACGGGGTGACCTCAGCCCCAAAAATATAAAATGAAGAGATCCTTGCACGCCAGTACGGAAAAAAAAAATAAAGCCAAAGGCAAATCTGTCCCAGGACACGGTTGTTTGCCTGGTTATATGGCCCTTTGTTTGTGTTGTGTGACCAATAGAAACCCTCGAAGGACCACTGGAATACCAGAGAGATGCTTAGGGTTGCAATAAACTGTCGGCAATATAGTTCAGCATGCAATAAGATATAATGGACAGATATAATGAAATATCTCCCTATAGGTAACAGCGTAAGAAATCAACAAAGACATGCAGTGGCCACTGTACCTATACTGAATGATATGGTCATATATGCAAGTGAAATTATATAACTGATTGTGGAACCATACATTGATCGTGCTGGCAAACAGTCTATGTGATTATAATTCTGCAGATGGTGGTGGGTGGTGTATCCGTCGGTATCCAGTGTCCGCGATATGTAAGATAGGTAAAGTTCGCCCAAATGGTTTGTGGGCTTTACAGTTAGGTAACTATCCCTCTGGTGGCGAGGTATGGTATGTTGGTAAGATCTTACCGGGTTCCTTGATGATCCAGGGTAGGTAGGTTGGTAAGTGATGCAAAAGGAATCCCGATAGACCCAGTCTGGGGTCTATTGTCCAGAAAATCCGGGTTTCGCTGGTGACGATTTTGGTTGCGCCCGTCGCAAATGCAATGAGAGTTTAAATATTACGCGGGACAGCTGGGCCGGCCGGCTTGAAGAGCAATTCTCAGAAAAATGAGATGACGAAAAACGTTAGGGTAGGTCGGGACCGAAAGCGATGAGAGAAAGTGAGAGTGGCTGACGTCATCATGCCAAATCCAAAGAAGCTGGTGTGTGAAATCCGAACACATGGCGAATTCACCTTTTTCACTTGTAATACACTAAACTTAATTTTAATAAATACATAAAAATATAACATAATTTTCAGTATAGTTGGATAATGAACAAAAGCCCTACAAGAGCGAAGAAACTATCTGAATAATACGATGCGCATGGTTTAACAGTAATTGCAGCATCCACAGGTTGGCCCCCCTGCTAATATCGGCCGTAAATCAGCTGACAAGAACGGGTGGAATGGGTTTGTTTACAACAGATCGACGATATTTGTCGCTGGTTTTGATTGTGAGAAGTATGGAAGGCTAGCGAAAATGGTGTAAAAGTGATGCAGGCGGATGTGAAATTGAGTGGAAATGATGAAGGACAACTTTGTTTTGTGGTATGAAAATAGTGAAGATGCCGGAATTGCGAATTTCAGGTAACAAGAATGCATTATTGTACATACTCCCCCAATTCGCAATGAAGTTCGTTGAAGTGGGCATGAGTTGTCAGGCATGGATGTCCTCGAGGACAAGAGGAATCATCTTCACTGATGGTGGCTTGTAAGTGCCATGTGGCGTCTTCACCGTCACAACTAGGACAATGTTGTCATCACCAGGATGCGTTGCAATAACTTTGCCAAGTGGCCATCTGGTTGGTGGCAGGTTGAGGTCAAGAAGGAGGACCAGTTCTCCAACTTTTAGGTTTGGCGACTTCTTTGTCCACTTCTGACGCGCTTGGAGATTACTGAGATACTCTGCCTTCCATCGTGACCAGAAGTACTGGATGCGCTCACGGATCTGCTGCCAACGGTTTAAACGATTGGATGGTACATCCATTAAATCAGGTTCCGGCAGGGCAGTGATGGGTTGGCCGATTAAGAAGTGACCTGGTGTTAGTGGTTCAAGATCATCTGGGCTGCTTGACTGTGGCAGAATGGGGCGCGAGTTCAAAATGCCCTCCACCTTGGTGAAGATGGTGCAAAGTTCAGAGAGGGTGTAGGGACGATTCCCAAACGCCTTGTACAAGAGATCCTTGACACTCCTAACGGAAATCTCCCAACCTCCCCCAATGTGTGGGGACGCTGGTGGGTTGAAAGTCCACTGTACACCGAGGTGAGAGGTGTGCTGGACAATGGATGCTTGGTCTTCCGAGCTTTGCCAAAGGTTGTACACCTCTTGGATGTACCTTGCCGCACCTTGGAAGTTAGTACCACAGTCAGAAACCATTTGAGAAGGCAAACCTCGCCGAGATGAGAACCGATCGAAGGCATCCAGAAATCCTTCAACGGATAATGATGTTGCGACTTCCAAGTGTAAGGCTTGTGAAGACATACACAAAAATAGACACAGATATGCCTTGACATGATGGGCACTTCGTCTGGAAGTCTCCCTGTACAAAAATGGTCAGCTTGGTTCCTCCCCTCCCTCCCCTCACAGCTTTCACCTTATGTTCCTTTCACTTTTTGGCATTCTCTTCCTGGGCCAATCAGAATCGACCCCCCTTCCTTCGTCCCCTTCGCCATTCTTCTTCACAACCAATCCCAATCGACCACATTTCACTTTTTGTCTATTTTTTATAGGGTCATCTCTCTAATGTGCCTTCAGTTATTGTTTGTTACTGACGATAGTTTCAAAACCGGTATAAGTGTTTTTCGCGTTTTTTCGTTTATTAGTGGAAACAGACTATTTTTTCAATTACTACGTTTTTCTTTGATACTTTCCTAACTGGGAAGCCCACAAAGCATTTGGGTGAGCTTTACCGATATTAAACATCGCGGTCACTGGATACAAGTGGATACATCATCCCACCACCATTCACCACCAACCACAATTACACCGGTCCACATCACCTACCTGTCTACTCGGAATCTGGAGGGCTTCACCACCACCTACAGCGTAATAATTACATAGACTGTTTGCCAACAGGATCAATTCATTGTTCCACTATCAGTTACATAATATCACTTGCACATAACAATATCATTCAGTAGGTTCAGTGGCCACTGCATGTCTTTGTTGATTTTCTTACGCTAGTTACCTATACGGAGGTATTTCATTATACCATTGCACTAAATGATGAACCAAATTGTCGACTTCACAGTTTTTTTGCAACCCTAAGCATCTTTCTGGTATTCCAGCGGTCCTTCGAGGGTTCCTATAGATACGGCCAGGTTTAATCTCCAGGACCAGCAATTATCAAGTCGTGCACTGGGCAATTGCCTGAGTTTCTATCTCGAAACACTTGGGCCATTTACACATGCAGACACCGAATATGTAAAACGATGAGAATCAAGGCTTTCCCTTTGTGGTCAAGGGCAAACAGAACGAATCTTACTGAATGGGTGTATAAATTGTATGTATGAAAAGGTAGCAAAGTATGAATGGGAATGAAAGAGAACAATATTTCGGGGAAACAATATTATCAAGATACCCACTTATTAACGTCTGCTCATCCAACTTTATCATCGGAAAATAGGAAACTCTGAGAGTATACACAAATTACGTGTAAAAAAAAGAACACTTTACATACAGCTATGTCAAATCATTGAAATTCATAGCAATATGTACCTATGAAAAATAATAAAATAATAGAAAAATAATGAAAAAAAATCGGAAAATAAGGAAGAATAATAAATTGAGCCCAATAAAATGAGAAAAGGAATAAAACATACTGCTTCCTACAAATTTCAATAGAGGAAGAGGAAATAAAATATACTGCCGGCAAGTGGACTGATCAACCACGAGAAAATAATACACGTAACAAAACAAAATAAAATATACCAAATACTAATAAACTATAACAAATTTTTTTTAAGGTTGAAAAGAAAAAATCGAAAATTTTCAATTCTACAAAACAAATTCCGCAACGTAACAAAATAGAAAATACGGGCAGATTAAATGTATCTATATTATCATCAAAATTACATAAAAAAGGGCATCAACATTCAGAAATTAGGTTGTAGTCAAATAGGTACCTACCTACCTTCCTACATTATACTATTATGATAAATCCTGAATACGGACAACCAAATACCGTATAACGGAAACTGTCGTTTCACAGCAAGGGCAGAGCAATCAAAGCAAATAAAATAGTTAAGCTATATAAATGATCTATAAAGACAGTACAAACGCACTTATAATCATATGTAAAACTAATTTCATGTATTCGAATGGGCTAGGAAATTAATATTAAAAAATAATTTTATGGGTAACATTTTTGTGAATCCTAACATTTTGATTAAATTATTTTGATTTCATGGTAGATAAATAATTTATGGAGAATAAATATTTTTTCGTATTTAAATACACAATTGGACATGATGCTGAATAAATAATGTTGATAGTAAAAAATGAGTTCATTTTACGGTAGGTAAATAAAAAATTTTATGGGTAAATAACCTTATGTCTAGAACTACGACACGTGAATCCATAAAATAAAACGCTGCAAAGTCCTTGTCACATGGGTTTATTTATTATTCTGTTGGACATACCTACAGAAATGTTGGCAATTCATTTATTGTTTCTTTCATATGCAATAACTGAAATAGCTATATTTGATGGTTTCCTATAATTTTGTTCCCCAAAAAACACTAATTGGGCTCCAACTTTTTTTTTACAAAGAAATTAACTTTGATCATTGATAGTGCCACTTAATTGTCTTGATTCACCTGTAGAAACTATACTTCTAGTGTTATACAAATTTATGGTGATTTCAGATCATTTCCCAGGTTTTACCCACAAAAATGAATTATGAGAGCTGAACTTTCGTTAAAACCTCACTTCTTGCTGCCGAGCTTCGGAGCACAACTAGTACCCAAATGTGTTCCCAAATTTGGACCCAAACGGTGTCCGGAAGAACAACGAATTTATACCAAAATTTAACGTAAATTTAATGCTGGAACTTCGTTAGAACCTCAATTGTCCACTCTTTGGTCAAAATCGACTTCATGTTCGGTCTCCTCGTCCTAAACAACATGGAAAAATATGCCTCACAAGCTCACGTCACTAAAACAGCAAAAAACCCCAATTTCCCCCCATGAAACCCTTGGGTTTATTCCGATCGGGCTGCAAATTTTCGGGACACAACTAGTGCACAAATAATGGAGCCTGTGTGCGAAAGAACGAATTTTTTTGGACCGAAAATGAAGCTGGTATGCGTGATACAGCGGACGGCGTACGGCGAACGGACATTGCATTTTTGGAATCTACGCACCTTGAAACGAAAATGAAAAATTTTGAGGGGGGTGTTATAAAAATTTTTTGCTGAGCGAATACATAGGTGTATTATTTACAGAATAATAAACCATAATGCTATGTCCGCCCGCCGTACGCCGTCCGCCGTATCACATAAACAAGCTTCATTTTCGGTCTAAAAAAATCGTTCTTACGCACACATGCTCCATTTGGGCCCTAGTTGTGTCCCGAAACTTTGCAGCTCGATCGGAATATACCCAGGGATATAACAGAATATACAGAATTGAGGTTGTAACGAAGGTTGAAATCCCGAAATTAATTTTTTATTAGTCGAAACCAGGGAAATTGTCTGAAATCACTATAAATTTGTATAATAACACTAGAAGTGGTATTAGCAGGTGAATCAAGACGATTAAATGGTACTATCAATGTTCGATGATAATCTGATTTAAAAAATAAAAAATAAAAGAAAGGAGCCGACGTCGTGTTTTTGGGAGGCCAAAATTGGTGGAAACTATCTAAAATAGCTATTTCAGTTATTGCACATGAAAGAAACAATACATGAACAGCCAACATTTCTGTAGGTATGTCCAGTAGAATAATAAAACCAAGTGACAAGGACTTTGCAGCGTTTTGGTTTATTATTCTCTGAATAATACACCTATGTAATCGCTCAGCAAAAAATTTTTATAACCCCCCCTCAAACTTTTTTCTTTTCCATTTCAAGGTGCGTAGATTCAAAAAATGCAATGTCCGTCCGCCGTCCGCCGTCCGCCGTACGCCGTCCGCCGTATCACGTGTAGAGGCTTCATTTTCGGTCTAAAAAAGTCGTTCTTTCGCACACATGCTCCATTTGGGCCCTAGTTGTGTCCCGAAACTTTTCAGCCCGATCGGAATATTCCCAGGGGTGTTGTGAGTGAAAATGTGTGTAAAAATAGGTAATTTTTGCGTTTTAGCAACATGTTGGTAACATGAGCTTTTGAGGTATCGTTTTCCATGTTTTTGGGGACGAGAAGATCGAATATGAGGTCGATTTTGGCCAAGGAGTGGAAAATTGAGGTTGTACCAGATGTTCAGCTCCCAAAATTGATTTTGTATGAGTCAAAAACCTGCGAAATCGTCTGAAATCACCATCAGTTTGTAGAATAACACTAGAAAAAGTGTCAACACGTGGATCAAGACGATTAAATGGCACTACCAATGATCAAAGTTAATTTGAAAAAAAAAAAAGATCGTACCTACCTAATTTGTGTTTTGGGGGCCAAAATTGGTGGAAACCATCAGAAATAGTTATTTCAATTATTTCACATGAAACAAACAATAAATGTACAGCCAACATTTCTGTAGAATAATAAACCCCATGTGACAAGGACTTTGCAGCGTTTTTTTGTTGTTGTGTGTTTTAGTAACATGGGCTTGTAAGTTATCGTGTTCCATGTTTTTTAGGACGAGGAGATCGAGTATGAAGTCGATTTCGACGAAAGAATGGAAAATGGAGGGAGGGTCTAACGAAGTTTCAGCCTTAAATTTACGTTAAGTCATGGTCTAAAATCGACGATCTTCCGCACACAGTTTGGGTCCCCCTTATTGGAACACATTTTGGTCCTAGTTGAGCTCCAAATCTCGGCAGCCCGATCGAAATACACCCAGGGGTGTTACGGATGAAAAATTGGTGTAAAAATGGGGTTTTGCTAGGGTTTTTGAGGTTTTAGTGGACACGAGCTTGTGAGGTATCGTTTTCCATGTTTTTAGGGAGAGAAAACCGAATATGAAGTTGATTTTGACCAAAGAGTGAAGAATTGAGGTTGCAACGAAGGTTCAGCTCCCAAAATTCATTTTTTATGAGTAAAAAAACCTGGGAAATTGTCTGAAATCACCATAAACTTGTATAATAACTGTCATATTAATCCAAAATTATTTATAGCTAGAGGATATGATGTGAAACAAACATTTCACTAACATTCTTGCCCCTAGACCGAGCCACAGCCGCTCCACAGCGTCCAACCTTCGCGGCTTGGAAGAAGTCAAACCTAAACACCTTTTGGCGGACCATGGCATAATCAACCTGTTCGATCCATTTAGTCATCTTTGGCCAATTTCGCGCGGAAGTGAGGGGGATTAGGAGGCCACTTCTGCTGGTACCTTTCCTTCAATATTCAATTTATCAAGTACCTTAAGTAGTATAAAAACGGGCGTTCTGCCTATCACTGTTATCACCACCCTCCGCCACGCCGGAAGTCGCAGCTGATGTGACGTCACAGGCTCCTACGTCACGGCCTCAGCTGATGTGATGCCACAGCCTACTACATCATAGGTAAGAAAAGGGTGTCGCGTCGCGTTCGGCTACCTCGTTTCGGCTACCATTCCAAGGTCACATCAAATAACCTCATCTCTACAAAAAATAGTTTTGATGGAAGGGAGGTAACAACTTACAAATAATATTATTTTAAAACATTTCTTTATTTATTTTTAATTACATGCACAGAAAACAACTCTAAGTTTGTGTTTAGTTGGAGTGGTTTTTATCTAGTCCAATTTAACATTGAATTTATAGTTTAAATCTACATTTAGCTCTTTTATTTCTCTTTCTAACCAATAATTCGATACATACAATCCATCTAGATTTTGGAACTGTAAAATATAACGAAACTTATCTCTGTAATCAATTTGTTTGATTCCACACACTACCTACTAATTCTGTCCCTTCTTCCAGCTCTTCCAGCCGACGACACTTTCTTGGACAAACTTTGCCTTTTATTTCTTGTATGCCAAGGGTGGATACTTGCTCCACTTCGTCCTGGTTGTAGGGGAAATCTTCTGGTTTTTTCCGTGCATCTGTTAGTAGTTTAAGATGCTCTATCTTCGCAAAAGAATTTTTATTAAAACTGGTAAGTCCATTTGTTGTAAATGTAAAAATTGTTTCTTCTGTCGCTAAATGAACAATGTCCAGGTCGTTGTGAGAGGTTAAAACAAATCCCTCTTTTGCTTTTGTAAATTTTGTCCGTCGTTGTAGACCTCCATTAGCCACGATTTGTACTTTCCTTTAAAGAAGTAAACACTTTTATTCCCATCTATTTCTGCAAGTATTCCAACAAAGGCGTATTTCGCTTTAGTGTTAACGGTAAATGCGGAAACCTGGTAGTCTGCATGTATATCCAAATTCTTCCAAGTCTTGTTAAAATATGAGACCATCCTGTCTCTTGTCTCTCTAATAATTTTCTCTTTCTCCTGCATTTCTTTGTATCCCTCTTTTAAGGAAGCAGCATGTTCCATGTATTCAAATTTTCTTCGTTTTGAATCAATTTCTTCCAGTTCCAGTTTTCGTTTCTTCGCAGACAGTAGGTAAACGGTGGAGAATGGTTCTATCTCCTTTAAAATATAGGGTTGTAGCCTGTTGCTAACATTCGTTCTCTTCCTTAAAATCTGTGGAATAATATTGCTCGTTGGAACCAGTCCACAGTTCTCGAGGCTTAAATCTTTACAAATCGTAGAGAAGGCAGTACTAGATTTCGAGAAGAATGTCTCGCCACTCTTAATGTAGCATTTTTGTACCATACTAACTATATTAGCAATATCTTCCACAATCTCCAAGTAATTTACAGTTAAATAGTTAACACTAAATGCAGAAAGAACGTAATTAATTATTTTGTTCCTCTTGTCTTGGTCGCTTGGTAAAGTAAGTTGTACTCCGGTTAACTTCCTCGTGTTACTGTTTCCCCAATAGACATATTGTAAAAGATCATTATACACTACACAGCAACTGTTCTGGAGACTGTCAGCTAGTTTCGTTCACATTTTAGCGATGGCAGCAGAGTGAAACGGGGCTTCCTGGAAATAAATTTTGCTGTCATCCTGGAGCATTACACCGTAGTCCAGAGGATGGTATTCGCTACCGTTGTAGATCGTCGCCTCCAATCTTGTAATACCATGCTCCTTACCTAGTGGGGACAGAAACGTCTGCCTTAATCTAGTCTGGACAGTTGACAAAATCCACAATAATGTGGTTACCAATTTGTTTGATAACGCCAGGACTCGTTATCTGGCAAACGAACTTGTTGTAGATTTTTACTCTTGCACCAGTACGAGTAATCCAGGTTAGGCAATCTATCCCAACTGACTTGTCGTTGTTAACAATTATATCTTTATATTGCCTTCTTTATATTGTTTGCCTTGGTTACGAAAGGCGTGGTTCTGTGCTGAATACTCGCACACCCCTCGTTTGTTAAAAATCCCCACAAAATCCTATGTAATGTCTAAATCGGTAGAAGTCGTGGGCTTGTGTAGATCTAATAGTAATTCCGGCAATTTTTCCTGTAGAGTAGCCAGCTCGACAACATGTCACGCCTCGAGAACTGTGGACTGGTTCCAACGAGCAATATTATTCCACAGATTTTAAGGAAGAGAACGAATGTTAGCAACAGGCTACAACCCTATATTTTAAAGGAGATAGAACCATTCTCCACCGTTTACCTACTGTCTGCGAAGAAACGAAAACTGGAACTGGAAGAAATCGATTCAAAACGAAGAAAATTTGAATACATGGAACATGCTGCTTCCTTAAAAGAGGGATACAAATAAATGCAGGAGAAAGAGAAAATTATTAGAGAGACAAGAGACAGGATGGTCTCATATTTTAACAAGACGGAAGAATTTGGATATACATGCAGACTACCAGGTTTCCGCATTTACCGTTAACAATAAAGCGAAATACGCCTTTGTTGGAATACTTGCAGAAATAGATGGGAATAAAAGTGTTTACTTCTTTAAAGGAAAGTTCAAATCGTGGCTAATGGAGGTCTACAACGACAGACAAAATTTACAAAAGCAAAAGAGGGATTTGTTTTAACCTCTCACAACGACCTGGACATTGTTCATTTAGCGACAGAAGAAACAATTTTTACATTTACAACAAATGGACTTACCAGTTTTAATAAAAATTCTTTTGCGAAGATAGAGCATCTTAAACTACTAACAGATGCACGGAAAAAACCAGAAGATTTCCCCTACAACCAGGACGAAGTGGAGCAAGTATCCACCCTTGGCATGCAAGAAATAAAAGGCAAAGTTTGTCCAAGAAATTGTCGTCGGCTGGAAGAGCTGGAAGAAGGGACAGAATTAGTAGGTAGTGTGTGGAATCAAACAAATTGATTACAGAGATAAGTTTCGTTATATTTTACAGTTCCAAAATCTAGATGGATTGTATGTATCGAATTATTGGTTAGAAAGAGAAATAAAAGAGCTAAATGTAGATTTAAACTATAAATTCAATGTTAAATTGGACTAGATAAAAACCACTCCAACTAAACACAAACTTAGAGTTGTTTTCTGTGCATGTAATTAAAAATAAATAAAGAAATGTTTTAAAATAATATTATTTGTAATTTGTTACCTCCCTTCCATCAAAACTATTTTTTTTAGAGATGAGGTTATTTGATGTGACCTTGGAATGGTAGCCGAACGCGACGCGACACCCTTTTCTTACCTATATATATGATAAAGATTTGATGATCATCGTAGGAATCCCTTCGTTCTTCGTAGGGTGTCTTGTAGATTATTTCTCTTCTAGGTACCAAATAACATACAAATTTCACGCTACGTTAAATAAAGTGGGATGTACTCAAATAAAGCAGTGAAAGATACTGAGTACCCAGTGTCGATATTCTCATTAACCGTTAGATTGCGAAATTATTTACGGCCTACAAAATACCTACTTAACTACACAGCAAATTCCACCGAGATCTACTCGGATCAATAAAATTTCTCACTCATCGATAGGCGTCATCACCATCAAAAATGACGATGAAAAATGCTTTCTGTGGACTGTTTTGGCCGCACTTGTCCCAGATATAGGATGGAACTATAGAGTCTTCTACTATAAGAAACACGTTGGGAAAATCAATATGGACGGAATAGAGTTTCCCGTTAAACTATTTCAAAAACGCTGCAAATCCCTGCACAACAGTTTATTATTTTGGACAGAATACCTACCCTCCTGTTACAGATCACAGGTCTCCGTATACATAACCCTTCTATATAACATATGTACTATTCTACACATATTATGTAGATCGCGGACCTCCGTAGGTTAGTACCTAACCCCGTACTCGTTACTAGGTACCTCCCTAAACCGTTGTGTAATAATTTACCTGTATAGGTTCCACTTCTACGGAGATAGAATAATGAACCGTTGTGTAATAATTTGCCCATCAATAATACTTCAACGGTTGTTCAAGATGCAAAAGTACCTATCAACAAATAACAAAGTGAATATCACATGTGATATTCACTTTGTTATAGTTGACTGTGATATTTAACAATTATGTCCGTCACGCCAAGCCAAACCACTAGCCATAGAAATAGGAGACCTTGTTATCAGTCACTGACCACTGATAGCAATCCATTCCACATGGGTTGTCCACTTCTCTGTGTGTTCTTTATCAGTCTTAGCCATATCTTAAAATTAGATGCAATATGTGAGCTGCCCTACAGTGTTTGTGCCCCCTTTTGCCATTTTGCCCACATGCATGTAAGTATCTCTGTTTATCAGTATTCCAACCTATTGCTTCAACATTCATATTTATCTTCTTTATTCATATTCACATCTTTTTCAATAGTTGGGACTCTGACGATCCTAACTAACCGCTATGAACCCTCCACCCTAAACAGCTCCCACAACTTTCCCAAGGTAATTCTCACTATAGAACAACCACATAATTATGATAAGTAGACAATAGTCATTAGTAAGTGATTAATATAGGAAATAAGTAATATACATTAGTAAGTTGTGCAAGCAAGCCACGTTTCTATACCAATGTTCATTCCACCTGTGTATTCCTCCTCTGTTTGTTAGCCCTGAAGATGCAATACATTTATTGCGAAACGTCGGCCTAGAAAAATTGTTTTATTTGGACCAACCCTCGATACTCCCCACCACTCCTTACAATACATACCAGTGGTCAAGAACCTCAAACCTACCTATCAACAAAATCCAGCCCCTTCTTGGTAGATTAGCCGTTGTGTAACAATTTACCGTGGTGTAATAATTTACCGTTGTGTAATAATTTACCGTTATGTAATAATTTGTCGTTGTGTAATAATTTGCCATTATGTAATAATTTACCCATCAATAATACTTCAACGGTTGTTCAAGTTGCAAAAGTACCTATCAACAAAATGCACACCCTCCGTAGGTTAATACCTAACCCCGTACTCGTTACTAGGTACCTACCTAAATCACGAGGTAAATGTTGCTAAAATAATTCTGTCGATTGCAAACAGTACCTAACAAAAAGAAACGCACATCATTTTTCCAATGAAATAATATCACAGAACAACCAACTCGACCTCTTAGGTACCCCACCAATAAAATCGGCGCGTCCCTGGTGACGAGATTTCGTCTGTTGTATACAATTTCATTCACACTGGAGTCGAAAATGCCTGTCGGTGCAAATTTCGGGGACTTACTGTGAACGAACGGCTGGACGTACGGTGCTCCGGGTGGTCTTAAAAAACTCGTAAGTTCAAGAACTATTTAAAACCGTAAAAGGATTCACGTAAAAAAAAGGTATAGGCGTTTTGAAAATTTCAACCCCTATTTTGAACCCCTTAGAGATGACTGACAGTAACGTCGAGCTTCGAGGACCAACTAGACCCCGAACGGAACCTATAACCCGAATTTCATCAATTTTTTTTTCATGGTAACTAAGAAAAGTGGCCGGTACGGCGTACGGCGGACAGACAGAAATATTTTTATTACAGTTATGGATTCTACATACCTTGAAACGTAAACCATCAAGTTTTGAGGGGGGGTAAGAATTTTTTTTTTCATACTCGATTCCAATGGTTCATTATTGAAAATAATAAACCAAAATTATACATATATTACCATTTAGTCCCGTAAATTCATATGCGGCTTCGAATCTGGTACTAGATACAACTGATCCGAGACCACATATTAGCCGAATCGAATCCCGAGGCCGCGAAAGCTAATTTTTACCCCTCAAACAATAGCGATGTATGATTGGTGTCGTGCGGGTTAATATCACAGGTCTTGCAGGGTGCCCCTGTGCCAGAAGGTATATATATTCCCTCTACTACCTTATCCTTCATCGTAGGTTTTCAAGTTTCGACTCAGGGTTTAATCGCCTTCAACTCTTATATCTAACAAAAATTTGTTTGGATGGTTATATTGGGACCAGACCAATATGTAAAAATCAAGGCCAATATTACATAGAAAAAAAACGTAGATTTTGAGGTTTTTAAAGGAAAAATATATTAACAAGCTGAGCACAGGGTATATCCGGAATTAACGGCAGATTTCCCATGAGAACCAATAGAAATCGGAATTTCGGTTGATCCGACTGACCGCATTATCATTACGCTCTGAAGGTGCGAGGGTGGGGGCCTTCTTTTAAGTGACTTCATTTCTCTTATGGTTTTGTTTAACGGTTCGTAACGTTTTTCGCCTTCATCCAATCTTCGGATAGCTCTCATTCAGTCGCTTTTCGGAAAGCTCTCTTTGAAATTGTTCAGTTAAGGAAAAAAAAATCGAACAGAATTGCACATTTCCTACTTCTCTGGCAACATAACAGTCTGAACAGAGTGATGCGCATCTCGTGGTATCCTGGTCTGATTATCATGATATTTGTTCTACAACTGATTATTATTGTTATTACACATTTGATGCAATGTGCTGTGGCTCCTAAATCCATCGATGATTAGAGGTGACCAATCAACTCGAGTGTATTTGCTCTCAAATAGTTCATTTGGGCGCCAGATTTCGCACTGACGATCTATATTCAGTTGTCGCAGCCGTAAGTTTGATTACCATTTCTCACTCGTAATCTGTGAAGAAGATGAAGGTGGCAGAAGCGAGACAGCGGTTCCGTAAATGTACTCAGGTCTGAGATTAATTATTATGAGGGCGCGGTCGCCAAACAGATTCGAACGAGGTTGGAAGAGGGATGGCGTGCTGCGATGGCTGCCCACGGCAAGAGGGTCACCGGAAGTTGGAAACTCCCGTTATATAACAACAAAAACTAATTAGGAAATGAGGGTAGAGCTGAAGCCATCAACCAGAGATACAATCTGCCGCTTCGCTGCGGCAGGGGGTGGTTGTGTTCAATGCCCAAGGATTGGTTGACCGAAAGACAATACAGCTCTCCCATGTATATCTAAGAGTAAATTCGCTCCAATTTATCTCTAATTGCAATATCGCGGAATAACAACAACTTTATAACTGTCAATTCGTTTCTGGCCTAAATATTCTGTTACAACCAGTTAGAGAACAATTATTACTAATCCAGTGTCTGTTTGTCGGTCTCTGGTACATTACTTTTCCATTTTCTGGTCTCACCTTGCCTCAGCGATTGGGTTTCCAGTATTCCGTACCACCAGTACCACTTCATACTTACTAGATATCTATACCACCGCACCACCACAACCCCCATCAACGCCACGCAACGCGTTCTAACATTTCCAATGATTGATGGTTCATTTTAGAGTTCCACATCAAATTGAATCTGCCATGAATCTAGGCCATTTTTCTTTCAGAGTGAACACCACCATTTTTGGTTTGTTATTCTGTGAATAATACACCTATGTATTCGCTCAGCAAACATTTTTATAACACACCCTCAAAATTGTTCATTTACGTTTCAAGATGCGTAGATCCCAAAAACGCTGCAAAGTCCTCGTCACATAGGTATCTTATTCTATTGGACAGAAATGTTGGCTGTTCATTTATTGTTTATTTCATGTGCAATAATTGAAATAGCTATTTCTGATGTTTCCACCAACTTCGGCCCACGAAAACACGGCTTACCCTTTTTTTCCCAAATTATCCTTGATCACTTTTTCTAGTGTTATTATGCAAATTTATGGTGATTTCAGACGAATTCCCAGATTTTTGACTCATAAAAAATAAATTTGGGGAGCTCAACCTTCGTTACAATCTCAATTCTTCACTGTTTGGTCCAAATCGACTTCATATTCGGCCTTTTCGTCCTAAAGAACACGGGAAACGATACCAAAAAACGTTATTTTACTAAAACACCGAAAAAAAATTTTCACCCATAACACCCGTGGGTGTCCGATGGGGCTGCAAAGTTTCGAGACACAACTAGGGCCAAAATGGAGCCTGTGTGCGAAAGAACGAATTTTTTAGACCGAAAATGAAGGATAATACGGCGTACGGTGGACGGAAATTGCATTCCTGGAACCTACGCACCTTGAAACGGAAAAGAAAAAATTTTGAGGGGGTGTTATAAAATTTTTTGCTGAGCAAAAATAGCTGTATAGGTAGGTGTATTATTCACAGAATAGTAAACCAAAATTGAAACAAAATATTTAAAGGATCGCCCAAGCGAGATTTTCTTGATGCATAAAATGGAGAATTTACCAGGAATACTGTTCTAATCAATACTTAGCTATACATGGGATTGATATTTCTACCTCATCAACTTCGTCATTCTGTGGATCTAGGGGTGTTCACGACCCAGTGAAGTCTATACCTACTCTTCATCAGGCTCATCTCAGGCTCTTGAAGGAGAAAAATCAATATAACAACTATCTAACATTCAAATGTAAATCAGTAGTATCTTCTCAATACAGAATCACCGGTCCAGCGTTCCAACAAATAAATGTCAAACTCATTGCAAATCCACGGCATGAGTCATTTTTGGATGTTACTTATTCCTTCTCAATGATTGTGTGATTCTCCCGTATTTTCAAGTTCACACTGTTTGAAACCAATAAAGTAAGTGGTGCGAGGGGAATATCACTTGAAGCAGGTAGGTACAATAACACTTATTGTATTGGGAGACGATTAAACGTGGTTTGACATATGACTGATAGCGGCAAACTAATTTTGAGGGAACGATAAGTCATTCGTACAGTAGGCATTAATGGCTCCGGTACAAACTTGCTGCCAGCTAATCAATTTTCAAATCAAAACAGCAATTAGCAACCCACATAGCCGGTTTCACCGCAAAACAATCATGAAGCATAAGTTTGTTGGAACGTCTCTCGCACCCCACCAACCTACCTATCTAAGGAACTGAAACTTCAAAACAGTCCTGTGCGGTGGAAACAGACTAACTGTTGAGCCAAGCAGAGATAGCTCTGGTTCATACGAGTCAGTTATGTACAAGGGAACGGTTGATAGAGTTGATGTGTACTTAGTGCTGATGTACGATGATCAACTATTTCATTCGAAATTATTCAACATTAATACTTCCATTCATTGTTTGATTTTTTTAGAAGCAAGACATTTCAGAAAAGAGTGGACGAAATTCAAATTTTTTTCAGAAATCGCGACAAACTGATTCCGCCTACTTTTCTCGCCGTACTGAGCTTGAATTCGTGCCTTAATTCAAGATAGTCTTTCAAAATAAGTTTTCTTTGCATTTTGGGATGATATTCTCTGTTTTGTATATTGTAACCGTCGAAAAATGCATGTTTTCATAGTTATAACGGTTTTCATGATTCTCAAGGGCACACAACTAATATCTTGAGTTGTGACGGTTTAGCTGAAAATCTTTTGAGAAATCACTCTATTGATGAGTAATCTGAGCTGTAATGCTGTATTGAGCCTTAATCTGCTCTATGTATTACTTCAAGTTGATACTTTTTTGTGGTCATTTATACCTGAAGAAAAAAAGGAAATAATCAAGGAATCTTCAATTCCAAAACCCAATAAATAACATGGAACTTCCCACAAAATTAGCATTAAAAATAAACGGAACTTGAATGAACATAAGGACTGATGGTACCTATACATTAATTTATTGCCATTCTCATTTGGTTCAAGATTATTTACCTATTGTTTGAGGTCTAAGGTGGTCTTGAGGTTCAAGTTGGCCATGCTCCAAGGTGCATATTGAGTCAAAAAACGTCTGCTGCATGCCCATTCGGGAGGCTTAGGACTCCGTCCCGCCCCCTTATTAAATCAGGGACGCTAATCGATTCCACATCACACCGGCTTAAAACTTTTTGAGGACTCCGTCCGGTAGGAGTGCGATCGGCCAAGTAATTTGTGAGGACTCCCTCCCGGGGCTGCGATGGGAGAAACTTGGGATTGGCGTCAACTAACCTGCTAATGGCTTAACAAATAAACGAACTAGATATCACCATGCACTTTGCTTCCGTTGCTTAGCAATCTTATCGCTAAATAATCGTTTCTGGCCCAGTTCCTACTTCTGTATGTCACTGTTTTTCAATGTGTGCGATGTCGATTCGGCAACTTGAGACTTTGTTGAGTGAACGAGGCAATGAGATGTTGCTGGTCGATGGATTTAAGTTTTTAGTATGCATGGCTACTTTGGCGGGAATCACGTACCCCTCGTATTCTGTTTATTGGCGAATAAGCGGCAGGATAGTTACCTTCAGGCATTGAAAGTTGTTGTCGATATTTGCTGTAATCACCATGTAACCTGCAATCCCACTATGATTTTGACAGACCTAGAGGTGGGTTTGAGGAACGCCTGTAGGATGACCTGGCCCGAAACTCGTTTATTTGCATGCAGATTTCATCTATGTCAAGCATGGTGGAGGACCATTCAAAAATTTGGTTTAAGTGAGGATTATAAAGCCCGAACCATGATAGGGTTGTGGCTCAAAAAATTTTTTGGCCTCGTCTTTTTGCCTCCTTCAGACGTAGCCCATGCATTTCATGAGTTGCGGGCAGGAAAACCCAGGAACAGCGGTGCCACCAAATTTGTTAATTACTCGGAAAAGAACTATATGCTGCGAATCATTCCATCGTCACTGTCGTGAGTCCCTCCCGGGAACACTCCACCAGTAACTTTAAGCTCTCACCAATATCCTCATGTAAAACTTACTTTCCGTCAATAAACAACTGAGTGGGGAGACAGGCCACAGAACCCAGGGAACACAACCTGGAGCCCCACTACCATCTTCCCTCAGGGAGTTGGAGGGAGAGGCCTCCAGTTCCTATATAACCCTGGATCCTGGAGCTTTAGCTTCATTCGACACTTCCTCTAACTAGCTCTCTCTTCTCTCCTCTACCTTGCTCCTCCTCTCAGATGATCAGTGGATTACCGCCGCCTGAGAATTTACCTTCTCCCTCTTGTCTAGATGATCGGTGGACTACCGCCGCCTAGACAAGCACCTTCTCACCTAGATGATCGGTGGATTACCGCCGCCTAGGTAAATTCCCTCACTCACCTCCATCTCCTCCCAAAGTCGTAGATGATCGGTGGACTACCGCCGCCTGCGTCTTTTCTCCTTCACGCCACCGTGATGAACAAAATTCCAAATTCATCACAGTGGTGAACCCCACGTCCACTCAACCTTCTCCCTTCTATTACCACCTCATGTGTCGCCCCCAGTCTAGTTCAGTTCGGTGTCCCCAATTTTAAATTCATATTCAGTCTAAACAGTCAGTGTTAAATTCGCAATTTTTGACCCACCCTCACCGCTCAACTCCAGCTCTCAACTTTCCGCCACACGCACCTCCGCTCCCGCAAATTGCGAATTTAAAAATTCAAAATCACTCAATTTGAATTTTAGTTACAGACCTCAGCCATGGACCCGAACTCACCGACGCCGCCACTCCTCCGGCCAGCCACGCTGCAGCCGCCGGCCTCTGCGACATCTGACTCCACCGACAACCCCTTCACCAGCCTCTCGCCACCCGGCTCATCCGCATCCGCCGCCGACGTCACGACGGCCTCGGCGTCATTCCCTTTGTCGCTTCCCCCGTTTTATTCACACGACCCCGCTCTCTGGTTCTTCCAGGTTGACGCTGCGTTTTCTGCCGCTAACATCCGCAGCCAGAGGACTCGCTACTCCCGCATCATCTCCCTGCTGCCGTACGAAATTCTCCTACAGACGTCCGACATCTCTCCCGACGCCGCCGCTGCATACGACGACCTCCGCAACCGCCTCGTCACCCTATACCAACCGTCCAAGATCGCACGTGTCGCAGCGCTCTCACAACCGCAGCACCTCGGCGACCTGAAGCCCTCCCACCTCTACCGCCGTCTGCGTCATCAGCTGCAAGACGTAATGACGGCCGACATCGCACGGACCTTCTGGCTGCGAGCCCTCCCCCACCCCATGCAGATGGCGCTCGCCAGCCACCTCGACGGCCCGGATGAGCCCCTCTTACGACTCGCCGATACAGTCCACGACCTCACCGCAGCCGCCGGCGTCACTGAAGTCAACGCACCCCGCACCTCCACCCCGCGGCGGGACGGGACGCCGTCACGAGAACGCCGCCGGCCCCCCTCCCTCAACCGGCGCCGCTCCCTCTCCATCGAGCGCCGGCCGACCCCCTCCACCGACCGCCGACGCCAGCGCTCGCCCGAACGACGCACCGCTTCCCCCCCTCAGCAACGCAGGGGAAAGTCTCCCACCGCGGCGACCTCCTCCACCACGATTCGCCCCACCAGGACTGCCTACCTCCCGGCGGACCCCCCCCACCGATGTTTTTACCATGTTAACTTCGGTGGGGAGGCCCGAAAATGTCAGCCCCCCTGCTCCTTCCCCTCCAAGCAGGGAAACGCGGACGCCCGCCGGTAAATCCGGCGGGCCCCCCTCCTCGCCGACACGGGGGGGACCCCAACCAACCCCTCCCCGCCCGCATTCACACCACCACCGCCAAGCTACGATACCCCTCCTACGCGGCCGCCTCGGCTGCCAACCTCCCGGCCGCGCCTGCCAGCGCCGCCAAACCCCTCAACCCGCCATCGACCGTTCCCCCACCTCGGAACGGCCCCTCCACGCCCGCCTCCAGGGCAGCCACCCTTCCGGCCGCCACTCACGCCGCCGCTGCCGCTCCCCCACCCCGGAACGGCCCCTCCACGCCCGCCCCCAGGGCAGCCACCCTTCCGGCCGCCACTCACGCCGCCGCTACCGTTCCCCCACCCAGGAACGGCACCTCCCCGCCCGCCACCAGGGCAACCACCCTCCCGGCCGCCACTCACGCCGCCGCTAACGTTCCCCCTCCCCGGAACAACACCTCCCCACCCGCCACCAAAGTGACCAGCCCCCCGGCAAACGCTACCGTTCCCCCTCTCCGGAACGGCAAAGGGCCACCCCGCGTCTCCTTCGCAGGGGACCACCCACCACCGACGCAGCCGCCCATCACCTCGGACGAACCACGCCCCTCCCACACACCAACCCCCACCGCCTCCGCCATATTGCCGCACTCCACCCCAGCCCACCAGCGCCTCTTACTCAAATGCGCGAAAACCAACGTCCCGTTCCTCGTGGACACAGGGGCGGCGCTGTCTATTTTCCCCAACAACATCCTCAGGCGACAGGCGCGTTGTTACCGGCAACTTCTCTACACCGCCAACGGTACCACCATCCCCTTGTACGGGACGTACCGCTCATCCATCCACATGAGCGGGCTCGCGTACGAGTGGGAATTTACCGTGGCGGACGTGGAGAAGGCAATCCTGGGGGCCGACTTCCTCGCTTATTTCGGCCTCCAGGTTGACGTCCGTAACGCGCGGCTGATCGACCCCTCCACCCAGAAACCGATCCCCGGTTTCATCCATACGGTCGACCGCCCACCAACCGAGTTCGAAGCCCTCCTCCTCCACTACAAACCCCAGCGCCGCCCCTCAGCACATATCTCCCAAATCCAACATTTCATCGAAACCTCTGGCCCCCCAATCTCCGCCAAAGCCCGCCGCCTCCACCCGCTCCAACTCTCCCAAGCCCGGCGGCACTTCGACCGACTCATTGCGGATGGCATTATCCGCCCCTCAAAATCCCCTTGGGCTTCACCGCTACACATCGTGCAGAAGCCCAACGGGGATATCCGCCCCTGCGGCGATTACCGCCGCCTGAACGCCAAGACTACGCCAGACCTCTATAACGTCCCCCACCTCCGGGATTTCTCCTCCCACCTCCACAACACGACTATTTTTTCAACCCTCGACATCTCCAGAGCCTTCCACCACATTAATATAAACCCGCCCGACATACCAAAAACCGCTATCATAACGCCTTTCGGCCTTTTGGAATATATCAAAATGGGTTTCGGCCTCAGAAACGCGGCCCAGACATGGCAACGCTATATGGATAATATCCTACGGGGACTACCATTTGTGTTTTGCTTTTTGGATGACATCCTGATCGCCTCCCGAAACCCACAAGAACATCTGACACACCTAAAGCAAATTCTAGACATCTTCTCTGCCGAAGGACTCAACATCAACACAGAAAAATGCGTCCTCGCCCAACCCTCCGTCCGCTGCCTCGGCCACCAAGTCTCCTCCGACGGTATCAAGCCTCTCCTGGACAAGGTCCACGCTCTCACGGATTTTCCCCAGCCCCGCACTGTCTCAGAACTTCGCCGTTTCCTGGGTATGTTAAACTTTTACCGTAGACACATCAAACACGCTGCACAACACCAACAACCACTCATACACGCTGTCCCACAACCGGCCAAAAAGAACGATAACCGCCCCATAACCTGGACCCCCGCCCTTACAACCGCCTTCCAAACATGTAAAAGGACCTAGTGGACGCCGCTCTATTAGCCCATCCCGACCCCCACGCTCCCCTCTCCATCACAACCGATGCGTCCGACTGGGCCATCGGGGCAGTGCTCCACCAACACACCGGCGCCACCCCCCAACCCCTCGATTTCTTTTCAAAAACTCTGTCCCCAACCCAAAAAAATTACTCAACCTTTGACAGAGAACTCCTCGCCATCCACGAAGCCATCAAACACTTCCGTGACTTCGTGGAGGGCAGGCAGTTCTCTGTCATCACTGATCATAAACCCCTCACACATGCCCTCCTCCAGAATCGCAAATCCGCCTCCCCACGTCGCCTCCGGCAACTCGAATTTATCGGACAGTTTACGTCCGATATTCGATATTTGCCGGGGGCCGACAACTGCGTGGCAGACGCGCTCTCACGCCCCACCCCCGCGCCGGTGGCGGAGCTACTGCCTTTCCCTTCCCCACAAACCCTAAAGTCACACCAACAACCCGAATCCGACCCAACCCTCTCCAACCTCATCTCCGCCTCCAAACTCCAACAGCTGCCGCCCCTTGAGCTCTGGTGTGACGTAACGGCCGACTCACCGCGCCCTTACGTCCCACCCGACCTCAGGCGGCAACTCTTCCTCCACTACCACTCCCTCCACCATCCCGGCATCCGGGCAAGCCGAGACCTCATCAAAACACGGTACTTCTGGCCCCACATGAATACAGATATTCGTACCTGGGTTCTAGGGTGCCAGAAGTGCCAGCAATTTAAGGTCTCGGCTCACCCCCATGTACCTCCTCAATCCATTCCCGACTCCCTCCCGTGGGAACACGTTCACCTCGATCTGGTCGGACCTCTTCCCCCCTCTGAGGGGAAGAAATACTGCCTCACGATGATCGACCGTGCCACCAACTGGGTTGAGTGCATTCCCCTCACCCACATCACCGCGGACACCGTCGCAACGGCTTTCCTCAACCAATGGGTTAGCCGCTACGGTTGTCCGCGAACAATCACGGTCGATCAAGGGAGGCAGTTCGAGTCCGCCCACTTTTCAGATCTCCTCCGTTCCCTCGGGATCCAAAAAATCCGCACCACTCCTTATCACCCCCAATCCAACGGGAAAATAGAGCGGTGGCACTCGGTCCTTAAACAAGCCATCTCCACATCAGCCACATCCCCCTCATGGACCAAAACCCTCCCCTATGTATTACTCAGCCTTCGTACTTCCGCCCGTCCTTCAGACAACACAAGTCCCGCACAACACGCTTTTCGAGACCCTCTCCGTTTACCGGCCGACATTTTCACTCCACACAACACCCCGTCCATTAACAGGGAACCGCTCCACACTTCGACACCGACAAACGACACCACTTACCCCAAACGCTTTTACACCGCCACTCACATGTACTTGAAAGAGCCCGGCATGCATAAAACCTTTCAGCCCCTTTATGCCGGGCCCTTTCAAGTCATCCGCACAACACCGACCACCGCGACCCTGCTAATGGACAGGAAACCCCACACTGTCCCGTTAGCCCGCTGCAAGCCCGCCCCTGTGCTCCCTCAACCAACATCAGCCATCAGTCTCCCGCCGTCCGTTTGCCATGTCACACGTCTCCCAACCTCACCTGTCACCCCCGTCGCCGTTTCCGGATTTCGATTCGGATCCGGAAATGGCGGCCATACTCCGGGACGTTTTCGTCCCGGACCCGCTATCCCCCCTACCCCCTTCGCCCGGGCCAACTACATCGCTTCCATTTGTCCCGCTAAGGATCACCGGGTTACCTCCCCGGCCCCGGCGGTGGAAGTACCCCCAGTGGCGAATACTGCGCGAATTTCGCGCAGCACAAGCCACCGGGGTACACCCTCCCTACACCCCCATCGACCCTTTAATGGCCCCCCTGATCCACGAGTTCCGCCTCGCGCAACTCATGCCACCCCCAACCCCCCTTCAAATCAACAACCCCCCTGTCCTCAACAAACCCCCGCCTCCCGACTATCAGCCCCCTCTTGCCGCCCCCAAATTTTCCATTTTCGACCCCCCAATTTCAACTTCCCCACCACCAACGCCCCAACCCACCAAGCCCACAACACCCCCTACCCCCCCAACACCGCCGGGGATGTCCGCAATAGTTTCCGCCGGGACAAAACGGCCCGGGCGGCGCAACGGACGGAGGGAGCGTCCCCGCATTCCCCGCGTCCCGGCGGCCAAGTCCTCCGCCCCGCTCTGAGCAATCACGGCGGGGCCTTGAGATCTCGGGACAGTGCTTGTGTATTATTTACCCACACGCTCTGTACCGAATCTCACAGCCCCGCCATGGCCGCCCCAGCACAGCAGCCACTTCGCCGAGCCACCCCCACACTTCACTACATTACACCCACAGCCATCTACACAACACACACTCTACACACCCAGGGAACGGCGGATTTCCTCACCCCATATTGGTACCCAACTTTGTAAATACTATCCAACTTTGTACATATTATTCAACTATACTATTGTAAATATTCAACTAAATACTATCCAACTTTGTACATATTATTCAACTATACTATTGTAAATATTCAACTATACTATTCCACTATACTATTCAGCTATACTATTCAACTATACTACTCAACTACACTATTGTAAATATTCAACTATACTATTCAACTATACCATTCAACTATACTATTCAACTATTGTAAATACTACTTATCCATACTTGTAAATTCCAAACTTTGTAAATGCTACCTATCAATACTTATCCTCCTTATACTACTTATACTACTTGTACATTCCAATGCTTATACTACTACTTATATTACTAATTTTTAGGATTAAGTCAGCCTCTGTCACCTTTTTGCCTTCAGCACCACCATTTGTTTGCATCGGCCCTCAGCCTCTGTCACCTTGCGCCTTCAGCTCCACTTTTGTTTGCCGTCGCCCTCAGCCTCTGTCACCTTGCGCCTTCAGCTCCACTTTTGTTTGCCGCAGCCCTCAGCCTCTGTCGCCTTGCGCCTTCAGCTCCTCAAACATTGGTTCGAACTGGGGGGACCTCTGTCGTGAGTCCCTCCCGGGAACACTCCCCCAGTAACTTTAAGCTCTCACCAATATCCTCATGTAAAACTTACTTTCCGTCAATAAACAACTGAGTGGGGAGACAGGCCACAGAACCCAGGGAACACAACCTGGAGCCCCACTACCAACTCCCCACAGGGAGTTGGAGGGAGAGGCCTCCAGTTCCTATATAACCCTGGATCCTGGGGCTTTAGCTTCATTCGACACTTCCTCTAACTAGCTCTCTCTTCTCTCCTCTACCTTGCTCCTCCTCTCAGATGATCGGTGGATTACCGCCGCCTGAGAATTTACCTTCTCCCTCTTGTCTAGATGATCGGTGGACTACCGCCGCCTAGACAAGCACCTTCTCACCTAGATGATCGGTGGATTACCGCCGCCTAGGTAAATTCCCTCACTCACCTCCATCTCCTCCCAAAGTCGTAGATGATCGGTGGACTACCGCCGCCTGCGTCTTTTCTCCTTCACGCCACCGTGATGAACAAAATTCCAAATTCATCACAGTCACCTAGGAGATAGTTTCAATAGTTCGCATCCCGACATTTTCCGTTTCACCGACACACTAAAAAAAACTCCAGAACGAAGTCTACATCAAATTGAACAGCATTTCATTGAATCATGTATTCCATGACCGCCTTACTGTAGCTCGTCAAAGCGCAGTGAAAATTCAAATCATTTCTAGAGCGGACTTTGCCTCCGCCGTGGCTACATTTTATGGCGAATCCTTGCACCGAATACGTGTACTATTACCTAATATGTGACTTTCTTGATTTTTTTTCGTGACATGGTTCTATTTTTAATAAAAATCAAGTTTCAAAGACAGATGTTGGAGGGGCGGAGTCCTTACTTTCTCTTTAGCCTCTTCGGACGGAGTCCTTCATTTTTGCTAAGCCGACTCAGGTGGGTCGGGACAGAATCCTATAATTTTCTTAAGCCGGTGCCACTGACTAATGAGGGGACGGGACGGAGTCCTGGCCCGCCCGCCCATTCACATGAAACAATAGCTATGACCTCATCAATGGTATTCCATAGGATCATAGGTATCGTTTGTTGCGGCTGAGAAAGCACCCAGCGACGTTTTTTGACTCGAATTACAATTTGCACCTTGGAAGTTCCGTTCGTAGAGTCCACCCTTAGCACTTCATTTCCTTGCTGCTCATCTCATTCGATAAAATCGGAATATTGCCTCTTATTAACTTCTCCTTTGGGACTGTTCAAATCACGGGATAGTCACATCAATTAGAATTTCTGCCCTTTCTATAATGAGGGAGACGTAAGGTTCGACAATCGAGGCGGAAACTGTTTTCAAGGATGGTTTTGTCTGGACATTATAAAATAGCTAACATTATAGTATGTCCAGAGCACCGAGCTGAGTCAGGGTCTAGATCATAGGTCAAGTATACAGCGTTCGAGAACTTACTGGCTCCGATAAGGGAAATCCTTTGGGTAAGATGAACCAGAACATTTTGAAGCACTTTCTTCTCGAACTTGTGCCGGCATCTTCGGGGGGAAACGAGGCTTTTAGCCCCATGACTACTGGTGGTAACTGTGAAATATTTCATTGAAACTATCACATTTAGACTTACCAGAACCAACTTCTCGGCTCCCAATCACCAGGAGTGCACCAATTCGAAATAACTCCACCACAATTACCTTGATCGATCATTAAAACAGCCACAACTCAAAATAAAACGTAAGCCAACACAAAAAACGACGGTTCACCCTTAGGCGGCAGGGTAACAACTGAAACTGGAACCCTTTAAATGAATGATTGGGGGGTTGAAGCAGTCTTCGTCAACGTTTTAACTGCTACCTGCCGGCCACTGGAGTCCCACAAGTTGGAACGGTTTCTTTATTTCGATAGATCTTTTTTTCTGAATCCAGCGATATTAATAACTCAAAACCGCAAAAATTTTAGTTGTAACACTTTTGTCGCAAGGGTGCGATATAACAATAATTCGTCCAGTCTGACGCCATCGCGCTGTGCTCCAGCAAGTTTTTTTTTCCCAACGTTCTTGTATGTACTTGTAGTTGGAAACATCAGTTCGCCAAATCCGGCAAAACCATTTCATGTTTCATTCCCGATTGACGATTGGTAGTGTCGTGAGTCCCTCCCGGAACTACAACTCCTTAGATTTAAGTTCTCACCAAAAACAACCTGTTAAAATAAGTTACTGGCAATAAACAGTAAGAGTGGGGCAAGGGACGCAGGACCCGGTACACAACCTGGAGCCCCACCACCCTGGTGGTGGCTTCAGGGTGTGTCTCACTTATGATCCGAAAATTTTTAACCACGTGTTCTACAACCAATTTCCAACAAAAAGTGTCCCTTAAAGTTTTTTTTTAAACCACTAAAAACCTGAGTTTTTTCAATGTTAAGATTTTTTTCGTGTTTTCGACCTTTGGTCACTGAAAAGGTCATAACTCCCTTAATATGATAAGTAAAACCAAATCTAAGTAAACCGTTGGAAAGAGCGTTAAATTTCCCGTCTTTTGAGCCTCTAACAATAATTTTTTGAAGGGAACTTGAGAGTGAAAAATGAGCCTGAAAAGTTAATTTCGTCAATTCTTGAAAACTGACTGTTTTTCAAACGATCATTAGGCCCCATAATTCTGGTGATTGGTCATAGCCTGTAAGCCTAAAAAATGCGCAAAAGCCTCAGCTTTCCAACGGTATAGTCAGTTTTTATTTTTTAGAGGGAACGTTTTTGAGAAAATTGAGTTTTTATGCGAAAAAACGTGTGTTTTCAGGCACATTTGAGGGTTTTTCCTTGGGGAAAAAAGAACTGCATGACTAACCACTGATGACTTTGGAGGCGGATTTACGTATTTTTTTACGCTGAATCTAATGGTGACATACCCAGAGCTTCCTAGCAACGCCGCCCGTCTGTCGATGGGATTGTATGCGAAAAAACGTGTGTTAAACAGAGTGAGGTTTGTTTCTGTTGTTTGTTGTGATGCCCTCTTCTTAGCGTTGATAAGAAAATCGTCATGAGGAAAACATCTACGTACAAAGTCTCTCTATTCGACCGAGTTCACCATCACTTTCAATCCGTTCTTCCGTTGCGTTCGATCCAGTTTCCTGTGTTGAAAATTTTCGAAGTTTTTCTTTCAACTATGGCTCCATTCACCTATACCGTCAAAGAGTGCGTCGACATGATTTTCGTATATGGTTACGCACGGAAACGCATCAGCAGCGGGAAGAGAGTACGCGCGGCGTTTCCCCAACAGACATCCTCCTTGCATAGAAACCTTCAGTAGGGTAAATGCACTTCACCATATCAAAAGGTGTTCGTTTTTGTGTTTTGGATTTCGTCATGTTCGGAATGAAGTGTTGTTTGTGCTAACACCCTTATTTAACCCACCCATTTGTGAAGACGCCTGATGGTATGAGGTTAACAACTGGAAATTACTCACAAGGTAAATTCTGTTTTCTACGCCTACGTAATAGCTTCATGACATTTATTCAGCCATAACGACCAGCAATGGTGAATTGCAGCTAACATTTTTCAAATATTAACGCAGGTATGCACACGTGCACGGAACGGGGAATTGTTCCAAATGGTCACTCACAGAGCAAGCGGTCCACGCGATGAATTTCGTGACGAGGCGATATTGGACGCAATAGCTGAGGATTCCACTTCCAGCACCCGCCGATTAGGCTTGCAGCTAGGGGTGCCACATGCGTCAGTTCATAGAGCCATAGTTGAAAGAAAAACTTCGAAAATTTTCAACACAGGAAACTGGATCGAACGCAACGGAAGAACGGATTGAAAGTGGTGGTGAACTCGGTCGAATAGAGAGACTTTGTACGTAGATGTTTTCCTCATGACGATTTTCTTATCAACGCTAAGAAGAGGGCATCACAACAAACAACAGAAACAAACCTCACTCTGTTTAACACACGTTTTTTCGCATACAATCCCATCGACAGACGGGCGGCGTTGCTAGGAAGCTCTGGGTATGTCACCATTAGATTCAGCGTAAAAAAATACGTAAATCCGCCTCCAAAGTCATCAGTGGTTAGTCATGCAGTTCTTTTTTCCCCAAGGAAAAACCCTCAAATGTGCCTGAAAACACACGTTTTTTCGCATAAAAACTCAATTTTCTCAAAAACGTTCCCTTTAAAAAATAAAAACTGACTATACCGTTGGAAAGCTGAGGCTTTTGCGCATTTTTTAGGCTTACAGGCTATGACCAATCACCAGAATTATGGGGCCTAATGATCGTTTGAAAAACAGTCAGTTTTCAAGAATTGACGAAATTAACTTTTCAGGCTCATTTTTCACTCTCAAGTTCCCTTCAAAAAATTATTGTTAGAGGCTCAAAAGACGGGAAATTTAACGCTCTTTCCAACGGTTTACTTAGATTTGGTTTTACTTTTCATATTAAGGGAGTTATGACCTTTTCAGTGACCAAAGGTCGAAAACACGAAAAAAATCTTAACATTGAAAAAACTCAGGTTTTTAGTGGTTTAAAAAAAAAACTTTAAGGAACACTTTTTGTTGGAAATTGGTTGTAGAACACGTGGTTAAAAATTTTCGGATCATAAGTGAGACACCCTGTATAACCCCGGATCCTGCGCCATTTTCGCCATTCTACACTTCCTCTAGCTGCTGGCTACTCTCTCTCTACCGTCACCTCCTCTCTCTAATTTCAACTCTCAAATAACCACAAAATCTCACATCTTTCATTCACACAGTAAATTCACACACTCATATTTCATCAGAACATGGTGGAGGTTTCGCTCATAACCAAAACTGATGAAATACACTAAACACCCGGTGGAGGTCCGCCCTTAACCGCTCACACACTCCTTACAAATTCACTACTAAATTCACACACACACACACACACACACATTTCATCAGAACATGGTGGAGGTTTCGCCCTTAACCAAAACTGATGAAATACACTAAACGCTCGGTGGAGGTCCGCCCTTAACCGCACAAACACATTCACCCTAAATTCACTCACGCACAAATTTAGTCAGAATATGGTGGAGGTTTCGCCCTTAACCAACCTGGCGAAATACACTAAACGCTCAGTGGAGGTCCGCCCTTAACCGCACAAACACATTCACCCTAAATTCACTCACGCACAAATTTAGTCAGAATATGGTGGAGGTTTCGCCCTTAACCAAACTGGCTAAATTTATTACACGCTCGGTGGAGGTCCGCCCTTAACCGCAACCACATCACAAACACACATATCAAATTCTCCAAATTTATCATCACTACACGCTCGGTGGAGGTCCGCCCTTAACCGCAACAACATCAAAACACACACGCCAAATTTACTCCAACATTTCACAACATTTAAATTCAACCTTATTCCAACATCCATCATCCAAACTACCTCCACCTCTCATGGTGAATTTTAAACCAACATAAATTCACCATAGGTAGGTAGGTAGGTCCATAAATGTACGTAACGGTACATAAATACGGGTATATAAATTTTAACTGTTTGTCCGGCAACATTAGCCACCACGAAACAGCAATGACCATCTGCAAATATGATGTTATGACAGTCAATGGACTCGGCAGTGTCTTGCGAACAACTAACCGTACAACGACAGACGTTAGTTCCCCATGGTAGTTGCCTCGTTGTCCCCTGCCAGCTTTTTACCTGTTTGCCCTGATCCAGCACTGTCTCTTCAGACATTCACGTATTTCTGCAGGAGCGCCAAGCAGCTACGAGGTGGCGATATTACATTTGTTCCCTTATCACGGCATCAAGAGCGAGTTCTGGCTTGGGGCATAAATTGTCGAGTGTAGTTCAACATGAAACCCTCGATTTTAGGGATGCCAAAAATTTGACCAAGAGGAAGGATTATTGGAGGCGGGATGGGGCTTAACTGAAGAAATGAGAATGAAAAATGAGTAAGACCAAAAAACCCTCCCCGCTAATATGTCGGAGTTTCACTGATATTTGTGTCGATGGCAGTCTTTGGGTGGATGGCAGTTCCCTGTCTGCCCTATACATACATCCCCTACCGATTCTTCAAATAATCAATCGACCTCTTCTATTCTGACCCACGCTACAGACCACATGGCTCTCAGGAACTGGTCGTTTTGAAGTGGCCCAATAGCATATGATAAGGTTCTTAGTGGCCAACCACCCATTACACACTGCAACACGAAAGTATAACTCAAACTGGAAATTGCACATTTCCCATCATGCCGACACGAGACACCGGAACGTATGGCTATCCACTGTGCCCGGTAGACATCATTCATAGCTGTTGAGAACAAGCCCCTTCAATATGAATATCATTCTTGCTGATATATATGTTATATGACTATGGCTTAACATTCTTCTCAATTCGTGATTTAATCACATTTTGTGATTTATAAAAAATCACTAGAACTGTAAAAGTTGGAAAAAGAAAAGGAGTTGTGAGAGAGGGAATTAATAGGCCAGGAATTTCAGAAATAAAAAAGAAGAATTTAAAGAAGAAGCTGGAGATGAATTTAAATGACCGCCCAACAAAATCAAGAGTAAATCCTTCACGAAGGTGTCATACTTCGAATGGAGGGGAGATGCTCAAGACGACGGTTTCGGTGACGGCCGATAGACGACGTCGTCAACATAGCCATAATTTGATTTGGCAAAGATTCTATTGAACCGATAATGTAGATCTGCTCTACTTCGTCCAACACCGGGGAAACTCGTGGAGATGCACGATGCGGAGCACCTACTCTAGGGCGGACTGATGGGGTTAAACCAAGGAGGGCGACGGCTCGGTTATTCTTATTACTCGAACTACTTCATGTACTAACGATCTTGTCCATCTCCACGGATTTGTCTAAAGCGTTCGACTTCCTACAAAGAGAATCACTCTTTGACTTGCCAAAGGGTTTACTGAAAACATGCTAAGAGAATTTAGAGTTAGGGGGAGGCTGGATGGATGGATGTGATAGGCATGTATCTCTTCTTTTAGCGAATTTTCAAAGAAAATGAAGCTATTGCAATGGCTTCGAAATTTAAATAATATAAATTTTTGGAAATTTTCTTCATAGAAATCCGTTTCAGACCATTCTAAAACGATTCCTGAAATTTAACACTTTTTTATATGTATATATATATATATGTGTCACTCCAGACGATAACTCTCGATAGAATTGAGATAAACAGCTCAAATTTGCACAAAAAATCTATCTTGGCAATCGAAAGGCTAAGTTCGAAGATGGGCGAAATTGGCCTACTCTAAGGAGGGTTTTGGCGCATTTAAAGTGCGCAAAAATTACCCAAAAATCCCCAAAATGTTATTTTCCAAAAAGTGATCCCTCATTTTAAAGGTTTTTGCACGCTGAACACGATGGTGGAATCGGATTTTAGATATCTTGATCTGTTCTCAAATTAGAGCATTTAAAGTGCGCAAAAATTACCCAAAAATCCCCAAAATGTTATTTTCTAACAAGTGACCCCTCATTTTAAAGGTTTTTGCACGCTGAACACGATGGTGAAATCGGATTTTAGATATCTAAATCCGTTCTTAAATTAGAGCATTTAAAGTGCGCAAAAATTACCCAAAACTAGGATAATCTTTAAACTCTTACCCCCCCCCCCCCCACCCCCTTAGAGTGGTCAGATTGAAAAATGTGAGAAGTATTAATTGAAGACGAGAGTTCGAAGCAAAATACACTGCCAAGGTGATGGCACAGGAGCTTCCTCGTCACAATCAGAGTGACCCATTATAAAATAGAACAGACTCGGAAGCAAAATAACATAACATTACATCACATTACATTACATTACATAACATTACATAACGTTAAATATAGGTACATATTACATAACATTGCATTACATAACATAACATTACATAACATTACATGAAATATACATATTATACATAACATGACTTCCATAATACATTACGTCCATTATACATAACTAGCCTGACCGCTCGCTTCGCTCGCTATCCGAGATTCGCTGTACGCAGTATCGTGGAAACAACAAACGACGGAAAAATCCCATACCCTACCGGGTATTTGTGCCCAATTTTATCAAAATCCGTCAAGCCATTCAGGAGTTGACCATGGTCGACCATATTTCCGCTATGGTCAGGGAATTAAAAATGCGCCTACGTTCAACTTGGGAGGCTACCGGATATTGGTGCCAAATTTGGTCGATATCCGTTGAGCAATTCGGGATTCGACCATGGAGGGGCCCATGGACGCGCTAAGGTCGACCGCGGGGGTAGTCCGAAGGGTCGATCGTAGATAGAATTTCACGTAGATTACGAATACGCGATAAAAAATAGGGGTTACCATTTCAATTAACAAAGTTGACCATGGTCGACCATAGTTCCGCTATGGTCAGGGAATTAAAATGCGACGTTGCACAACTTGGGAGCCTACTGGATACTCGTGCCAAATTTGGTCGATATCCGTCAAGCCATTCAGGAGTTGACCATGGTCGACCATAGTTCCGCTATGGTCAGGGAATTAAAAATGCGACGTTGCACAACTTGGGAGCCTACTGGATACTCGTGCCAAATTTGGTCGATATCCGTCAAGCCATTCAGGAGTTGACCATGGTCGACCATAGTTCCGCTATGGTCAGGGAATTAAAAATGCGACGTTGCACAACTTGGGAGCCTACTGGATATTCGTGCCAAATTTGGTCGATATCCGTTGAGCAATTCGGGATTCGACCATGGAGGGGCCCATGGATGCGCTATGGTCGACCGCGGGGGTAGTCCGAAGGGTCGATCGTAGATAGAATTTCACGTAGATTACGACTACGCGATAAAAAATAGGGGTTACCATTTCAATTAACAAAGTTGACCATGGTCGACCATAGTTCCGCTATGGTCAGGGAATTAAAATGCAACGTTGCACAACTTGGGAGCCTACTGGATATTCGTGCCAAATTTGGTCGATATCCATCAAGCCATTCAGGAGTTGACCATGGTCGACCATAGTTCCGCTATGGTCAGGGAATTAAAAATGCGACGTTGCACAACTTGGGAGCCTACTGGATATTCGTGCCAAATTTGGTCGATATCCGTCAAGCCATTCAGGAGTTGACCATGGTCGACCATAGTTCCACTATGGTCAGGGAATTGAAAATGCGACGTTGCACAACTTGGGAGCCTACTGGATATTCGTGCCAAATTTGGTCGATATCCGTCGAGCCGTTTGGCCGTGCATAGAAGGACAGACAGACAGACAGAGCGCATGCGCAGGGCGAACCGCTGGCTCTATCATGTTGAAATTTATATGGGACCTCAATGGGCCCTACCCGCTTAATCCCTGAGAATTACATTGAAATTGGGTGAAATCTTTGGTTACTACGGCTGTAACAAGGAAATTCAATCTATTTCACGCCAGCGCATGCGCAGAGCGCACCGAGGGTCCGATCATGCTGAAATTCATACTGGAACTCACTAGGCCTTGTCCAAACAACCCTTGAAAATTTGAGCGAAATTGAATCAAAATTGTGAAAGTTATGCGTGTTTGTTGAATTTAACGTTAGCGCATGCGCAGGGCGTACCGCTGGATCAATCATGTTGAAATTTGTATGGGACCTCAAGGGGCGTTATCCGCACCATCCCTCAAAATTTGAGCTGAATCAATTCAAAATCGTGGAAGTTATGGCTGTAACAAGGAAATGCGGACAGACTCACAGACTCACAGACTCACAGACCGACAGACACGGAACCAAATTTGTTCAGTAGGCTTTGAAACGCAAAATGCAAGTGGAAATTTTGATTTCTGAAGACAAAAATTTTTTGGCTCACGAAAGTGAACACAAGGCTTCCGCTGCTTCGCAGACTCGGAAGCAAAAGGGGGAGGCAAACGATTAGTACAACTCCTTGAATTTCCCATTTGACATATAATTGTTATGATACCTTCATAGATAGTCAAGTACCGTCCCACGTATTACTAGAAGGAAGACGAAAGAAAAAATCTATTTCAAATTATTCAATTTAGGTACTAACAGTAGGAGGAAGAAGGTTAGGTAGGTATCTTATCAATTTATTATCAGTATCATACGAATATTTGATATTCAAAGGTAGGTAGGTACTTAACATGATAAAAATAATATCAATGAAGAAGGAAGGATCTACCTACCTAGTAGAGCAAATCTTGAACTGGTTTTAGATACCAGGCCTGAAATCGTAGTCAAGAGGAAAGGCCATTCAGAAGGAACAAGGAATCTACTCATAACAAACGGTAGAATCAGGATGGACAAAACGTACAAATTAAAATAAATACGAAGAGAATATACATAGAAAACCAAATTTTAGACCGAAGTTTTCCTTTATTCAAAACCATAGCCATTAATTCGAATATTTCTTTGAAAATTCGCTCATTAAGTCATGCTGCATGACTGGTTTTTTTTTTGTATATTTCTGTAGTGATTGAGGATAGAACAGACGAGGCGAAAGCTAGCTGGAGAATGGTTATATAATTAATGGCACTCGGCTCTTTTATAGCCCCCTGACATGATCAGAGGGGGGTCGGGGGGCGCCCACTCTGAGCGGATACATGTCCACACATAATAGTGTAGGTTGTGGAGGAGCAGCCGATCACAACACTGCTCCCCCCAGAATTTAAGTAACGCATTTAGTTAAATTTTGTTCTTCGTGCCGTTGCGGTGGCGGTTGTCGGGCGTGGGAGGTGCGTGTGCTGGTTGCGGTGGTCCGCGGTGGCTGTCCGGGTCGGTGTCGTTGGGGCGGTACGTTTGGGCGTATGAAGAGCCGGGATGTAGGTTGAGTGCGTGGGTACGGCCGCGGCGGCTGTTGTTGCGGGCGCCAGGTGCATGGGGTGCGGCGTTTTTGTGCTCGGGGGTCCCATGTGCGGCGGTAGAAACACGAGCCGTTCGTCGCGCTGTGTGTGGTCGGTCGTGGCTGCGTCAGCGGTCGCTGTTGTCGTCTGTTCGAATCACACGAACCTCTTTGGTGACGGTAGCCACTCGAGGAGGCGGGGCGAAAGGTATGAGGCGATCGGCGAGCGCAGCGAGTTTCGTGATGTCGGGTTCGTCGCGCGCCGCTATGTGAAGGCGAATGCTGTCTGGAAGGGCGCGTATGAAAAGCTGCCGAACTTGCGGGGTCGGTGTGTCGGCCGGGAGTGCTCGAGTGAGTCGGCGGGCGAGGACTGACGGTAGTTCGTCGTTGGAAACCGGTTGGAGTAAGGCGGTGAGCCGGGAGCCGTCAGACGGTATACGTGCGTGGCTAAAAGGCGAGTTTTCAACGTCTGGTAGCTGTTGGCGTTCGATGATGCCAGCCGCTAGTAATTCGCCGAAATGGGCCGACGCTTTCGCGTTAAGGTCCGGTGATATTCGGCGAAGTTTCGCGTGGCATGGAGGTCCCTTCGTGACGATGTGATGTTCTACGCGTTGCGGTGTGTCGGCCGGGAGGGCTCTACGGAGTCGGCCGGCGAGGACTGACGGATTCTCGTGCTCGGAAGTCGGTTGGGGCGGCGTAGAGGGCCGCTTGTCGGGGCTCGAGGGCGAAGAAGGCGCGGGCGAATTTAGCATGCGGCGTCGTGAGGCCTTCGTGAGTCAATGTGATCTCGAGTTTGGCGAATCAGACGTGCGGGAATGCGGGGTCGTACGGCCGGAGCTGGAGCGTTGATGTCGGTGGAGTTGTTTCTGCGGGTGTCGGTGGAGTTGTTTCTGCGGGTGTCGGTGGTTTCGGGTCCGTTTTTTCGTTCTCGTTGTAGGCGCCAGTCCCGGTGAGGTGTCGTGAGGAAGTGTGTCTCTCGCAGGCGTCCGTGAGCGTTATATAGAAAACGCGGGGTAGGGCGGTGAAGCGGGGAGTCGCTGCGGTCTCCGTTGACGCTGGCGTCGGGGTGGGGCGGCGCTGTGGGGCGTCGGAGTGGGGCGCGTGTGCCGGGCGTAGTGCTGCGGAGGCGGTGCTCGTCGCAGACGGCGGGTGGAGGCTGTGCGCTGCGTGTCACCACTCGGGGTCACCAGTGTAGTGATCGAGGATAGAACAGACGAGGCGAAAGCTAGCTGGAGAATGGTTATATAATTAATGGCACTCGGCTCTTTTATAGCCCCCTGACATGATCAGAGGGGGGTCGGGGGGTCCCCACTCTGAGCGGATACATGTCCACACATAATAGTGTAGGTTGTGGAGGAGCAGCCGATCACAACAATTTCTAAGTGTTGGATATAGGGAGCGGTAATTCCATGGCTCCTTCTTCGAAGCTAACGTATCGAGTATTTTTCTTTTCCGTATTTCACTCTTCAACGACATGACTTACGCACCTACGTATGACTGGTGTACTTTTGATGTATGATGGTTAACATCTTCGCCGCGTTTGATTCCTCTAACAAACACTTGAGTACGTACTCTGAGTTATGTACTTATATGTAAGGAAATGGTTGCAAAAACTCTCTAATGCCAATTACGGTAGGCATTAGATTTCATAATGAAAATCCAGCGTGACTTCCAGAAATGCCACGTCATTGAAATCGACGCATATCACTTGTCTCTTACCCGCGTGGCCCACTACTTGGTGGGGCGGGAATCCCACGCTGAAGGTCGCAGGTTCGAATCCCATCCAGGAACAAAACATTATTTTTCACTCCACATCTACAATTTACCTTGAGAACTACATCTGAATTTTGCCATTTTACGAACTGGTGTTTTTGGAACCGTCATTCCCGGGCCGGCTCCAGGTCACCATTCACGGTTTTCGGGGGGGGGGGGGGGGGGGGGGGGGGAGGCCTCAGATGGGGCATCATACAGCCTTTTTTATCGACAGTTCAAAAACTCGTCCCTGAAGTTCCACTCCAAAAGAATGTGTCTTCTCAGCTTTTAGTGGAGTTACCTGGTGATTTCAATATTAACATAGGTAGGTATCAGACCCCCCCCGAACTCCCCTCTCACTCTCGCTCTCTCTCTCTCTCTCCACACAAAAGCTATAATGAAACCTTGGTAGTTTGGAGGGCCTCAGGCCCTTCCTCATATAAGTTGGCTGATCTCCTTACCACCTTGTTCCGGGACGTTGGCTTGTTTTATAAGTTTGGTGGTGAATGGGTTGGAAAGTGAGGCACGAAGAAGGTGAGTAGGTCGGGAGGGATCGCACATTTTATTCATCTGAAAAATCCACTGGGTCCTTGGCAATATATCTTGAACTAATCCTAACTTTTTTCTCGGGACTTTTGTTCCTCTGCCTCTCTTGTTTTATTAACATATATGTGATATTATGATCTTGCTTATACGGATCGATGTTTTGTTACTGAGAAGTCAAATGATAAGACTTTCAAACCCGTTCCCCTCTCATCAACTTCATTTTCGCATTCCTCATGTAAGCTACTCTCCAATTCCCAATAATTGCACAAGTAAAGAATGATTTTGAAGACCAACAAATGATTTCAAATTAAAAAAATCGGTAAAAACCAGAGCAGTATTTCCTGTGAGAAATCGGAGTAAGTAAACCCCAAATGGAGGGGATACAAACTGCACACCAAAATGGTCAATTCTTAGTTCAATTACCAACGGACTTTTTGAAGGCTGACACAAATGGAAATGAATTTCGTAAAAGTGATTGAATTTTAGTGAGCTTTCATATCGCAGATGATTTAATGAGAAAAAATCGTACACAACTTAGACTACAAAGAACCGCAAGACTCAAGAGACGCTCTTCGACCTGTCACATCTTTCATCAATCAGTGTAAATACCTCCCCCCCCCCCCCCCCCGCCCCTGTCGAGAGCAGTCCGTTGTTACCGGCTTGCTGGTCAGCTCTCATTGGTCTTGTGCATGAGAAGGGCTTCTCCGTGAGTTTCTCAGAGCATTTTGAGGCCTCTGTACTTTGACGACTATATACACATAATTCGTACGACAGGGAGAGTGTAGATCGCGCCTGAATCCCCCAGACAAGCAGGGTGGTGAAGGACACATTTCTGAAGGGCTGGAAAAACAGGGGAGTCGAACCTGCCCATTCCATCGACTCCCTCTTCTATCAGAGTGCATCGACGTCAATTCCACCGGTAAAAGGCTTAATTTGAAAGTAGTTCAACTTGAAAACCTATTAGGAATTGAATTTCTGGACTGGGGCTGTGAATGTGTGTGTCAATATTTCTACTTCGCCGACATTAGATCGACGAGTAGAACCAGCATTTGACTGGGGCAGAAACTAAATTACAAGATGAAACTGAACTTCTTAGAAATGAGTAACGATAATTATTAAGACAGCGGAGCATATGCGATAGATAAATCATACGAGAGAGGGAACAGCCGAGTCACGGTGTAGGTATACGAGTATAAAAGGCACGGACTGGTGGGAATGATTCCACGAACGGTAGCCGCTAAAACTACAGCGACATTAAAGCTACAAGCGCTTAAACTTGAAACTATTCAGCTGCGTTCATTAGGTACCTACAATACAACCAACCACTATCAACCAGGGGAATCGTATTTGTACACTGCTATTCACTTCTCTGTTTCACTAGCTCCTAACCTATCCTTTCGTGTGCTCACGGGCATTTCAAGAGTATTAGCGTAGGAAAAGTAGGTCCAGAAACTGCTGATCGGTGTAACAAATTCGCAACTTTCTGAAAATTGGCAAAAATATTCTTTAAACCTTCCTGAGTAACGTAGTAAAAGTCTATAAGAATCTAGAGGACGGAAGGGGGTAGCGGGAGGGGGGATTCGGTAAAAAAGCGATGTTTTCCTGT